>OZ024829.1:79814172-80329172 GCA_964016985.1 Anodontia alba
AAGAGCAAACAAACCAGAACATACAATACAAATAAAATTCTAATATCTTGCATTTAAAAACAAAAACAAAACACAAAAGAACAAGTGACAAACCAAAGAACAGCAAAGCAACCAGCTCACTCTTCCCTATCAAGGTGATCAGGACACACAAAACACAACGATATGACAGCGAACAGGACAAAGCACGAAAAAAAAAAGAGAAGAAAACACCAATTTAAGCTTATTAATCTAAATATTTATACAGTCGACTCTCGTTATCTCGAAGACCAAGGGACGCTCTGAATTATTCGAGATATCCGTACCTCGACATATCAGATTTGCAGAAAGGAGGAAAAAATAAATCGAACAACCACATTTCACAAATGAATATGTAATTTGACTCCTGAAATTAGAGATAAATTGAAAACATTGTGGAAAGGAGGAATTTCTCCTCTTTTCCATACTGTTTTATTACATATTGTTAGATTTTTGTGTTAAAACAGGAACCAGATTTTCACTTCAAGATAAGCGGTTATTCGAAATAAGCGAAGTAGAGAAAACGAGAGTCGACTGTATATTGAAAATATTGTGGAAAAGGGTAGGGCAATTTCTTCTCTTTTCCACAATATTTTGTTACCTGTTGTAAGATTTTCATGCATAAACAGGTATCAGATATTCACCGAGATAAGCGGTTATTCGAAATAAGCGAAGTCGAGATAACGATAGTCGACTGTATTAAATGCGCAGTGTCAGGCGAAAAAATGCCTTCGAACATGCGCAAAATCCGCCGATTCAGACCATCATGCGCGTGCGCAAAAGTAATACTCCGGCCTTTTGCTTTCCATTCATACATTCTGTAGTATCCAATGAACTATTAGCGGACAGTGAAACCCCTGATGAGACTGCGAGGATGCACTGGCCGATCTAGGTCTTCGCTGTCTGCATATACCCGAAGGCACGGTTTCGCATGATTTGGCCCAAACAATCATTATACTCTAGAACTGTATTAGAAAAGTTCCATTTTTTAATCAACAAAAAGTAGTTTAAGCCCGCAAAAAGTTCTTTTTTTTTTGTTGGCCGTTCCAACGAGGTTTCTCTGTAGTGGTTCTTTATTTTTTTCAAAAATCGCGCGACATCGCCCTTATTTTCTGAAGAGACTTTTTATTTTCCCCTGAATTCATTATGAAAATAGTTGTTACTCAAATCATAAATGCCACACTACAGTTTAATGTGGAAATATACTTGAAAACTACAAGGACAAACGCACATAATATACGGCAATAGTTTAAGAAAACCAGGAAATTTTAATTTAAATGAAAATTACAAAACAAAGCACTAAGCAAAGGAACGATGATAAATTGGCTGAACAATAAAATACTGAAAAACTAAAGTATTTAGGAACATATCCAGACAGCTGTTACATTTAGAAGCATAGTCATCTATGTACAGTTGACCAGTTTAAGTAAATGAGCCACGTCATGGGAAAAAGTCGTTATGACATATGCGAACAGCAAAGATTCAGGCAAGCCTGCGCATCCGCGGGGAAACGCCAGTCAAAGAACTAGACATGTTGATTTGCTAAGGGACCGGGCATGCGCACTAAAAGATTGATTCAACGGAAAATCCGAAGAGCTTTTTTCTTGCAATGTGGCTCAATAATACCTGCTGCTGAAGAGACATTTATAATTAATCCGCCATTTCCACCTTTATCCTTCCGCATGTGTTCTACGGCCAACATAGTTCCTCTCATCATGCCAGTCTAGAAAGTTTAAACATATAAGCCATTAAATAAGAAGAGGGAGCATATTCGCATTGGAGCAGTCTGACCAGGGTCCTTCTTGTCAACGTTCACAATCAACCCTTTCACCGCTGAGTTTCTGAAGTGGACTTTTCCATCATGGATTTTGGCTATGTCCATTGTTACAAATAGGGAGGTAAGTAAAAATCTAAAGACCAATATGGCAAACAGTGTGGATCCAAATGAGACGGCATATTATGAGACTCTCATCTGGATCTGCACTGTTTGCAAAATAGTATGTCTTGGTCAACAGGGTCGAAAAGGTTAATACATGTGAATCCCAGTAATATTTATTTATCTTTTTGTACTGGGACATGATTCCCTGAGCGAAAAACAATGAAAACCCAGAGAAGACACTGCTTCTAGGCTTACACTGTTTGCAGCTCAGCCGATAATTTTATGACAAATAAACTTATAGTGATATCAACAAAGTTTAAAACTCTTTCAGACAACATTTGGAAGGACAGGATTTTTAGAATTATTGTGGTACCGTAGAGAATATCGCCAAACAGAGAAGGCCTACTTCGGAATATTTCGGAATATTTTGAGTGCTGGCAGAAAATGAAGTGGAACCATAAGTACCACACTGGGACAGCCAACAGCAAGATTTTGCTGCTGGTCGTCCCAATATAAACGTTTTATAACAAACCAAGTAATATCTGTAAAAACAGATACACGACATAGGGACGAAATTATATTTACATACTTATAACAATGAAAAAAGGGAACGGGACAGATTCATAAAAAAAATCCTGGGTTTCGAACCCGCAACTTTCCGCGTGGCAGTCGAACCCTCTCCCGACAGAGATATAGGGGCTGTTTCCCTACCGCCCGAAAACTATTTATATATTGCTAAGCAGCTACATTTTTCTACAGCTAAAAATAAACATAACTCAATAATGTGCGTATCGAAGGACAAAGAGAACAGTATCGTTCGAAAAGAATTATAAGTGTCCTGTTTTTATTTTTCAGTATTTTCCTGTTTAGGTTTGTCCTAACCTCGCAGTTTTACCGTGATCTTGAAAACATTTTCAAAGTATAATACATGTACATGTATACAATGACTAAGATGGCTTGCCCTTTTACGGTAATAACAAGAAAAGTGGTTGTGCAGATTCTTTTCGATTGTATGGCATATTCGTGATTTCATACAGCTGCTCAAGACGATCAGCTTAAACGACTACGTCGAAAAATGAGCCGAGGCACAGCATTTCCTACAAGATTGTACGTGCGACCAGAGAAGACCCAGATCAGCTTGCTCATCCGCACAGCCTGGATAGAGTTTAAACTCTTTACTCTTTAGTAGCCAAGGAACGAAGGTGTATTCGTGCAGACAGTGAAGACTGATCAGACTGCTCAGATGCGCAGACTGATCTGAGTCTTCGCTTGGCCCACATGCACTCAAATACAAATGACGATACCAAGGAAATGCCGCAAGCACGTACCACAGCCTTCCCGAGGCACCAAAAGAAGGAGGGGTGAGGAAACAAACGGCACATATGAAACCACAGACGAGACGCACGAACCGAGGAGAACTGCAACAGAGAACCGTCTTGGAACTGAGGGGTGGGGTGGGATGTGTGTGTGTGTTTGGGGAGGGGGGGGGTCTTAAACCAGTTTTACTCGCTCAAAATCTCACCCTGAATTCTGATGTAGCTCCAATTAAAAAATTCAGTCGACTCTCGTTATCTCGAATTCCAAGGGACTCTTTGAAATACTTCGAGATATCCGTACCTCGACATATCAGATTTGCAGAATTGAGGAAAAAGTAATTCGAACAACCACATTTAACAAATATATATGTAATTAGACTCTTCAAGTTAGAGATATATTGAAAATATTCTCCACAATATTTTTACTTGTTGTTAGATTTTCATATTTAGGCAGGGACCAGATTTTCACTTCGAGATAAGCGGTTATTCGAGATAAGCGAGATCGAGATAACGAGCGTTAACTGTATATGTTCGGACCATATATGGGTCCTCTACCTAATCTGTGAAACATCGCAGTGAAAAACATTGTGATAAAACAAAGCGAAAGGTTCAATGGGGATATAAAGCCACAACATAAGAAATCCACAAACAGGACCACGATGGGCCGACCACAGACACTGATAGGCAAGTGCCACCTATCTAAAAAAGACTGTGGAGGGAGCCGTCATTTCGTCGTCGGACCGGCCCACCGTCGTGCAGCTGAAGGGGGACGCAATGTCAAGAATATTTGTCCACATTGACGTAGGGGCAAAAGAGCAATAATTCCTTTGTTACCACTACGCACGCCTAGCTAGCAATCTACATAAATCTATACTGACCGTTATTGGCCGATAGGAGATTCCTGTCGGGCCGATAAGGGTCCGATAGATTTAAGAATGCGATATGTCTGCTAAGTAAGTATTTTCTGTTAAACTAAAATTATACAAGTAACAAAATTCAATATGGCAAAACTATTACAAAGACATGGATCTGGACTGTAGAAAATTGTCATTTAAACTAGTTCAAGGACAAAGACTATGCATAGTGTATCTACCACATTTTGGGGAAGTATCCACCAGTATGATCCGATTGTAAAGGCAAACAGACACCGTTTTTTTACCACCGCAGCCGTCTTAAATATCTTGGAGAATATCAACGATTCGGAAACAAAATAAAAGATATTGTATATATCTCTAGATAAGATGGGTAAGGCTGGCACAATTAATCGGATAATCGATTAATTGATCGATAAATACCACAAAAATGATCATCATTAAAGATTTGCTAATAATCGATCTTTGATGTCTGTGTCTGTTACTTTACCGTATTTACCCTTAGTATTCAGACACCTCAACTCCTTACCATACTTTGAACAAGTAGAATTTACCACCCACTGTTGTGTCTAAAATAGCTGACTGAGAGGCAAACAGTGTAGACCCTGATTAGACGCCGCTTTTGCGGCGTCTCATCTGGGTCCACACTGTTTGTTCAGGCCTGCTTGGCCGAAAACATACAATAAAGTATAAACGATGGCAAGAATCATGCTCAGACCGGTAAAAGTATGACCAAATCTTCATTGATTACTAATCGATTATGTACATGTATCACAATGGTAGGACTGATAATCGATTATCTTTTCAGCTCTGACTAGCCAGCCTTAAAGATGGATATACAGATTTTTTCTTTTCCTTATTCTACCTTGAAAACATAGATTTGTCTTGTATTACAGCCTTAGCGAGGCGCGTCTAGTGAGCACCACAGCCTACGTTTCCCGCATTGAGAAATAAGAAAATTTCAGAATTGTTGGATTTAAAAAGTGCCTCAGTCGGAGCAATGCTAATTGCATGACTTTTGGGAAAACTTACCAAATTTATGTCAACCGTCTTCTCCCACAGCTGTTCGTTTAAAAGTCCAGCATTATTCACCACGATGTTTATATCACTGAATTTTGCTTTCGCTGTCCTGTAAAGCTCTGGAAATATTTACCGTATTTGCCCTAAGAATTCGGACAGAAAGGCCTGAGCAAACAGTGTAGACCCAGATCCGGGTCTACACTGTTTGCCGCTAATTCAGCAATTTTAGACACTTCAAGAAGTAGTAAGACGTTTCAATTTTAGTACAGGTACGGTAAAGAGCTAAGGTATCCGAATATTAAGGGTGAATGCGTAGACTGGCTCCAGTCTCCAGTGACTAAATATCTATGCTTTTAATCCTGTTTGATAATCCACCAAAATAAAACCAAAATAATGCCATGACTATAAAGGCTGGTCACTAGTGGGTGCGCATATGTCACACATACGAAGACGTAACAGATGTGTTACATACGTGTACAACTGTATGCATACGTAGCAGTTACATATGTGTATGAGTGTCATATGTCGAATTTGACACGCGTGCAAACAATACGAAATCTTCACATCGTATAAAATTGCAAAGAAACATCGATACAGTAGGATTGTGCAGACCGGATGTGGCGACTGATCAGGATCTACACTGTCACTTATTTTGTCCTGTATCAATCTAAATGGTATAAAGCATAATTAGATGTTTTAATAGCAATATGACAGCTAAACTGGGTCTACACAGCTGCCATGTTACTAATGCGTTTTTGTTTTTTGTTTTTTTCTTTTCTTTTCTATTTTTTTAGGGGTGGGGGCAGAGTTGTTTTCCATGACGCGGCTCATATACGCTTATAGCAGAGTTCCATTATCAGAATAATAGATAATAACGGTTAAAGTAGGAAAATGAAGTTGGTTTTATTTCGTTTGTCGCTTTTCGTTTTTCGTTTTTCGATTTTCGTTTTTCGTTTTTCTATATTCGAACTGAGGCGGAATATCGAATTTTAACATTCAAAATCCTATTTCGACACTCGCACTGAGGCCGCACGTCCTGATTAAAGTGTACCAGTAACAACATTTACACCAAATACGGACACTGATCCTAAAAAGCTTAAGTTGCATGAGAATCCTATTTATCCCCTCGCACAAGGAAGTTGTGGAGGGAATGTAGGGTTTGTCCAGCACGTAAGTACATACGTACGTATGTATGTTCAACTTTTGTCATTGCTCTAGCGCTAACATTTTTTAATGGATTTTAATATAACTTCACACAATTGTTTGGTATGACAATATCTCGAGCAAGTTCGACTTTCAGGGTCCTGGGCTCAAGGTCAAAGTCACTGTGGCTATTTTTAGAAATTTTTTATCATCGTTCTAGCGCCTACATTTATTTATGGATTTTAATGTAACTTCACACGAATGTTATGTATGATAATATCTTGAGCAAGTTCGACTTTCAGAGTCCTGGGCTCAAGGTCAATGTTACTGTGGCTATTTTTACAAAAACTTTGTCATCGGTCTAGTGCCTACATTTATCAATGGATTTTAATGAAACTTAAGACAAATGTTGGGTATTACAATATCTCGAGCGAATTCGACTTCCAGGGTCCTGAGCTCAAGGTCAAGGTCAATGTGGCTATTTTTAGAAAAACTTTTTCATCGTTCAAGCGCCTACTTTTATTGATGGATTTTAATGTTACTTCATATAAATGTTGGGTATAATAATATTTCCAGCAAGTTTGGCTTTCAGGGTCCTAGGCTCAAGGTCAAGGTCGTTGTGGCTATATTTTAGAAAAACGTTGTCATCGCTCTAGTGCCTACATTTATTAAAGGATTTTAATATAACTTATTTTAACATAAATGTTTGATTAAGATAATATCTCGAGCAAGAACAGCTTTTAGGTTGCTGGGCTCAAGGTCAAGGTGACTGTGACTATTTTTAGGAAAAAAAAACTTTGTCATCGATCAGTGCTCCTGCATTTATCAATGGATTTTAATGTATCTTCACACAATTATTGGGTATTATAATATCTCGAGCAACTTCAACTTTCGGATCGCTGGGCTCAAAGTCAAGGTAACTGGCTATTTTTAGAAAAAAAATCTTTGTCATCGCTCTAGTGCCTACATTTATCAATGGATTTTTATATAACTTCACATAAATGTTAGGTGTGGTTATATCTCCAGCAAGTTCAACTTTCAGGTTGCTGGGCTCAAGGTCAAGGTAACTGTGGCTATTTTAGAAAACAAATTGTCATGATCTAGCCCCTGCATTTATCAATGGATTTTAAATATATTCACAAAGTTGTTAGGTATTATAATATCTCGAGCAAGTTCTTGTTGCTGGGCTCAATGTCAAGGTAACTGTGGATATTTTTAGAAAACAAACTTTGTTATCGCTCTAGCCCCAGCATTTATCAATTGATTTTAATATATCTTCACACATTTGTGGGTATGATAATATCTTGAGCAAGTTCGAATTTCACGTCCTGTGCTCAAGGTCAAGGTTGACATAACTGAAATATTTTCTATCATGTGAGATCTAATCTCTCCCAACCTAAAAATCTGAATGTTTACAATACTGTAGCTTAATGTCAAGGTCATATATGACCTTTACATTAAGGTCACAGGCGTTTTGTTTCTTCATTCATAGGAAGCGAGCTGCCGTAGGCCACATGCGGCATAGGTCGAAGGCCTGCGCGAGCAAGCTCTAAGATCCAGCACTTGCCGTCGAACGAAACCGGAAATAAACATTTTGTGTGCAGTTTTCGGGTTCTCAATTAATATGGCAGATATATTTGTATTTGCCGGGACCAGCTGGGAAAATCCGATACCAAAATCCAGTACCAAAATTTTAATGGTATAGCTTAGGTCTTATACTTTGATTTTTTGGACGATTTTTGGCTTAAATATTATCCAGTTGTACTGTAACTATAATTGGAGTTTTTTCAAAGCATAGTGCATTGCCAGCATTGCTATGTTCATATTATAACTATTATATGTCATGAAATTTCCCAGTTCAGTGTTAGCCCACACCAAGAGTCTTGTGCGAGGGGATTTGTGTCGCCTGCGATGCCTTGTTTATCCTTGCAAGGGGATGAAAAGAACATTACTGCACTTCAAAAATGATTTTCGCAACTAGAAGTTTCAGTTATAGGTTATTAGCAACACAGACGTTTTCGACCTGGGAAGTCATGCATGTCAAGTGGTTGTAATATCTTTGCATACATACTTAATATACATCTAACAATGCTTAATATACAGATAACAATCACTATCATTAGAAGGTTTTGGGGTATTTTTTTATAATAACACACGTTGCATATTGCATTGAACATAAAAGTTTGTTCTACACATATAGATGCAAAAACGTTAGTTTTTTAAGTAGGGCCGGGTGTCAAATAAAAAGATGCATACTAAGAAGCAAATCGGTCACAGTTTTTGTTTGTGTGTTTGTTTTGAGGTTTTACGGCCCAGTCAACCCAATGGGGTCATGTCGAGCGCGGTCAGTTTACCTAACCACACTTTTACTGGGCAGGCTTAGTCCTCTAAGCGGTTAACCAGTATTGTGCACATTCTTTCGCCAGAAACTGACAACTGCCCTTCTTGAATAAGCGGAAGGGAGAGAATGACCGTAGAAAATATTTCATGATCAATCTCCACGAAAGAATGTTGCCGACCTCGGCAGGGGTTGAACCCGCGACCTTCTGGTCTCCAGTCGGACGGCATATCCAACTGAGCTTTACTTCATGTAATGAACAGGTGTTACACATGTGTATGGTTCGTACTAATCAAACGAACTCTTCACACTAACTTGTCCACATATTACATATGCGTACAGTTGTACGCAAACGTAGCACATTGACGTTGCCATGTGTTATTTATGCGTACAGTTGTACGCATACGTAACAATTTGCGAATAGTTGTACGCATACGTAACAATTCGTTACGTATGCGTACAACTGTACGCATATGTAACACATTTGTTACGCATTCGTATGTGCTTGACATATGCGCACCCAGCCTTTATAGTCATGATATTATTTTGGTTTTATTTTAGTGTATTGATTATCAAACAGGATTATAAGAATAAATATTTAGTCAGATTAGACTGGAGCCAGTCTAGGTGATTACGGTAAAAAGAAAATAAATTAAGCATCTTTATTTTGTACCGTTCTTCTTTTTATTCATAATCATGTAGCAAACTAATCGACAACTGTTTTTATACAAGAACTAGAGTGCAAACATACGTAAGGTCCGTTTTCACGTTGTTCGCCTACATACGAATAAGGGAACTATAAGTTGTAGACTGTTTAGAGCTAATAGCAGCTGTTACAGAATATGATACTTATCGCAAAGTAACATGACAATGTGTGTTGTTATTTAGGCCATGTCAAGAGAAAAAGACTGTTGTCTCATATGCGGGCAACATAGGTCCAGATCAGCCTGCGCATCCGAGCAGGAATCCTGTCAGGCTGATAATCGGTCCTGTATAGATTTAAGTAGAATGATAGTTGGCCGATATTCTTTTGTTCGTTTTGTGTTCGAAGACCAAATATTTTACGTTGTCATTTCATGTAATTAAACCCTTATTTGGGAGGGCTGTTTTCCGGCCCCGGCTCGCATTCTACTAAAACTTATATTTGAGCGTCATTGGTCCAACAAGATTCAGATATAAATTTAAGAAGAATGTTAGCTGGGGCGTTTGTGACCCTTTCGTAAGTATCTTCACGTCTTCTTTGGCGTGCTTTAACGTCAGTGAACGTTTCGTCTGCTTTGAATATGCGGAAACTTATAACAGTATATAGACGGATTTTCAACTTAAGTCCAACCTTTGAACTCAGTTTCCTTTGTGACGTCACACTTCACAAACAGTGCTGACTCGTAACCATATTTTTCCTTGAATGCCTTTTCTGCGGTTTCTCCTTCGATCACATTGACATCTCCAAAACAAACCTGGAATTGTAATTTTATACCCTAAGTTTTAGACTGATAGGTCTGAGCAGACAGCCCAGCGGGCACATGACATTTACACAGCGTCGCATTAACGTAATTGCAACGTCGGACACATGACGTTTATATAACGTTGCATTAGCGCCGATGCAATGTCATGACTTGCGTCGATGTTAATGGGACGTTGTATAACTGTCATGGGACGTTGTATAAACGTGATGTACCCGCTGGGAGTGAAGACTCAGATCAGTTGGGTCCACAGTAGTTTGTTTAAATTCTTCCTTCTGGTGTCATTGGTAGGCTGTGTTCTGTGGTTGAGCTCTTCCTACACTATTTTACGATTAGTCCTTAAAACAGATATTGTATCATGTAATCCACAGAAATTGTTCAGTATTGTATAGTATATACTTTTTGAAAGCCAGTTAATAAAATACATGGGTTGTGAAAACAAACGTTAGAAATTGGTTTGCGTTAATGGCAACGTCGCCAAAGATGATGTAGTCAACCCCAGTCGCTTATGCCTAGATTACATTTGCCCCGGACGCCGTAAGATTTATTTGTCTACGATTTTCCGTACGATTTTTCAGGCATCGTAGGGGTGGTGGTGGTGGTGGTGGGGGGGGGAGTGGGGGGTGGGGGGGGGGGCTACAGCGTATGTGTTTACATTGTATACGAGCAACGTGCGATTTCTGGTACGAGCTTTCGGCGACGGACCGGGGCAAAGCCGTATGGAGAACGTGCGGAGATAGTACGGAAATCGTGCAGTCATCGTGCAGTCTCCGCAGCCTCCGCACGGAAATCGTAAGGAGCCCGTGCGGCTTCCGCACGGAGGCCACGTGGACAGGGTACGGCGACTGTGCGATCGTCGTGTAGTTTAGGACGGCCAGTGCTGCAATAATCGCCTGCTCCCTTCTCATGTTCTGCCTTAATTGCAATCGCAAGTGCACCACTCTGAGCCTGAGTGGTGGTTTCAGTGCCATCTTTTTTTTTTTTTTTTTTTTTTTTTTTTTTTCACTCGTCTGACGACAACTGTTGAAATAAAAGGAACAGCTGGAGATGACCAATATATATATCCATCTTCCCTAAATTATCACCATTTGCTTCCTGACCTGGCGCCTCAGTGGCTCGAACTACCCATGTCTCGAAATCAGTTCCATGGTCCCAAAGATGTTCGAGCAATTGAGGTTTTATTGTATAAGGAATGTCGGGTTAGTTTTGATTATTACCATCTATTGTAGAATTTCAATATTAAATGCAAACAATGTAGGCCCTGATCAGACGCCGCATTCTGCGGCGTCTGATCTGGATCTGCACTGTTTGCTAATGTCCTTTTTACGGAACGCGAGGCATAGCTGGCTACCCGGATTTTGGTGTATACTGGTGTGTTCTGATAACGCTAATGCAATAGAAACTATTGAGCATAACGTCAGAAAGCGAACCGTCGGCATCGCCCAGCGAAGATTTAGATCAGCCTGCGCTTTCATACAGTCTGATCAGAACCTTCACTGAGCGCATTTTGGATAGCCAAGGATGCTAGTTCCTCATGCGGACAACGCATAATCTTATCAGAGTGCGCAGAGGCGCTGACTGATTTGAGTCTTCGTTGGGCACACGTGTCAGAAGGTATGTTTTATCACGTTGTGTTCTAATTATAAATTCGATTCATGAACGTAAACTATTTAATCAAAATGATAAGGTGATGAATACAGAGATATATTCGTAAAGACTGAATCTATTTCTTACTTCTAACTTTCACATATTTTTCCACACTCGTTTCTTTATTGAATAATATATATGGAAAATGGGGAAAAAACCCCGGGGGTCTTTTTTCCCCCAAAACACCAACTCTACAGCCTCTGCGGACTGTTTTTTTTTATTTTTTTTTTTGTCAAAATTACACTTTTTTTGGCTTCTGGCGAATTTTTTTGGCCCAAATAGTACTATTTTTTCCACTCCAGATCCCCTGTAGACTGTTGTTTTTTTTTGTGTGTGTGTGTTTTTACGCCTTTCAACGGTGGATTTTTTTTTTTCGGTTTTACTAAATAATTTTATGTTTTCCTAAATTTTTTTGTAAATTTTTATTTGTTCAATATTTTTTGTACGTACAATAACCAACTACATAGCATCTGTGGATGTTTTTTTGTACTTTTATCCACAAATTGCGCTTCTTTTGGCTTTTGGATACGTTTTTTGACCCATTAGAATCTAGTTTTTCCTGTATTAAATATTCTTACCCTTGTGGATTTTTATTTTAAACAAATGAGATCCAAATATAAAACAACATGCCAAAACAACTTCCACTATCTGCATACGAAGAGATACAGTCTGGGCTTCTCTCCAAAAGACAAGCAATTGAAAAATACAATATCTCCCAATCACGGTTTATGAAAATCCGTGGCCCTTTGAATCCATCCAAAGAAGAAGCAGCTTGGGCTATGTTAGAGAGGCGCTCCTTGACAGACAAAGAAAAAATAATCCTAGAAGAATCTGGGTACAAATTCTATGAAAGACACCAAATACCAAAACAATTCCTTGATATATACACTGTTATTATTACCAAGGCTCCTTTTGAAATATTAGACATTGTGTATCTTTTCCGTCCAGGAAAGCGTGTTGGCTGCGAAGGTCTTTTGAGAATAATAATTCCAGAGTATACAAAACCACAACCACACACAGGGAAGTGTGTTGATTGTATAGTACATGTAAAAGATAATTCTCTGTTTATGGAGGATCCCTCAACCTGCAAATGTGGTTCAAATGACCATTGCCCAAACAGCAGGCAATGTGTACTATGGGAAAAAAAATAAAGATATTGTTCCAATCGTAGATAGACTTCCATTACAGGCACCAGAACAGATTGAATACAACACTATGGTGCATAATATAGAAAATTTGTATGACAAGGACTGCTTAGGTTGGACTTTGAGATATACCACTATGATTACCCGCCTAGCAGAAAATTGCCAATGCGGTAAAAACACTTGTGTATTTAGAGAGCTAGCAGGGGAAGATATATGTGAGAATTTAAAGCTTGAACCACCAACACATGATTACAAACCAGAAAAGTTTCCACCATTAGTGTTCAACAATCCAGCACTTGGCATATTAGAAACAACCACTATACCACCGTTACACACATGTGTACGCATTACATCAATACCAGAAGGCGCTTACAAATGTGAGAAGTTTGCAATTTCTAAACTAGGGAAGAAGACCATAGTGATATTGTTTCTTGCTGGTTTTGGTCCTGTATATAGTTATAACATACAAGAAGCAATAAAAAACATAGGAGGTATAGACGGGTTAAAATTGTGCAAATATGTTACATGTGAACTAGGTGGTCTATGCTACTCCCATTCAAGTAAAAATTAGGACGGCGATAGAGAGGTTACAATGTACAGGGGAAAAACAAGACCATCTCACCTAGACTGGGAGTTTCCCTGGTCTAACAAAAAAAAGAAGACTCCTCGCAAATAAATCATGGGCCTACCATAATCAGTAAGTGTATTAGTTTAATCTGCGAAACCCCAGATTTTTTTTTATACCTACTCCATTTTAAATGGATCTGGGGTTTTCTTATACAAACTAGGCCTTGTTGGAGTCGGCGCAGGTGCGGTTTGTGCAGCTGCTGTTGGCCCAGCTTGCACAGGAGACGTGCCTTTGTCTGCATGTTTCCAGGTTTTACATAACACTTGCCATACAGTAAACCCAGTAATAGCACAATACAAAAGTGTTTTGGTAAAATCTGTGTATTCTTGTACACTCCTTCCTATGTCCTGCAATGTATAAGATTCTTCATTTTCCTTTTCCAAAATAGATTGCGTGTCTGACTCTATGTTTGACTCAGCATCCAAGGAATCTAATATGTTATGCAGCAGTTCTGTTTGTCTCTCCAACTTTGTCTCTATTTGCCCAAGTCTTGCAAAGAAATCTTCCACTACAATTTCTCTTTGTGGTGTTTGCACTTGTGTCACACGCTCTATTTCTCTTTGCAGTTCTTCTTTCTGTTCAATATCTTGTTTTGTGGTAGGCACATCACGTGTGACAGGTTCTTGGTTTGCACCATTCCACAATTTTTGTAGTCTCCCCCAACCAATATTGTATCTTCTCTGCACCTCTGCTGCAGACAACTTTCCCTTGCAAATAGCAATGTTACATAGCCGCACGTAACAAACTTGGAGTGCTATTGGCATTGCTAATGGCAAACTATCTCAAAAATTGTGTTGTCCACTCCATTTTGGTGCGGTGTGCTCCATTTTGGTGCGGTGTGCTCCATTTTGGTGCGGTGTGCTCTGCGGTGTGCTCCATTTTGGCTCTGTTGTCATTCTGTCATTCTGTTGTTATTCTGTTGTTCTGTTGTTTTTTTTTTTTTTTCAAAATATATTTCCAACAGAAAAAAATGACGAAAACAAGTCTTTCTCCGGAGGACGTAGAACAAATAAAACAATCCAAGGGAAAGTTGTCTGCAGCAGAGGTGCAGAGAAGATACAATATTGGTTGGGGGAGACTACAAAAATTGTGGAATGGTGCAAACCAAGAATCTGTCACACGTGATGTGCCTACCACAAAACAAGATATTGAACAGAAAGAAGAACTGCAAAGAGAAATAGAGCGTGTGACACAAGTGCAAACACCACAAAGAGAAATTGTAGTGGAAGATTTCTTTGCAAGACTTGGGCAAATAGAGACAAAGTTGGAGAGACAAACAGAACTGCTGCATAACATATTAGATTCCTTGGATGCTGAGTCAAACATAGTCAGACACGCAATCTATTTTGGAAAAGGAAAATGAAGAATCTTATACATTGCAGGATATAGGAAGGAGTGTACAAGAATACACAGATTTTACCAAAACACTTTTGTATTGTGCTATTACTGGGTTTACTGTAAGGCAAGTGTTATGTAAAACCTGGAAACATGCAGACAAAGGCACGTCTCCTGTGCAAGCTGGGCCAACAGCAGCTGCACAAACCGCACCTGCGCCGACTCCAACAAGGCCTAGTTTGTATAAGAAAACCCCAGACCCATTTAAAATGGAGTAGGTATAAAAAAAAATCTGGAGTTTCCTAGAATAAACTAATACACTTACTGATTATGGTAGGCCCATGATTTATTTGCGAGGAGTCTTCTTTTTTTTTGTTAGACCAGGGAAACTCTCAATCTAGGTGAGATGGTCTTGTTTTTCCCCTGTACATTGTAACCTCTCTATCGCCGTCCTTATTCTTAGTTGTATGGGAGTAGCATAGACCACCTAGTTCACATGTAACATATTTGCACAATTTTAATCCGTCTATACCTCCTATGTTTTTTATTGCTTCTTGTATGTTATAACTATATACAGGACCAAAACCAGCAAGAAACAATATCACTATGGTCTTCTTCCCTAGTTTAGAAATTGCAAACTTCTCACATTTGTAAGCGCCTTCTGGTATTGATGTAATGCGTACACATGTGTGTAACGGTGGTATAGTGGTTGTTTCTAATATGCCAAGTGCTGGATTGTTGAACACTAATGGTGGAAACTTTTCTGGTTTGTAATCATGTGTTGGTGGTTCAAGCTTTAAATTCTCACATATATCTTCCCCTGCTAGCTCTCTAAATACACAAGTGTTTTTACCGCATTGGCAATTTTCTGCTAGGCGGGTAATCATAGTGGTATATCTCAAAGTCCAACCTAAGCAGTCCTTGTCATACAAATTTTCTATATTATGCACCATAGTGTTGTATTCAATCTGTTCTGGTGCCTGTAATGGAAGTCTATCTACGATTGGAACAATATCTTTATTTTTTTTCCCATAGTACACATTGCCTGCTGTTTGGGCAATGGTCATTTGAACCACATTTGCAGGTTGAGGGATCCTCCATAAACAGAGAATTATCTTTTACATGTACTATACAATCAACACACTTCCCTGTGTGTGGTTGTGGTTTTGTATACTCTGGAATTATTATTCTCAAAAGACCTTCGCAGCCAACACGCTTTCCTGGACGGAAAAGATACACAATGTCTAATATTTCAAAAGGAGCCTTGGTAATAATAACAGTGTATATATCAAGGAATTGTTTTGGTATTTGGTGTCTTTCATAGAATTTGTACCCAGATTCTTCTAGGATTATTTTTTCTTTGTCTGTCAAGGAGCGCCTCTCTAACATAGCCCAAGCTGCTTCTTCTTTGGATGGATTCAAAGGGCCACGGATTTTCATAAACCGTGATTGGGAGATATTGTATTTTTCAATTGCTTGTCTTTTGGAGAGAAGCCCAGACTGTATCTCTTCGTATGCAGATAGTGGAAGTTGTTTTGGCATGTTGTTTTATATTTGGATCTCATTTGTTTAAAATAAAAATCCACAAGGGTAAGAATATTTAATACAGGAAAAACTAGATTCTAATGGGTCAAAAAACGTATCCAAAAGCCAAAAGAAGCGCAATTTGTGGATAAAAGTACAAAAAAAACATCCCACAGATGCTATGTAGTTGGTTATTGTACGTACAAAAAATATTTAACAAATAAAAATTTACAAAAAAAATTTAGGAAAACATAAAATTATTTAGCAAAACCGAAAAAAAAAATCCACCGTTGAAAGGCGTAAAAAAAGCACACAAAAAAAACAGTCTACAGGGGCTCTGGAGTGGAAAAAATAGTACTTTTTGGGCCAAAAAAAATCGCCAGAAGCCAAAAAAAGTGTAATTTTGACAAAATAAAATCAAAAAAACAGTCCGCAGAGGCTGTAGAGTTAGTGTTTGGGGGAAAAAAACACCCCCGGGTTTTTTTTCCCCATTTTCCATGTATATGAATACGAAGTTAATACTTTTATTTGTGTGATTTTCATGCTTACACGTTACTTCTTCACATATTCGGTGGTGCTCTCTCTCTCTCTCTCGTGGTGCTCTCTCTCTCTCTCTCTCTCTCTCTCTCTCTCTCTCTCTCTCTGCGAGCGTGCGTGCGTGTGTATGAAAATACTAATGTAATATTGAACAGCACGTGCTGAATACATGATATAAATTTGAAGCTCGAATGATCTTTTGCCTTTCAGTATTGATACTTATGATAGGTACGGCAGAGGAACTAAGATTGTATTTCAGTCCTCATTCTGATGATTACATGTACGACATATGTCATATATTGTATGAGAGTTTAATTCAGTATTCGTTCAATATTCAATCGCTTAGAATAGTCAGATTAAATAACAAGGGAAGTAACCCGGTAAAGTGTGAAACATTTACTTTTGAAAAGAGTTGCTTACCTTGCCTCCACGACATAACAGTGCTTCAGAAAATGCTTTTCCGAGCCCCCGTGCCCCACCAGTAATTACTGCAACGGTCCCATTCACATGCATTTTACACGCACAAAATAATCAAGTAGCAGAGACGTGTATCATTTATCATTGACAGCTGAAAGACAGAAAACAATTTAATTCTTAATGATCGTATCGATATCAAACGGATATCTGCTCATAGTCCGACCTTTTGAACTTTTGTTTCACTTATATGGGTCGTTAAATTGATGTATATACATCATAGTTTGATTTAACATAAGTTATCCGAAATTAAAATTAATCACAGGTAAAGGTTTGAAACTAACTAAAATTCGATATCAAGTGTTTGGAACTCCGCTTGACATTTTGGTTCGGAGAAAATTATTGATTTCAAAAATTCGAAATTAGGCTGACGGGTTAACCCATTTATGCCGAGTGGCTACCTCAATTCTTTGGACAGGTCATTCTTCAACAGAATGGGTGTCTGGTTGGTTTTTATTATTACTATATTTTCTGGCAATTCCTGTATTTAATGCAAACAGTGAAGACCCCGATCAGACGCCGCATTTTGCGGCGTCTGATCTGGGTTTTTCACTGTTTGCCAATGTCCATTTTATGGGACACTATGCATAAATGGGCTAAGCGATCTTATAGCTAACGTGAGAATGATTTCAGGTCATAATAATATATGCACTGTATTGAGGTGCGAAATATTGTTATTTTTTATTTTTTCTCCAATATACATTGTCTGACAAGCATTTAAAATGAGTCAGGGCACAGCATTTCCTACAAGATCACATGTGTGCCCTGCGAAGACCCAGTTAAGCCTGTACATCCGCAAGCTGAGCAGAATCTTCGCTGTCTGTCTGAAGACTTTAAGATCCTTATAATAGCTACCTATAGAGTGTCCCGCAAAGACTGGAATTTCATGAGATCTTCATAAAACCTAGTAAGCATTCTACATAAATCTATAGCGGGTCGTTATCGGCCCGTCAGGGTAGCTGACGGGCCGATAACGGCCCGCTGTAGATTTACGTAGAATGCTAGCTGGGAACAGTGCTCAGAATTTTGATCTCAATAAAATCTAGGTCAGATCCAAAACTGGGTCAAATTGAGTCAAAACTAGGTCACTAGGTTAAACTTAGAGGATACACATTAAGGTCTTATTCGTGTATGATCTTTAATATAAACATTATTCAGAATCTACGTCGCAATAAAACATAGCATCAGTTCAACACTAAGGCAGATCGCAGAAAAGAAACTCTAGAGACCATATTTTTGACGTGACCTACATGTAGATAAAAGAAATGCTCAACATACTGGAATTATAACAATGTAGGTCAAGTGCAAAATTGTGTCATATAGGGTCACAAACTAGATCACAAGGTCAAATATGAGAAAAACCTTGTGTACATAGTAAAAACGACTTTTTGCCTGATTTGATAAAATTGCTCAGAATGCTTGTCTTGGTTTCTATATCAAATTTGAAACTGGGTCACATGTGCTAAAAATTAGGTCGCTACAATCAAACTATATATAAACCTTGTTTACATTACGGATGTCACATTTTGACATGATCCTTATGAAAATTTGTATTGATGATTTCCATATTGGTTTAAACACTATTTTATTCTCTCAGTTACATGGTTAACAATTTCACAACATATAATGTGCAAGTACCAGACGGTAAGTTTAAAGCTTATACATGTCATTTCCTGCATCATACAATAATGAACAATACATATGTTAATGGTAGATACCCATATGTTATGTATAATATAATAAGAGAGAGAGAGAGAGAGAGAGAGAGAGAGAGAGAGAGAGAGAGAGAGAGAGAGCATTTTGCAATCTCAACAGTACTAGATACAAAACACTACAAACTGTGTCTTCAGTATGGTTAACTATCAAAATCATTCAAAGTTATTATTACTAATTATGGAGAGCTTCAACTGTAGCAAAGTCTAACAAAATGTTTGTCCCGTGCTTTGAAAAGAGGCTGTGTCAATTTAATATTCTTTGAGAATAACAATGAAAAGAAGGTAGAAAGGATGTTGACGGATTCCAGTTAATGCTACACAGTGCGTGTCGTTATAATAGATAATTTTGAAAGTAGGTGGGGCTTTATATTTGGGACATGTAGTATTATAAGCTAGTGCACGAGCTGTTTTGATTTGATAATAAAGACGTGTACTGTTTAGGGAAGGGACCCGTTTTCATTATCTGGTGCATTTTTTTTTCCAAATAATAACTCGTGAACGTAATTTGTTGGTAGTAGATCAGACAAGTTCCGCAAACTTAGGACACGTATAGAAAAAGTGGAATGCGCTTTCGAATCCACCGCAAGAAAAGGAAAGACTAGGTACGATGATTTTGCGGAAAAGTTCCGAATTGAGTGAGCTGCATTCCATGCAAATTCTGCCCTAAAGTATCTGTCCTATTCTAGATCCAGCATTGAAGTAGTTAGGTGGCGCCCTCAGGTTCCTATTTAGCCGGTTCTTGAAAGAGGAAATGGTGCTAGCTTCTTTGATGTTATCTGGAAGGTTGTTCCATGCTCTGATGGTAGATGGAAGAAAAGAGTTTTATATTTGCATGTACAGACCGGATATCGTTTGCGTTTCTGAGATTAGTAGCAAGTTCCTGTACAAGAGGAGTTAAGAGATTTCTTAGGTTGTCTGGAGGCAGGCTATTAACAAATTTATAAAGAAAAAAAAACTAATTTGTGTTTCTGACGTTTGTCGTGAGGTGAGTCCCATCCTAGGACTGCTAGCAATTTTTCAATGCTGCAGAGTTTTGTTGCACCTGATATTATTCTGGCAGCTTCATTATAGATGGAGATCCCTTAAAGGGTACGTGGCAAACAGTGCAGACCCATATCAGACGTGTTTCGCTCTCAGGTTCATTTTGCTTATTTTTAGCTAATCAAAATTTTGGCAGACGACATTCAATTTGTTCTTTTTTTTTTTTGTTGTTTTTTGTTTTTTTGTTGTTTTTTTTGTTTTTTGTTGTTGTTGTTTTTTTTTGGTTTTTTTTTATTGTTTTGTTTTTTCAGGGAAAATATTACTTGGCATTTCATGTGAATAGTCTGCTAGACAGATGATTTACATGAAATATCTAGTCTTAATTCCGCTCGGTTTATTTAACTTAACCCTTAAAGCGCTTAGCCAAACTGTAGCGGACGACATTCCAACTTTCTTTATGACTATTCTGTACCGTGTTGCTAGGCAGACGATTCACATGAAATGCCAAGCCTTATTTGCTCTGGAAAAATACACTCAAAAATATCAAATCATTGTTTGCTGCAGTTGCGATTTACGCATGGTTAAACAATATTTTATTCAAATTACGTACACAAAATACAATAACGACTGCAAAATACGACAAATGGCGCCGGGATAGCTCAGTCGGTAGCGAGGTTTGTCTCAAGGTTCGAGTCCAGCTGGGGACACGATGACGCGGTATGTGTGACTGGTTGGCAGTTCTTTCCAGGTTGCGGTGGTTTCAGAGGGTATTTCCCAGTCCCTATACAACTGGAAACTACCCGGGGTTTCCTCCACCATCGAACTGTCCTCTGAAATAATAGTCAGATATGACTGATTAAGAGTAATTGGAAGTAAAAAAATGTAAAAATCCATTAGGTCAAACTTCGGAAAGTAAGATGTCACGAAACACGTAACTGTTTGTGGGTAATAGGACTGGATACACATTCAGGGCAGGCAACTCTTCAAATATGGTTTTGCCTCCCTTCTGAAAAAGGGTCTTCTCTAAAAAGAAAGAATTTGCTCCTCAGTGGGGCTTTAAGGACGGCAACTCTTCAAAATGGATTTTGCCTCCTTTCTGAAAAGGACTCTTCTCTAAAAGAAAATTATTTGCTCGCAATGGAGACCTTCAAAGGTGACAATACCTCAAAGTTGGTTTTGCCTCCCTTCTGAAATTCTTTCCTTTCAGAGTAGACCCCTTTTCAGAAGGGACTTGATGTACAGGGAGGCAAGCAGGAAGTTATAAAAGTCGTCTCCCTTGTGGGAAATTGTGAAAACTCTACCAAGTGTACCCAGTCCCCTTAAAAAATAGACCATTACCAGACTGTGGTAACTGTGGAGTTTGGGGGTTTGAAGTTAGTTCCGGTTAAACACAAACATTGTACAGTGAACCCTCTTTACAACGACAGCATTTGTTCCCAAGGATTTTGCCATTAAAGTCAATTTGCTATTGTAAAGAATCCTTAATCAGCAGAATTTCTTATGGAACGTATGTTTTGGATATTTGTTAGAATCGCCTCAGTGAGACGATTCTAACAAATATCCAAAACATATGTTCCTTGAAGAATTTAACAATTTGATTTAATTTCCAATAATTGCAGAATAATTGTAACTCTTAAACGAAAGTTTAGTGCCAGTCAGATTAACATTACAACGAATTTTTCGTTGTATCGAGTGGCGGTGTAAAGAGGGTTGACTGTATAATGACCCAGTATTATTTTAGACGAACGTGAGCACCAATAGAGGACTGCGCTGATGCTTATGTTAAATTAATCTGTGCCTCTGCTGTTTTCTACAAGGGAGTTTTCTTCTCCCAGCGTCATTAATTCTGAGCCTTGAACAAGGGTCTTTATCACTTATGCCGACAACAAAGTATTACATCAGGATGCGCATGCGCACAGTCTGATGAGGGCTTTTGTTTCTGTCGATATATACTACAGCCCTGACCAGACTGTGCGGATTCGCAGGACTTTGCTGTCCTGTCCGTCAATGCCATTTAAGACTATTTTTCTGATGACAAACCATAAATGTATGATCTATTTGGTGGTACCATAATTATCCCAAGTATTCAGACAACTGACTGACTCTCAGTGTGTTTACGTATATCCTAAAACCTTGAACATGTTCATTTTATTGTTAAGGTGCCTTAAAAGTGCTGGATGAGTGACAAAACAAGTAGACACATTTCCTCATTACGAAAACACGCCTATTCAAATATATAGAAAATTTCAAAAACTGAAAATTTTCAGATAAAACATTCTGATATTTTTTCTTATTTTTGTTCAAAAACATAGTTTGTGGGTACTCGTTAGAACCGCCTCGGCGAGGCGGTTCTAACGAGTAACCACAATCTACGTTTTTGAGCAAAAATAAGAAAAATAATGTATACCCCTGTAAACCCTAGTTTTACTATATAAAAGTGGGGTTAAGGGGGTCAAAATTATATAGGCGTGTTTTTTGTGATGTGGTGTCTGATCTGGGTCTCTACGCTGTTTGTTTGAAAACGCAGGGTACATACAGTACATGTACCTACTTTTGGCGTTCTTGTCTTTTCCGCGAATATCATCAAAACATCAAAAGCGCCATGCATAACACATGCATGTACGAGTATGTGCGTCAAAAATAATGGGTGAGTAGCAAACAGTATTGACCCTGATCGGACGTCGCGTTTTGCGGCGTCTGATCTGGGTAGCACTGTTTGCTCAGGCCTGTCTGTCCGAATCCAGCCGGCCTCGGTGGCTCAGCTGGATGCGCTGTCCGACTGGAGACCAGGAGGTCGCGGGATCAAACCCCGCCGAGGTCGGCAACATTCTTTCGTGGAGATTGATCATGAAATATCTTCTACGGTCATTCTCTCCCTTCCGCTGATTCAAGAAGGGCAGTTGTCAGTTTCTGGCGAAAGAATGTGCACAATACTGGTTAACCGTTTAGAGGACTAAGCCTGCCCAGTAAACGTGTGGTTAGGTAAACTGACCGCACTCGACATGACCCCACTGGGTTGACTGGGCCGTAAAACCTCAACACAAAGTCTGTCCAAATCCTTAGGGTTAATACTACAGTCTGGGCTGTCACGACATATGTACAGGGTTGAAACTAAAATTAAGAGAAAAGCAAAACAGAATTAAGGTCCTGGCTAAATTGGACGTATATAGTCATGTAAGTTGACTCGCAAGATATGTTTTTCACTGACGTAGATTTTATTCATTTTATTTTCTAAGAACTTCGCCCAAAGAAGCAAGTGAATATCGATTTTGAAGATACTTTTTTCCTAATTAAAATCAATAATGAACACTGATTTTTTTAATATAACTTAAGACTTTTAATATGGACTTTGTGAATAACATGGGCACCACTCATCTTTTGGCTGCAATACTGAATGGAAATGCCTGACTGTTTAAAGGGAAATAGACTATTTTACTGACCACTTGTTTCTAGTCATTTAAGAATTTTGGGTTTGTAAAAGTTTTTAAAAAGGTACCCTAGAACCTGTGCGTGCGCACGACTTTTAAAACCATAACTTAAATAAATACTGAGTAAATGATCTCTTTTCACTAAACCATCAGTCATTTCCAGTCAGTATTACAGCCAGAATACGAATTTCAAGAAATTCCCCAGAAAGCATTCTACATAAGTCTACAGCGGGCCGTTAGCGGCCCGTCAGGGTAGCTGACGGGCCGCTAACGGCCCGCTGTAGATTTATGTAGAATGCTAGCAGGGTCTAGTGTCCAGGTAATTCGCACACTCTCTGTTAAAGGTCATATTGCATATTTAACTCTTGTCATAAATTAAGATGCCACGCCCACTTCAAACTGTCAGCCAGTCAGATTGCTTGAACCAGGTTGTCGATTAAAATCACATACTAAATGACAAACGGTGCGGATCCAGATCCAGATGAAGCCAACTGATCTGGATCTGAACTGTTCGCAAAGACAGGGCATATCCGGGTTCAGCAGGACCACTGTTCAAAATCCACAGTTTATTATTGGCAACTACAGCTACAAATGGCGACCAAGTCACTGTCGTCACACATAGAATACCCAGGGTTTTCTATTTCATAAGCAAGCTTCAGTTCTTCACAGGACAGTTCAAAGAATCCTTCATCTGTGCAACCTGAAAAATAAAAAAGATGAATATACCTTGATGCCTGGGATGTGCCTTGATAAAAAGGCTCTAGCTTATAATATTCGGGGAGCCAACACCTAGGTCAGACTTCAATGCCCATCAATATACTCAGCTTTAAGGGGAATCGATACACTTCCAGAAGAGGTAGTTCTGTCAAACTATTTTGCCTCTCTTCTGAAAAAGGGTCTACTATATAAAAAAAAGAATTTGTTCCCATGGGTGTGGGGAATTTTTCCTTTTAGAGTAGAAATGATTTCCTTTTAGTTGTAGACCCGTTTTCAGAAGGTACATGTATTTGGTGTGTATCAATATGGCATCACAATCATAAATGGATGGTCCCTTTTAATACCATATGACGTCGTCGTGTCTGTCAGTGTCATAGTGACGTTACTATAGCAACGAATTTCATTCGGTGGATTTTATCGATGTTTAAACACCGGCGAATCACTCACAAACTTAACCATTGTCCCGCTGAATATATTAAGATGCCACCCCCACTTCTTATTTTCAGCCAATCAGATTACTTGATCCAGATTATTGATATGTTCACAAACTTAATGGCAAACAGTGCAGAGCCAGAGAAGCCAATTGATCTGGATCTACACTGTTTGCAAAGGCAGGACATATCCGGGTTCAAGGGACTAGGGTTAACATAAAGCCCGAATTTTATCAATGTGTAAATACCGTCGAATCATTCTCAAGCTCAACATAAAATTCGCAAAATTGAAACTAATTCCTTATAATTCCAACTGTCATATTTACGTCGAAAATATATGTAAAATGGCTCATTTTTAGAAATTTGCGAGAAGAAAATAATTCCCGTTTTCAAATTGCTCTCGGTCAATCAGATTGTCCAAAATAATTGTATGCTGAACGGTTGACATGATATATACATATACTAAAACTTGGTTACGGCGCGTAACCTGTCAGCATTACGTCTCAGCCCTGCAAACAAAAACAGATACATTTGCAAACAGCGTAGATCCCGATGAGACGGCTCATAACGAGCCGTCTCATCAAGATACATACTATTTGACATTCTGTTTTTTGTTTTTTTGACTGGCACCCTTATTTGAAATAGTGGAGATATCCAAATTCATAGCAGGAAGAAGCCACTTGAAAAATTTAGGAGTGAAAGGATGAACTACACGGCGTACGAGTACAAGCTGAAAATATGTATAAAACAGATCTAGTTGCTCATATAATAACGGGAGTCTTACAGTTATGGTCTTTGTATGGGGTCTTTTGTGTATCCAATTGTTATTATTATCATCATCATCATCATTATTACTATTATTATTACTACTATTACTGTTATTATCATTATTATTACTATTATAATTATTATTATTATTATTTTGCTTTGCGCGGACATCGAAGTCCCTGTTCAAAGTCCATGAATATGATATGAAATAAATAAATAAATAAATAAATAAATAAATAATTTTTACGGCAAAATAACAAAGTTTGAAAGAATACTTACCTTCGGCTTCCCCTTGAAGTAAGGAAAACGTTATAAATAACGCTAAAGCGACAAAAAATATTCTGCTTTGTGTGAAGGTTTTCATCCTTAATAACAAAAGTAATATATTTTTATTCAACTTGATAATCTAAACCAACAACGATTCTGTTTTTCTTTCTTTTTTTATTTATTTATTTGTCTTATTTATTTCAATCTTTCAGTCTTAAAGTTTTATTTGTTCAATCATACTATTGTGTTCACTTTGTGGCTTAACGTAATACGTCCTCGTCCAGAAAAAGGGACATTACCAGGAAGGTGGACAACATTTTAGCCGCAACAGTCGAAAGCGTACCTTCTGACGTTTATGTCTAACGAAGATTCAGGTCAGCCTACGCATCCGCGCAGTCTGATCAGAGTCGAGCGTTGTCCGCATGAAGAAACTTTGCACATGCTATCAAAAATGCGCCCAGTGAAGATTCTGATCCGACTGTGCGAACGCGCAGGCTGATCTGAATCTGCGCTGGGCGCACATGTCAGAAGGTACGTGTTCTGACGTTTAGGCTCATTTGCTTCAGTCAGTCTATACTGCCTATTCACATAGATCAGTAAATGTCGTTTACTAATTCTATGGCTATGAATTTACAGATCTTGAGCAGATTGTAAGTTTATTTTTTACCATTTCACTCACATAAGTTATATGGTACTTTTCTGCCCGTTGTCCAGTTCCCTTTTAGTTTAAACGGACTGTTTCTAATTTAATAAACAGTCGAGCTTCGTTGGCTCGAACATCTTTGCGACCATGGGAATTTGTTCGAGCCTTGGGTAGTTCGAACCACTGAGGGTTAATCAAAGCACCAGGTCAGGAAGCACACTGCGATATTTTAGGAAAATCTTTTCGATTTTCAACACAATAAGTGTATGTTGAGTGTGCTCATGAGGCGAATCTAATGAGTACACACAACATGCAATTTCATGACATTATAAGAAAATTTCCCTAAATATATATTTTCTTGAGCTATTGGAAGAATTTCATAGGGACTCAAAAACGAGATCGAATTAGCCATGGTAAACGGACCATCGGTATTCGAGCTATTGTGGCACGACTGTATTCATGATTAACCCTCCGGTCGTGATTGACCATGGCAAGAGCAATCGTGACCATAGTAACAATTGTGTATTCGTAGGTGGTTGAAAATCTCATTGCATCCTATGAATCGACTTACGCAAAAATTCATTGACATGATTATACCGACAATTTGGCATCAAATATTACCACTATATTCCTAATGGTTCGAGCGTTATAGAGATAATTATATTTTCACATTCTTTTTGCCTCGAAGAGGCTATCAATAACTATTTATAAAGAAAGCTGGCATTTGACAATTTCATTTGTTAGGTCTTGTCAATATGTATCTGCATGCCAAAAAATATCAAAATGTTCCAAGCGGTTTAAAAGTTACAGCGGTTTTCACAAACTGATTACGGACGGACGAACGGACATGAGGGAATTCCTCTTAAGTCCGCCTTTCGGATGACTTTACTGCGAATCTTGCAATATTTGCCACAAGTTGGACAGGGTAGAGAAATACGTCTGATTTACAGTCCAACGTTTCAAACATGTGCATCGACAAAATACTGTGACGACATTGTTGTGACTTTTTTTTAAGTGTGTATGTTATTGCGCTAAAATGACTTGGTAATACAATAATGGTAAAAGCCAGTTCGTATTGTTATGCTGTAAGGCAGGATTAGCAGGCGGACGTGATTAACTCTTACAAATAAGTCCAGCACTTTACAATGAAAAATAACAGGAAATTTCCCCTTTATTTGGTCAAGGTTACCAATACATTATCAGCTCTTAGGACTATAGGTTTGGTACGAATCCATCCACTTGTTCCATCCAAACGCCGACCACTAAGGTAAAGGAGACATAATGGTTTCGGTGTGTGTCTCACACACCGAAACCATTATGTCTCCTTCACTCCAGTTGTGAAGCGGCATAATTCTTATTATTTCTTGTTTGTTATCACAGACTAGGAACTAGACTATAGATTACATTATAAAGACCACCGCTGTAATGATTTAGCATTTCTTAAATCATTTTTAATCTTTCGTTTGCCTTTTCAATATATGGATTAGCTTTATTGAGTTAATATACATAATTCCTTACATAGCATAGTAAATGTATGCGGACCTCGGCGGACGAATGGTCTAACGTTTTGGCTTATGGATTACAATCCTCTATGCACTGTGGCGTGGGACTGGCTGGGCACTGAATCACTGACCATAAAACGGAGAAAATCACAGGAGGTACTAAGTTTCCGTCAGTGAGACAAAACAACGGACCATGTGCATGTGGCCACGAGGGAAACAATACTCAGTGCGGATGCAGTACCAAATTTTATAATCGTCCACAGAAATCTTTGTTTCAAAATACCAAAGCAAGGCGAATACAGTAACAAAATACAGTTGACTCTCGTTATGTCGACCTCGCTTATCTCGAATAACCGCTTATCTCGAAGTGAAAATCTGGTCCCTGCTTAAAAATGAAAATCTAATAACAGGTAACAAAATATTGTGGAAAAGAGGAGAAATTGCTCCTAAGGAGCAATTTCTCCTCTTTTCCACAATATTTTCAACATATGTTTAACTTCAAGAGTCCAATTACATATACATTTGTTAAATGCGGTTGTTCGATTTATTTTTTCCTCAAGTCTGCAAATCTGATATGTCGAAGTACGGATATCTCGAAGTATTTTTGAGAGTCCCTTGGAGTTCGAGATAACGAGAGTCGACTGTATTTGATTTTTTAGACCACATATAACCCGCAAAACGAAGATAACAAAAATGCCTATCCATTCCTAGAAAGCAATTAGTCACGTGTTTTGCTAACCAATGATCGATTGGACAGATTTTGATCTCGACATTGCTATGATGACTTAGAGCTCTCTCTCTCTCTCTCTCTCTCTCTCTCTCTCTCTCTCTCTCTCTCTCTCTCTGTGTGTGTGTTCCGTTGAGAGCTCTGTCCGGTTATAGCAACCCCCCACCCCTCACAGAAAAAAAGACAGTACAGAGCCAGATAAAGTACCATAGAAAGTGAAATCTGATCAGGTATTTACCTTAGAGGGAAAAGCAAGCCTTGGAGAAGACGTTTTTGAAATGCAGGATCATGCAAACCGTGTTGTTACTTTTATGGGTGACGTCATTTTGAATATTTAAGTGTCGCCATTGTGAACATTTAATGAGGTTTTAAACATTTCAAAGTTTAAACAATATCTTCTTTTTTGTGTCGCCTGCGTAACATGACAGAAACATAGGGATCATGGTATCCGTCCGCGTCGTCGGTGTCGTCGTCACACTTTTCGTTTCCGCCCAAGTCTGCAGAAGTTTATATCATCGTCAAATACAGGTCAAATTCGTTACTGGTAATCATCCGCCAAATTTTGGCTAAGTTATGTCCCTTGTTCGACTTAGTTTTTGTTGTTAGTTTAAGATATTGTTTTCCGTTCAGTAAGTTTTGAAGGGGTGCATTGATTTCATCAGAAGTTTGCAGAAGGGTATATGATTGTAAAATACAGGTCGAGTTCGATATTGGTAATCATCCGCAAAATTTTGGCCGATTTTTTTGCCCTTTTTTGACATAGTGTTTGTTGTTGTGTTGATATTGGTTTAAGCTCAATAATGTTTGCAGGGATGCAGTGATTTCATTGGAAAGATGCAGGATATATTATTGTAAAATACAGGTCAAGTTCAATATTGGTAATCATCCGCAAACGTTTGGCCAAGTTGGTTTAAACATATTTTTATTTCCAAAATACTATGATCATACATACATAAATGACATATACACAAACTATAGGATTAGAACGGAAGCATAAGCTTATTTAGTTCTTCTCCTAATACACATACATAATTTGTATTACGTCATGGCAGATTATCATTATTACAAAGGTACTTATTATTTCAAGGACTAAGATAACATATGATCAGAAACACAACCATTCATTGCAGTAGAATGAAAATAAGTCAAAAGCGCAGTAACGAAGGATAACATTATACCACAATGACGGTTTAAGCGAAGATAAAAAGGAGGCAAGGAAAAGAAAAAAAAAATACAATAGTAAAAGAAATCCGGAGTGAGAGGGAGCGGCAGGGAAGGAAAACTATCACATGACAATTCTTAGTCATTTCGTAGGTAGATATATACTGACCTCATGAAACACCAGCTCCGTTTTATTTTGTTAGATGATACTAGTGGCCTTACCGGGCAAATGCTCAAAATCTTTTACTATCCTGTATGTACTTGTAAACAGCTTCAAAGATGACTTGATTTGTTTCACAAGGAAGTGACTCATCACCGTGTAGAAATACATGCAGAGACGCAATGCAATATTGAGTAACTATCCGAAAAAGTTCGATTCGATGATCACGATAAAAATTACAAGATAAGAAAAAATGTTCCGCGTGTTCAACATCACCACTTCCACAAGAACACAGCGGGGTGTCTGAAATAGATTTTACAAACAGGTCATAGTTTAAAGAGCTGCATCCTGTTCGTAACCTAGTATGCAAAATTTGTAACTTTCTGCTTCCAGTATAAAAATATTTTGGAACTGTAGTTTTATTCCGGCTTATCTGCCGTTTGAAAGAATCAACTGAATCTACATACTTATCATTGTCTGGTATGTTGTTCCATTGTCGTATAACAGACGGTAGGAATGAATTGAAGTACAAAACAGTTCTCGCGTTAATAGTTTGAACATCGTTTGCGTTTCTCAGATTGTAATGTGATACTTCATTGACTGAAGAAGGAACAAGCGATGAAAGGTAATCAGGAGTTAAATTATTGTACATCTTGTAAAATAGTATCAGTTTATGATTTATTCTTCTTTTTTCGAGCGTTTCCCAACCAATCTCATTGTAAAGATTACGAATTGATATAAGTTTAGAAGCACCAGTGGCTATTCTGGCTTCTTCAATCTGTATTTTTTCAAGCTCCTGTTTTTCATAATCGCTGCAATTATCCCAAATAACGTCCGCATACTCTAAAATAGGTCGAATAAATGTTGTATAAATTATTTCTAAAGATTTCCTGTCTATTTCATATTTTAATCTACGCATAATATTAATTCTTGTCCAAGCTTTTTCTTTCATGTAGTCAATATGTTTATGCCAAGAGCCATCATTTGAAAAATATATTCCTAAATGCTTATGAAATTCTACCTCATTGATTTGCTGTCCTAACATGATTAAGGAGGGATGTACAGGTTTGTTGGTTTTCCTTGATATAAGAAGTGATTCAGTTTTTAAGGGATTGAATTTTACCAACCAAGCTTCAACCCATTCAGCAATTTTTTCAAGATCTGCATTAAGAATTTCCGCAGCAACGTCTGGATTATCGACAATTATGAAAAGACTGGTATCATCAGCAAAGAGACGAATGCTAGATCCTATTTCAGTTACTATATCATTAATGAAAATTAAGAAAAGAAGTGGTCCGAGGATTGATCCTTGAGGAACGCCTGCATTGATATAATTCCATTGGGATTCTACTCCCTGCAAGACAACACGTTGTTTCCTACCAACGAGATAACTAGAAAACCATTTTAGTAGTTCACCAGATATTCCAATGGACCAAAGTTTATGAAGAAGGCCGGCATGCCAGACACGGTCGAAGGCTTTGCTTATGTCACAGAAAACAGCCCTGACTTCTTTGCCAGCATCTAATGCTTGGCAAAATGTATTATATAAGAAAGTGAGTTGGTTAGTAGTAGAGTCTCCAGGTATGAAACCAGATTGAAAGGATGTAAGAATATTATTATCACGGAGATGATTAAACAGATGTTTAAATACAAGTCTTTCGAAGACTTTGTCTAGATTACTCAATAAAGAAATAGGTCGATAATTACAAACGTCAGAAGGATCACCTCCGCCCTTAGGTACAGGACAAACATGAGCTATTTTAAAGCACACTGGAACATCTCCTTGGTGTATGGACTGATTAAATAAAGAAGCAAGTGGTGTAGACAATTCATTAGCTAGTTCACGAAGAATGCGGTTACTAATTCCGTCAGGACCGACGGCTTTACCAACCGGAAGCGTTCTAAGTACTGCTTTGACCTCTTCAGAGGTGAACACAAGAGAGCTTAATGGTTCATTTACAATAAAAGTGTCAATAGCAGGAAGTGTGATATTTTCTTCATCTAATAAAGTTTGATCTCTAAAAAAATCATTGAAAATATTTGCTTTTTCAACTTCGTCGGAATATACCAGACCATTTCTTTCCAGTGGTGGAATAGTAGAAGTAGAATTGGGAGAAATGAATGTTTTAAAACTGTCCACCATTGTTTAGATGACAGAGTCTCAGATTTAAGCTTATTATTTGAGTTACGAATCAATGAAGTAGTTTCGTTACGAAGACGTCTAAACTTTACCCAATTAGCTTGTGTATTTGTTCGTTTTGCTTTTTTGTACGCTCTTTTACGCATACGTATATGTTTCTTAATTAAAGTGGTTATCCACGGTGACTCAGTCGGTCGTATTGTGACTTGCCTGTTAGGAATACAGGAATTAGTAATTTCAATCAAATGCTCATAGAAGTTCTTAGCATATACATTTATATCAGGATTTTGAAGAGAATTCCAATCAGAGGAATATGCTTTCTGCCTTAAAAGATCATAATCGCCCGATCGTATTGCCATACACGGCGCTTGAAACATTTAATTTTAGGGTTAGAGAAATTGAAGACACAAAATACAGGACAATGGCCAAGTTAAGGCCCTTTACCCACTTAGTTTTTATTGTTGTGGTAAAATACAGGCAAAGATATTGTTTCCCCTCAATAACTTTTGAAAGGCTGCATTGACATCATTCGAAGTTTGTAGAATGGTATATCATTATAGCATAGAGGTCAAGTTTGATTTTGGTAATAATCCGAAAATTTTCGGTCGAATTATAGCCCTTTATTTGCTTAATTAATAAAATTTAGACCAAGGAGTGAGGGGTCGCCTAAAGGGATAGGAGCGATTATTAGAATAAATACAGTTCTTTTTTCTTTTTTTTTTTTTTTTTTTTTTTTTTCAGGGTAAGGGGGAGGGGAGGGGGAAGGGGTGGATGGGTAGGTTTCATATCAAATCGTTAGCGCTCTAAGCAGGCGACATCCGATTCTCAGAATTCTAGTTTTTTGACAAACAGTGCGGATTTTAAACGAAATCAACAAATGCCTACAGAAGTAGCTATACAAACAAATGTAGAGGTTGAATATTGTTGTAAATATTATTTATTTAGGTTTTGTATTTGTGCTGCTTTATATAGCGTCATATAAAAGGGGGAAAAACTCCTCGATAAAAAAAAGAAGGTGCTCCCTTTGTGACCAAATTCTTTTCTTTAAGAATTTTTCAGATGGGACTCAGTGTGCAGGCAGGCAAACAGAAAGTAACAAAAGTTATCTTCCTTATACATATACTTGCGGTTTATTAATGCGGCGTGTTCTAAATACGCACAATCTCGCCGCGAAAGATAACTACATGTTTTGTCGCAATAAGCCATAAAATGAAATGTGATATCCTTGATAAAATACATGATCGGTGTATACTGTAGTCAGTCTCATGAGATATGGTCATAATGATTATTGCGATAAATCGATTATTGCATAGTTTTGAATTTCTCGCCATTTAAAACTATGCATCTGTGATATCTGTCTGGTCATAATGATTATTGCGACAAAACGATTATTGCATAGTTTTAAATTTCGAGCCTACATTGCCGGGAAAAGAGTAGTAGATTTATTGTGTTGGGGTTTAACGACACATCAATCCTTGTGGGTCGTTTTATGTCGTCTCCCAGAGAAAGTGAGATTAGAGATAGAAGAGATAGTAGAGGCGATGAAAGATGGGGGACATGTATATGATTAGCCCCCTTTTTTCAACAAAAAATATATGACTGACCTGATTTTCTTGATTGGTATATGAAAAGCTCCACTTTTTCTGACATCCCGGTATATGCACATATTTTTCACTCAGAGATTTTTGAGGCTGCTTGTTCTCTTGGTATTCGATGAATTATCTGCAATTTCGTCTAACTACCAGCAATAAATAGGTACAAAAAAAATCAACGGGCAGTTTATGAATAGGTCAATATTTCATATGATCTAGTATATGAATGGATCCGTTTTTTCAAAGGCCAGGTATATGAATGGGGTAGGTTTCAAAATACTGGCTCGCACACCCGTACCAAAATTATCCCCCAGGAGCCCGGGACCCATACCCCTTCCCAGACACGATTGAGACCCCTTTTCCAGACAAAAGTAAGACGAAGATATACTGGCCCCATTGTAGACAAACAATATATGCGCATTTGCTCAGTCAGTTAACTTTTACAAGGATTTACTTGCATATTATCAATATTAAGTACAACAAGAGTCACACAATATCCAGTTTAACTAAGGTATATACAATGTTTTAATTTTTACCAAATATAATTGATTTATGATATGGCCCGTTTCAGGCTAATGTAGTTTCCCACCCCCTTTCCAGACGGACGTGAACCCCTTTCCAGACAGGTATATTTGAATCCCTTCCCATATGTTTTAATGAAACACATCCCCGTTCCAGACAGACTCTGAAAATGACCCCTTTTGTCCGCACACCGCACATCCCTATCCATGCTTATATAGTGAGTGCGCCCCCCCACCCCCCCACCCCCCCCCCCCCCACACACACACACCCCGCACCCACCACCACCACCGATGTTGTGAAACATCAATAATTAAAATTCAGCAAAGAAAAATACAGAATATTTTCTTAGAAAAAAAATCACTTCACTATAGAAATTGCATATGTCAGAACAATTTCTAGCCGTAAATTTAATTTTACTGTAAATATTTGAGAACAGAACACAGAAACAGAAAAGACAAATGCATTCTGATAAGATATGGTCAATCAGAACAAAATATTTTCATTTAAAATAAAAAGCCAAACAAACAAAAAGCCGTCTTTCTGAGAGATGTCGTAAGGACAGTAGTCACTGACGCCAATGAGAGAGCTGATATTTACAATCGGCAATTTCAATCGGTATTTACCACCAAGGAACCCCTTCCCTATCCCGTCTTTACACAAAGAAGCTTCATAATATGGCCGAAAGTGATATTATAGGCCCTGATGCAGCACCAGCAGGAGTGCTAAATGATAACCCGGTAATGGAGGCCTTTGGGTCGGTATTGGAGGCCTTTAGTATCTCTGTCAATGGTATATTGAAGCTTCTGCAAAACCTGAAACCTGGTAAGGCGGCCGGACCTAACAGAATTAAGCCCCTTTGTTGAAAGCTGACAGAGGAAATTGCACCAATTATCCAGATAATATTTGTGCAATCAATTAAAACAGGTAAGCTTCCGGCTGATTGGTGCAGGGCCCAAGTAACCCCAGTCTTCAGGAAGTCTTCCGCCGCCAACTACAGGCCTATTTCCCTGACTTGCATACTTTGCAAGGCGCTCGAGCACATACTGGCTTCACACTTGATTAAGCACCTTAATAAGCATGACCTTCTGTACGACCTACAACATGGCTTTATGGAAAAAAGGTCGTGCGAGACACACCATGTTGATCGAGGTCCTTGCAAGGAATGTGAGTGCAGGCAAGCAAACTGATCTGAAACTGTTTGATTTTTTCAAAGACTTTTGATAAAGTAAATCTCTCCAAACTCCTTTTGAAACTCCGCCAGTATAGAATCAGAGGAACCGCACTGTTCTGGATCCGTACCTTCCTTGGGAACCGGTCACAGACGGTGGTTCATAACCAGTGTTCGGTGTTAGGAGCAGTCCTATTCCTTGTTTACATCAATGGTCTGTCGTCTGAGCTGTCATCACAGGTACGTCTCTTTGCAGATGACACGTCCGTGTACCTGACAGTTGGAGGTACAGAAGATGGAAAAGTTCTACAAACAGACCTGTATGGACTATCTGTGTAGGAGAAGCGGTGGGACATGGCGTTCAACCCCTCTAAGTGCCAGGTGGTACGGGTGACAACAGCCAGGGACATAATTAACACAGTGTACATCTTAGATGGTCAGGTCCTGGAAGTTGTCACCAGTGCAAAGGACTTGGGGGTTGATATCTCCAATAGCCTATCGAGGAACACCCACATGGGCCGTATAACTGCAACCGATAACCGGCCTCTAGACTTTATCAAATGAAACATTAAAACTAAAAACCCAGGTACGAGAGACTGCCTAAAACACCTTGGTCCTCCCCCAGCTGAAGTACGCCGCCTCCGTTTGGGATCCCTACTCTAAACAGAAAATGCTCCCGCTGGAAAAAGTTCATCACAGAGCAGCATGCTGGACCACCAGCAATTATGACTACAGGTCAAGAGTGACTGCCATGGTGTATAGCCTTGGATGGAAAACCCTAGAACAGAGACGGGCTGAAGCGCGTCTCTGTCTCTTTTACAGAATTGTCTACGGTTTGGTGGCAGTGTCTCTCATCACGAAAACATACCTATGTAATTTTTACCCCCTTAAACCCCACTTTTATCTAGTAAAACTGGGTTTATAGGGGTATACATTATTTTTCTTATTTCTGCTCAAAACATAGATTGTGGGTACTCGTTAGAACCGCATTGCCGAGGCGGTTCTAACGAGTACCCACATTCTATGTTTTAAGCAGATATATGAAAAATATCAGAGTTTTTTAACTGGAAATTTTCAGTTTTTGGAGGTGACATTTTCTATATATTTGAATAGGCCTGTTTTCGTAATGACCTGACTTTCCATTAACTTAAGGCACTGTCATCCCATGGCTTTTCGTCAACTGCAAACATCAAAAGACCATTACTAGTACTCCTTTTCCCCACTGGCTATTCATCACGAAAACACGCCTATATAATTTTGACCCCCTTAAACCCAACTTTTATATTGTAAAACTGGGGTTTACAGGAGTATACATTATTTTTCTTCTTTTGCTAAAACCATAGATTGAGGGTTGGTTCTAACGAGTACCCACGATCTATGTTTTGAGAAGAAATATGAAAAATATCAGTATTTTTTGTCTGAAATTTTTCCTTTTTGTTTTTTTGGTTGTAAAATTTTCAATATATTTGAAAAGGCGTGTTTTCGTAATGTATCCAGTGGAACGCCCCACCTGAGGCTGATGTATGCTCACCACATGCCTATTCAAATATACCGAAAATTTTACCACCAAAAAATGAAAATTGTCAGATGAAAAATTCTGATATTTTTCATATTTCTGCTCAAAACATAGATTGTGGGTACTCGTTAGAACCGCCTCGACGAGGCGGTTCTATCGAGTACCCACAATCTATGTTTTAGAGCAGAAATAAAAACATAATGTATACCCCTGTAAACCCCAGTTTTACTATATAAAAGTGGGGTTTAAGGGGGGTCAGAATTATATAGGCATGTTTTCGTGATGAGACCTAGAATCCTTAAAGGTCGCAGTCAGTGGGCTGTGCACAACACTCCACGGCACAGCTGTTGCTTTAACCTGATTTTAGCTCATCTTAATCCATCTGTCATAACCTGTCCATGTTTAATCCCTTCTTTTAGACTTTCTTTTCATTGACATTTTGGTTCGACAGCGCACCTGCCTAGAATGTCCTCGCGGGCGTGAGGCAGTAGATAGATAGATAGATAGATAGATAGATAGATAGATAGATAGATAGATAGATAGATAGATAGATGGATGGATGGATGGGTGGATGGGTGGGTGGTGTGTGGGTGGAGGGAGGGAGGGAGGATAGATAGATAGATAGATAGATAGATAGATAGATAGATAGATAGATAGATAGATAGATAGATAGATAGATAGATAGATAGACTTGCATTTGTCCTGTTTTTCTCTCCTAACAACTATTAGGACATTCGGGTCCGAGTGGTGTACACTAATAATTTAGGTAACATCTGGGTACTTTCCTACCGATTCGTTCCTGCATGATGCGATGTGGTCTAGTTTAGAAGAAACCCGAAGCATCTCGAAGAGGAAACCATTGGACAGTGATGTGGCTGTAACAGTTTTAGAAATGATTCAATCTAGAGCCTGAACAAATCAAGAAAATATTTCAACATGTTAACGGATCGGATGGACGTAGTGTTTATTTTCATATTCTGTGTTTCGCTCTCTGTGACAGCTTCTGTAGCGGACGGAAACGGAGAAAAGACAGAAAATCCAGCCACAAAAACAAACAGTGTGAACACAACAGTTACTGTCAAACCAGGTGTTACAGCCACACAGAATAGTACGCAAAATAATGGAAATGAGACAAAGAGTAGTGACTCTGGAATTGATAGTATCATTCGTAAATTCAAAGATAATAAAGCCATGTTGTTTCGGACGTTTTGTGTTTTAATGGCTGTAACAGCAATAGTGGTTGTTTACTTTGTGATCAGAGCCTGGAGGTTAGTATATAGTTTGTGAGATCACAGCGACATCCCCCCACCCCATCCCACCCACAGTAAGCTGCAAGAGGGTACACCAAGCTCAGTGATCAAAAATCTGTTTTACTGAATACTGAGCCAGGTTTGCAAAGTGTCTGGTTGGCCAAAAGGCAAGCACTCCAATCTTTGGATCACAAATTACACAAGGTCCTTGGTTTGAAGGTAACTGGTCAACTCGTACCTGAGTCAGCTCGTAGCTTAGTTAATTCATACCTATTTTTGGTCAACTCGTACCCGTTGTCTGGTCAACTCATACGACCCAAGTCAACTCATACCTAGTTTGGTCAACTCATACATAGTTTGATTAAATCATGCCTAGTTTGGTTAACTCAGGACTACCGTAATATAGATACTGGACAGACAGGTAGGTAGATAGATAGATTTTGTTACTCATTATTACGATGCACCCATTATTTGACACATTAAACATATTAATGTGGGTATGATAAATGATTGATAGTTTGTTGTTATTTTGATGAATCCTTATTTGACACATTAGGTAAATATGTACCGATTAATGTAGGTGTGAAAAACAAGTATTGATGCAGGTTCTTTAATTTTGCCCTTAATCTGTTTTTAATTACTTTGATTTTGTCTGCGAGTTCAGGGTTCTCGGGGACACAGAATCCTGCGTCCTGGGATGCAGAAATCAGAGTCCGGACTCCTAAAAAATCTTAAAGCAGTGTCCGTCGGACACATGTTTTTTTCCTGTGGGACTACTACTAATTATGATCAAATTATTTGACTGAAGTCTAAAGTCAGCCACGTGTTATTCATACCGTCAACAGCATCTTGAAAGAACAGTAGTAGTCCGCCGTGTGCTTTTCACACCTGCGACAGTACCGTTTTTTGCTGAGCAAGCGGTAGTTAAATATGTGTTGGCAGTTCACACTTCAGTGATCGAGCATTTAAAGCATGCGACTGACACCAGTATGCGACGCCTTCCCACATTGTGTATCGCCTGCACCGACCGACTGATTCATCCAAAATGCACACGCAGGTGTCATGCTGTCATCCCTTGGGGCTGGCTTTTTTCTTTTTATTAATTGATAATTTTTTTCCTTTTTAAAATTTTTCGGACGCTGAATTTTTCCACTAACATCAGAAACGCCCACAAACTGTTTTCTGTGAAAAGACAACAAGGGGTTACAAAAACAATAGTACCTTATCTCTTTGCGAGATATCAATCAGCGCATAAAAAGGGTTATTCCTACTTGTCACTAAAAAAAACAAAGTTTCCAAGTCCCATCAAATCTAACCTGTAAACTCTGTGAAGTGTCTAACGGGACTGCTTAGAGGCACCCCTGACAACGGTATACAGTTCGGGACTTCTCTCTTTCTTTTTTTTATCTGTACAAAATATTCAGACAGATCTCAACAGCATTATTTTACATTCCAAAATTTTGGGATGCCGAATTTTTGTAACCGAGGATGGAGGTGATAGACGCGCCGTTGTATTTTAATATTTACCATTTACGTTTGAAAGACGATTTATACATGGTGACAAGCAAAATAGTGACCATAACCAGTTCCTTAGTCCCACATAATTTATCAAGTAAACATTGTGTAGATTCTCATGGACTGCTGAGATGCGCTCCGCATGATGATAAACAATTTAGGAATGTGTTTGCGTTACCAGTACAGGTTGCTCTACATTTTTCCTTACCCCATGAGAAGAAACCGCATGCCGTAATGGTTACGTCAAGTGAAATCGTGGCTGAAAACCGTTTCAAGATTAAAAACAAACTTCTGTTCGTTAAATTGGTCTTACCTCATCAGAAATGCATACGTAGCAGACACAAATTAAAAAAAGAAACTAAATGACCAAGCCCTTTTCTGCGAGTTTAAGGATAATCTGCCGGCTGCCCAAACTTGGCGGTGAAATTTGTCACCTGTACACGTCATCATAAAATATCAACAAAAATCACAAATGAAATGCACGTCTCATAAATTCAGCTGATAAATGTCAAGGCATATCAATTGGTTATCAAAAGATAAAAATGCATTTTATAAGTATGAAAAAACTAAGCTTCTAACAAATTCGGGAGTGTTCTCTTTTCTTTTCATAAATTCATAAAATACTAAAGTCAGTTTGTTTCACAATGTTCCGTCTAGAGCAGCCGGAAATTAAAATACCCAAAAGCTTTCAAATAAAAACACAATATGTCTAGGTCACAGGTACCCAAACTAATACACAAAACTAAAATCTTGTCCTTTCATGTACGAGGGTGAGTCAATAAGTAACCAGCCTAACTTGTTTCCAGTTGAGATCCACCTCTTCTTTTTCGATGTAATTGCCCTCTAGTATGATGCGCTGAGACCCAACAGTGTTCAAGTGCTATCAGCCCAGAACTGAAAAAGTCGGGAAGGTTTCCATTGATCCACTCTTCAACTGCAGTCTCGACTTCTTCATCAGACCGGAAATGGTCCACAGATATCCTTTTTCAAGTTTGGGGAGAGGAAGAAGTCGCTAGGAGCTAGGTCAGGCGAATAGGCAGTATGTGATATTACTTCATACCCGTTTCGCTCTACAACATCCATTGCAACTTTGCAAGTGTGGACTCTCGCGTTGTCCTGTTGCAGCTAAACACCTTTAGAGAGTTTACCTTGGCGTTTTTCACGGATGGCGGTTCTCAGCTGGTCTAACGAATTTGCATAGTACACTCCAGTTATTGTACTTCTTCTGGGTAAAAAGTCTGACATAATAACACCTTTTGCGTCCTAAAAGACTGTGGCCATCACCTTGCCAGCAGATGGTTGCATCTTGAACTTCTTTGACCTCGAGGACCCAGGCCCTACCCACTGACGATTCTGAGCTTTATTCTCTGGCTCATAATAATGAACCCGTCTCATCTACAGCCACCAGACGCAAACGAAAATCATCTTTTGACCGAAAACGCTTCAACAAGGTGCTGCATACTGATGTTCTGGTTGCCATTTGCTCATCGCTAAGGGATTTGGGGACCCAACGGGCTGTTAGCTTGCGCATACCTAAATGATCATGTAAGATTGTTGAAAGGCTATCATGTGAAATGCCTAATGCCTGCACTATTTCTTCTACCTGAATTCGCCTATCAGAGTATACATGTACCAGATCCCGAACTTTCTTACACATTTCTTCGTCGGTGGCATCCAGTGTGGGCGTCCAGACCTGGCTTCATCTTCTAAAGACATTCAACCGCATTTGAATTCCCCTACCCAGAATTTAACCTGAGCATGAGATGGTGCAGAAGACCCATAACAATCGGCTAACTCGCCGTGTATTTCCTTGCCTGTTTTACCTTTTAAATACAAGTACCGAATTACAGCACGGTACTCAACTTTAGATGAAAAGCACGCCTTTGCATCACTAGCCATGTTTGACATTCAATAGCTTATTAAGAATGACCCGATACGTGATCAATTTTGTACCCATGTATAAAACATATATTGAAACAAAGCATGAAAATTGTGACCGTCTCCATCCATCGGAAATGGGATAGGCTGGTTACTTATTGACTCACCCTCGTATATAATGGACTGGATACCGGTTTGTATTCTATCTGCAAGTGCAAGGGGGGACAGCTAAGTACAATATATATATGTACGGTCAATGTACATTGTTTAGAGCTCTTTGATAGCCTTCTTGGTGTGTCTTTATTTGATATTTTATTTTCTGGTTGCCCTAGATGGAGCATTGTAAAAGAAAATGACATAAGAACTTTATGTATTCACAGAAAAGAAACAGGAAATATTTTGTCTCAAAATTACCCAAGTTAGAATGTAAGCTTTTTCATACTTATAAACTGCATTTTTTATCTATTAATAACCACCTGATATATCCTGACATTTGAGTTATCAGTTCAATTTGTGAGACACGCATTTCATTTTTGATTTTTGTTACATGTATATGCCGGTTTGAAAAATGGGACGTATTATGTTACGAGGTATGGCCTCCATCCGTAAACTTTTTCGTTTCCGACTAACTCCTCCTACAGTTTACATCCGATCAAGCTGAAACTTGGTATATAGTTAGACCATGATGTGGCGCAGTGCATATTATTTCAAGGTTACATTCCACCAAACGTTTGCAGAATTGTGCCCCTTAGAAAATTTCTGTAAACTTTTCATTTCCGGTTAACTCCTCCTACATTTTACATCCGATCAAGCTGAAACTTCATATATAGTTAGACCATGATGTGGAGCAGCGCATATTGTTCCGAGGTTACAGTCCACCAAATATTAGCAGAGTTACGCCCCTTTGAAAATTCCAGTAGACTTTTCATTTCCGGTTAACCTCCTACATTTTACATCCGATCAAGCTGAAACTTCATACATGTATATAGTTAGACCATGATTTGGAGCAGCGCATATTGTTTCGAGGTTACAGTCCACCAAATATTAGCAGAGTTACGCCCCTTTGAAAATTTCAGTAGACTTTTCGTTTCCGGCTAACTCCTCCTACAGTTTACATCCGATCAAGCTGAAACTTGATTTGTAGTTAGACCATGATGTGGAGCGGCGCATATTGTTTCAAGGTTACAGTGCACTAAATATTAGCAGAGTTATACCCCCTTGAAAATTTCTATTAATTTTTCATTTCTGGCTAAATCCTGTTACAGTTTACATCCAATCAAGCTGAAACTTCATGTGCAGTTAGACCATGATGTGGAGCAACACATATTGTTTCGAGGTTACAGTCCACCAAATACTAGCAGAGTTATGCCCCTTTGAAAATTTCAGTAAACTTTTCGTTTCCAGCTAAATCCACCTACAGTTTTCATCCGATCAAGCTGAAACTTGATTTGTAGTTAGACCATGATGTGGAGCAGTGCATATTATTTCAAGGTTACAGCCCACCAAATATTAGCAGAGTTAAACCCATTTGAAAATTTCTATTAATTTTTTTTGTTTTCGGCTAAATCCTCTTACAGTTTACATCCGATCAAGCTGGTTTTTGTAAACTTTTCGCAGCATGTTGTTTAGGGGTAGTAGTGTGCAAATTTGATTATGTATTAGGTATATTTTTTGCAAATCACTAAAGTTTTGGTCTTATGGACAAGATATTGATTTTTTTTTTTGTTTTAACATCTTCTTTTATTAGACTTGCAAGGAAAGGTTGTCATTATTAAATCTTTATAAATACATAATTCTTTTTGATTTTTTTTTTTTTTTTTTTGAATACTCTTCTGATTTGGCTCCCTTGAAGAACAAAAATAAAGTCAGTATTAAACAAGTTAAAGGTTACAATAAACTTCTTGCAGCTTTTTTTTTTGGTTGTTTTTTTTTTTTTGTTTTGTTATTGTTTGGTCCGATATTGAAGTATAGGGAAAACAAATCAGCTCATATGAGCTTATAATATAGCAATGCTTCTGTGGTGTGTCCTCCGTCAGAAAGCACTTCTCCCTAGAAGCAGCAAACTTCTCCCTATTTTCCCAGGTGGGAAAAGTCACTGCTCCCTTAATTTCTGGGCCAGCTTGGACCCTTAGGTTACAGTTCACTAAATATCAGCAGAGACATGCCCCAATGAAATTTTTAAATTTTTTTTTTTTTTTTTGTAATTCCACTTACAGTTTATATCCGGAGCACTGAATTATGCAGGAGCCAGTTTATGTGGTACATGTACATCTTATTACTTGCCACGGGCGTATAATGCCCTGCTTGGCAGAGCTCATGTTGATACTTGGCGGAGCTCATGTTGATATTTTATGATGATGTGTACAGGTGGCATATTCCGCCGTCATATTTGGTCAGCCAGCAGATTATCCTTAAGCAGAAAAATTAAAAAAAAGACCCAGACTTTTTTCCTTACATGTGTTGCTCGCAACACGGTGCAAAGCATACATTGAAATGATGTTTTGCGAGAAGCTCAATTCAATGTTTTGAATGTGTGGGTATATTTCATGTTTAAATTTGCGATAGCATTACCGATGTTAATTAGTTTTAATTGATAACTCTTTCACTCAGCAACAATTACACTCAAAACTAAAAGATAACTGCAGACAGCAGCAAACTTTTTGAGTGGGATTGTGTACCGAATTGAATGAAAAGAAATGAAAGAGCAGTGCGAAGGAGTCAATATCGTTTTTAAGAAATTTTCCTTGAATCGTCTGCCATAGAAACCAGAAAAAATACCTACCCTCCTTGCAGCAAATGATGGAAGAGTTCAACTATTATTATATTATACCATTGAAAATAAAAGGAAAAAAAAACAAAAAAAAACAAACATTTATATTTTTAATAAATTGAAAGTAGGGCAATTAAAGTAGGTTGGAATCAGCCATTTTCAACATTTTGACAACAGCAACACCCTACTTCTTGGTTGTGTTGTCTTTCCCTATGATGACACTGTGCTAAAGCTATGTGTACTCCATGGACTCAACACCCCACCTTTTACTTCAACTCCAGCACCAAGGTGATTCTGATGAATACCCACAGCATACGTTTTTTTATGGAGAGATAAGGAAAATTATCCTGGAATTATCACCAAATACCAACCTTATCTGTTCACTGCTGGAGTTCCTTTGTTTAAATTATTTTGATGAATTAAACTTATTAAAAAAAAAAAAAATGGATATTTACTTTTGGTCTCTGCTTTTATGCCTATTTTAGTGCTTTTTTGTTAATTTCAAATTTTACCCAATTATGTTTATTTTGTGGGGTTTAAATACTCAATTCAAAAACTTAAAATAAGATTTTACCCAATTAACTGAATTTTGATGGGTAAAATACCCTATTACTCAAAAAATTATCTGTTGCTCTGGACTTTGCCCAATGCAGTGCTACATCGACTTCCTTTGTATATTGTTATTGATAAAGTGACTTATCTAGAACTATGGGACCTATCTGCTGGCCATGGTTGCTCATTTGGATGCACGTCTGACTGGTGATCAGGAGGTTGTACATGTAGGTTGGCAACATCCTTTTGTGGAGATTAATCATGAAATATTTTCTACAGTTATTCTTTCATTCCACTGACTCATGAAGGGCAGTTGTCAGATTCTGGCAAAAGAATTATCATCATTTACATCTCCTAGATATGACTTAAAATATGTTGAAAGGGGTGTAAAAAATCAAACCATCAGTGCCCTGATATAACAGTAACAGGGATACTTCTTGGCCATGTCCTGTGCTAAATTGCACAACAGACTCACTAAAGGGGCAAAGAAATAAATATGGCACAACACAGATGAAACTAGATTTTAAATACAGTAAAACCTCAGTGGCTCGAACATCTTTGGGACCATGAAAATTTATTTGAGACATGGGTAGTTCGAGCCAGTGAGGGTTAATCATGGTGCCAGGTCAGGAAGCAAATCGTGATCATTTAGGGAAATCTTTTCGATCTTCTATACAATAATGGAATATTGAGTGTACTCATTAGAATCACCTCAATGAGGCAATTCTAATGAGTACACACAACATACAATTTCATGATAAAATAAGAAAATTTTCCTAAATATTTTTTTTGGAACTATTGGAAGAATTTCGTAGTAACTCAAAAACAAGTTCGAATTAGCCATGGTAAAAGAGGCTTCCGGGTTCGAGCTATTGAGGTTCGACTGTACAAGAAGTCATGGATTTTCTTTATTCCTTCAATAAACATTGTGCAAGTGGACAGAGTCCATCATATACAGCATAACTTGCCTCTGTATTTTTGGGTTGATGCCAAAATTTCTTTAACCCTTGTCCTGCTGAATAAATTAAGATGCCACGCCCATTTCTAACTTTTTGCCAATCAGATGACTTGATCCAGACTGTTGCTGTAAATTCACACACTTAATGGCACACAGTGCAGATCCAGATCAGTTGGCTTCTTCAGAAGCCAACTGATCTGGATCTACACTGTTTGCAAAGGCAGGGTATATCCAGGCTCAGCAGGACAAGGGTTAAGATAGTTGTCCACGTGATTATCATTGACCAATGTAATCAAACCGCATGTTAGACGAGATCCTAGGGAATGGTTATTTACAGCTGGGTTTTTTTGTCGCTGTGATGTCAGAATGCTGTTGATAGAGGGTTATCTGTAAAACCTATACTGGGACATTGACAGACAGTGCAGACCCAGATGCCACAAATCACAACGTCTGATCAGGGTCTGCACTGTTTGCTTAAATTACAGGGCCCAGTTGTTCAAAGCTAACGACATCGTTAGATAACGATTCGTTAAAATTTACATCGAGTGATACGCAAATATGCTGAAATTGTTTGCTGAAAAAATGTGAGCAGCTTTTGCAGTGCAAAAGCTACTCACATTTTTACAGCAAAAAATATCAGAATATTGTGTATTGAATCTGCTAAAACAGTTAACGAAATGACCCTTAACAAGCTTGGTAAGCTAACGAGGCTTTGAACAACTGGGCCCAGGAAGTTAAGGGGTAAACGAAACAATGTGAAGCCCTCATCCAGGACCATTTTCTCAGCCTACACTGAGACAATAGATCCACCAGTGCTATCAGTACTTTTATTTGTATATATGCTCTAACACCAGGTTTAATACCATTGCAATTAATATTATCTGATAATAAAGTATCATATCTGAGTGATTATCACTGTTTTGTTTTGGCCCCTCAGGGGGATTATCAGGCTACATAAGGACATAAATGTATCATGACCAGTGTGATTTGTCTATGAACCTGTCTTGTGGCCATTTGTTGCATTAAATGATGCAGTAACAGCTGCACAGTGACAGATGTTAGTTAGTTTAGTCACTGAATCCAAGGGTTAAGATAAGAGGGGTATTTAGGAGGACACAAACATTGTGGAGATTCATTAGAGTTTGTTTTTGTCTTGTCCCAAAATTATTATATTACATGTATCTGGTGGTTTGTAAATCACTCTGACAAGACAGTTACAGACAACGGCTTCAAATAAAAAGTTTTTTGTTTTTTTGTTTTTTTTGAGCTGAAAATACTGATATTTTTCTTATTTCTGCATGAAAATATATGTTTGGGGTACTCATTAGAAGTGTCTCATAGAAGCACTTCTAATCAGTATCTACAACATGTTTTCATGCAGAAATAAGAAAAAAACAGACTGCGCAGTTGATGGCTCGCCATCACAAAATCCCCACACTCCATGCTAATGTTGCTAATAGCATGACAGAGGGATGGACGGAAAAAAAATGTTTTCATAATTCCATAAAAAAGTCAGAATTTTTGTGTTTAAGTTTATATAGCTATATCATCAAGAACCTTTGAGGAATTTCATTTATATTTGACATGTCGGTAGATATAGGTCTAGAGTTTTACTCAGCACGATCCCCACCCCGGGGCATGACCTTGAGGTGGTCAAGGTCACAGACTTAGAGTTTTCATAGAAGTGCAAAAAATTTTGCATTTAATTTTTAGCATGATCCCCACCCCGGGCGTTACCTTGAGGTTGAGGTCAAGGTCACAGACTTAGAATTTTCATATAAATGCAAAAAATTTTGCATTTAATTTTATATAGCTATATCATTATCAAGATCTTTTGTTGAATTTCATTATCCCCTGACCGATAGGTTGAGGGGATATAATTATCAGCAAGGAATCTTTTCGTCTGTCTGTCCGTCCATAGATACATTACTCTTTCGTACTTTAGTTTAGTCGTAGGGTCAAAATTTTTATGTTAGGCCAAATAAAAAAATATGTGTGTTTCAGATTCAATGGTATTTTTAAATATGGACGGTAGGTTGGAAAATATTTTTATTTTGTTAACAGTTTTTATATGAGGTTAATAGGAAAACAGTATGATCGAACAGGGAAATCCCACAAAAAATCTTAAAAAACTTTAGGGTCAGTAATGAAAAGTTAGGCAAGGTTGGGTAACCTGAAACATACACTTTTTTTATTTTAGGCCTTAAAGTTTATGACCTTATATTATGAAGACCCTTGGATGGATTTCATTCATATTTGGCCTGATGGTAGATATAGGTCTAAAGTTTTTATCAGCACCAATCCTACTCCGAGTACTCCGGGGGTAACCTTAGGGTCAAGGTCACAGACTTAGAATTTCCATAAAAAAGTCAAAATTTTTGTGTTTAAGTTTATATAGCTATATCATCAAGACCCTTTGCGGAATTTCTGTTATATTTTATATGATGGTAGATATAAGTCTAGAGTTTTACTCAGCGTGATCCCCACCCCAGGGTATGACCTTGAGGTCAAGGTCACAGATTTTTCATACAAACGTAAAATTTTTGCATTTACATATAAGTTTATATAGCTATATCATCAAGACCTTTTTGTTGAATTTCATTGTCCCCCAACGGATAAGTTTAGGGGATATAGCTATCAGCAACCATCTGTCTGTCTATTCATCTGTCTGTCCATAGACGCATTATTGTGCACCTCATAACTCCTATACCCTTTGGGCTATTTTCAAGAAACTTTTTCAAGTTCTAGAGGGCATTGGGTAGGGGTGTCATGTACAAGAATGACAGCTCTAACTGACTTGGTCCATGAGTTATCTCCCCTTGTCTCCAAAAATTGTAAAATTTTGTGCGAACCATAATTTTAAAACCCTTTAATATATTTTCATGATACATCCCCAATTTGTAGAGGACATTGAGTAGGCATATGACACTCAAGAATGACAACTCTAACCGACTCCATTCATGAGTTATCTCCCTTGGTTATTTAAATCTTGTGTGGGCAATAACTCTAAAACTTCTGTAAGATATTTTTGTTATACTTTACCAATATGTAGAGGACATTGAGTAGGCATGTCACGTTAAAATATTCATTAAAATTTATATAACTACAATGTATATTATCAAGACCCTTTCGTTGGTTTCATTAATATTAAGCATGATGGTATATATAGGTCTAAAGTTTTTCTCGCTACCATGAGTCAAGCTAGGTCAGAGACTTTTCATACAAATGTCAAAGTTTTTGCTCATATGATAAAGACTGATTGATTTCACTGGTATATGGTGATAGTTATAGGGCTAAAGTTTATTTAGTTCGATTTCTGCACCTGTGCCTGTCCTTTGAGGTCAAGGTCAAGGGATTCACATAATGTGTGATTTAATTCTTTCAATGTCATAACATTTAGCATACAACTGCCACAGAGCAACAGATAATTTTGGGGGCATTTGGGTACTTAACCCCATCAAAATTTAATCAGTAGGGTAAAATCGTATTTTCATTTCGCGGTTTGAGTAAAGATACACCCAAAATTAAAAAATAATTATGTAAAACTTTTAAGTCTAAATTGAAGGAAAGAGCAAAGAAAGCCTGATTTAGGTATTTAAAACATGGTATTTCATAATACCCTATTAATTTTATGATTACATTTGTCATATGAAGAATGAAAACACATCATAATATAAATTAGTAATTATGTGCTTTTCTGGCCTTGACACTTGACTTTTTCACCCTTGAATTTGGAAATAATTGGGTATTCTGTCAAATCAGTTGGGTATCAATACCCAGGTTTTTGAAAATAATTGAGTAATTTTGCTCAAAACATATGGCTATTTCACTCAGATACTCCCCTTATCTCTTGCCCTGCTGTCATCTCGTCAAAGCTTCATATTCTTTTTGCTCTTTAAAAATTGGCGGTAGCTCTGGTTGATACGTGCCTCACCCAGGGCACTTTGTCTAGTTTCAACTGAAAATTGTTGAATTTTTTCTTATTTCTCCACAAAAACATATGTTGCGGGTACTCATTGGAGGTGCCTCATGGAAGTGCTTCTAATAAGTACATGTACCCTAAATGTTTGTTTGTTTGTGTTGAGGTTTTACGGCCCAGTCAACCCAATGGGGTCATGTCGAGCGCGGTCAGTTTACCTAACCACACGTTTACTGGGCAGGCTTAGTCCTCTAAGCGGTTAACCAGTATTGTGCACATTCTTTCGCCAGAAACTGACAACTGCCCTTCTTGAATCAGCGGAAGGGAGAGAATGACTGTAGAAAATATTTCATGATCAATCTCCACGAAAGAATGTTGCCGACCTCGGCAGGGGTTGAACCCGCGACCTCCTGGTCTCCAGTCGGACGGCGCATCCAACTCAGCCACCGAGGTATATTCTCGTGGAGAAATAAGAAAAAATTATACTTTCCTGATACCCCCTCTTACATGTATCTATAGCTATGTAATATGGTGAGTTCAAGTATTACAATGTAGATGTTTTAATTCAGAATTGTAGTGGACAACATTTTCTGCATTCTACATTGATGCCTAACAGAAAATTTACATGAAATGTCAAGCCTTATGATTTGCGCTAAAAACAAAAAAAATCATAATTTGTTCTGCTGCAGTTGTGATTGTTGTTGGTTTTATTATTTTAACCCTTAAAACACCAAGAAAACCTGCATCTGAAAATGACCTCTGTTTATGTCGTCTGCTGAATAGTTTTGCAAACTTTTCAAGTCTATTTTTGCATACAGGCAAGCAGTGTGGACCCAGATCAGACTGCTCCTCTAGAGCAGTCTGATCTGGGTCCACACTGTTTGCAAAAATGACTTTTAAAATTACAAGCAGACGATAAAGCAGATGACAATTTTTGTGATTGGCAGTTTAAGGGTTAAAAATTTCCTTGAAAACAGGATTTAACATTTTACAAAAATGTAGGTGGCAGAGTAAAAAGTGAAAAATGGGCATAACAACAACATAGATGTTTTCCTTATCATGCTCCATAAAAAAGCATGTGAATAGTCAATAGAATAGCCTGTGAGAGTGAGGAATTTTGAAGGAGCACACTCATCATACAGTAGGACTTCAATGGCTTGAACCCCGATGGCTCGTTTACCATGGATGATGCGAACACGATCTTGAGTCCACAGGGATTTCCTCCAAATATGATATATGGATAATTTAGGGAGATTTTCTTCTTTTATCTTGCAAATGTATGTTGTGTGTACTCATTAGAATCACCTCAATGAGGCAATTCTAATGAGTACACACAACATATATTTATAATATAGAACACCAAAAAGATATCCCACAGTTCTCTCCATTATGTCTCCTGGTATGGCACTAATAGTAACCCTCCGTGGCTCGAACTCCCACTGTCTCGAACAAATTTTCATGGTCCCAAATAGGTTCAAGTCATCGAAGTTCGACTGTATATTCATGCTGAAATAGTAAAAACTGTTTTTCTTAGGAGATCCCTCATATCTATAGCTATTTGTCTGCCTTGTTCAGGCCAGAGTTATCTATCTTTAGATTTATGACAGATATCTTAAAATGTTGCTGTCGGGAGTTGAGGAGGAAATAAAAATAAATCTAGATTGTGCAGTTGATGGCACACCTTCGCAAAATCCCCACACTCCATGTAATGTTTCTCCACACCTGTACCACGTGGGTAGGAAGTTTTGTTAAATTCTGCTTAGTATTTTAGGAGGACATTATATAGCATGGACGGAGGCATTCACAATATCCCTATGGCTAAAGCCTGGGGATAAATATGAAAAAGCTCGGGATGATAAAAAAGAAAACAAAAAAAAACTTGTAAACTTAAATACATGTAAAAGTCAAAATTTCAGCCTCAAATGTTAAGGGTAGGGACATTGAATAAAATTCAAAATGCAAATATATAATGCAAAATTAATTTTTCCTTGGGGAAGTTAGCTAAAATCATAGGGTAGAGTCTCCCATAAACCTAGAAATAAAAAAAATAAATTTGGCCTCAATATTGAGAGAGGGCCATTTTTTACCCATAAAGCACTTGACATATCTGTAACAGACAGCATTCTATTAAGTCTTGATTTTTCTTATAAATCATCTGGCTGTTCACATGAATTGTCAAACCTTCTTCATAGCTCCAGATAAGAGAGCATATCCTGATGACTATATGCCGCTTCATTGTATAGAGCCATTCATTATCACCCTTCCATCATCATGATATGACTTAAATTATGTTGAAAGGGACTTAAAACTTAAAATGATCAGTCTGGTGACTGTTACAGGAGCCGTAAAAGAAGAAGTAAATCCAGGAAATATGGTTTAATTACCTCATCAGGGAATGACCTTGAAATGGAGCCACTGGACCAGGATGTAGATGATGATGAGGATATGACAGTGTTTGAAGTAAATAACAGTCGGGCGAGAAAATGAAATATAGGTAACTGAGAATATGAACTTTTTGCATTTGGAGCACTGCTTGTCGCACCAGATGTTGCTGTGACGTTACTGTCATTCTGGCCATAGCTTCAGATAGGCAGTAACCGATGATAACCCATTGTAGACTGAATGAATTCCCACAAATTATATATTGGAAGAGTCTAACTTTGATTTAAGGTATGTCAGGCTATGTGATTTAGATATTCCTAGAGAGAAATGGTTGAATTATTTGCAAACAATGGAGTCCTTAATCTGATGCCGCATTTGCGGCGTCTGATCTGGGTCTGCACTGATTACCAATTGCCCTTTTATGGTCTCCTGACTACAATGGGTTAATGACAATTTTTGCGGTTCATAGCTCCAGATATGGTGTTTTTTTGTTTTTTGTTTTTTTTTTTCAACGAAAAATTGTTGATATTTTTCCTATTTCTCCACAAAAACATATGTTATGGGTACTCATTAGAAGTGCCCCGATAAAGCACTTCTGATGAGTACCCACAACATAATGTTTTCGTGAAGGAATAAGAAAAATGTTTTTTCTGTGCCATATGTAGGAGTTGTGCTAATCACACATCAGATACGTGAATTATACCAAACCTGGCTTAAGTGGAAGTAACTACCAAGACTGTTGACTTAGAAGTCATTTATGTGATAATGTACAGAGCAGAATAGAATTTTTTATTATCCAATTATGGCCTCTTTCGTGTATACAATTAACAAAATTGTTCCCTTCCATACTGATTTTGCCCTCAGATGAAATTATGTTTCAGTAAGTACAAGAATTCCAGACATTAAAGGAGCAGCTTTTAAAGAATTGGTACGTCAAGTCCAGGAGTAAGGCAGTAAGGTTTGGGACCCCAAGGGGTCTAATCAGGAAGAATTGAAAAGCATGCAAACGCGGGCAGCCAGACCTGTAATAGGAAATTACAATCATTGTTAAAGAAGCCTTCAAATGAAATTATGCTCCAGCAAGTACAAGAATTCATAAAATTTCTTTATTGAAAGATTTGAAAAAATGATAGCGACTCAGCCAGATAAGGTGATTAATACTTAAAAAGAAATATCATTTTAATGAAACATATACCGTACATAGGTGAGTTCCAATTATTTTGCACATAATTTGGTCTGACTAAACAGCAAATAAAAAAAGGAAGTTTTGGTGGATTTACTATATTTTCTGGAACCAAATAGCCAGAATATTCAGTGCATGCGATTGCTGAAGCTAAGCGACCTATTAGCTTTTTGAAAAAGCTAATACTTGTTATGATGTTACTGTCGTACTCGCCATAGCTCCAGATAGTCAATAACAGTGACAATAATTGATGATAATTTTTTCTGTAACTTTTGGACCAAAACATAGCTGCAGGTAAGATGGGGTTTCCTACAGATATTTTTCTTAGTTCCCCATGCAAATGTTGCTACTCATTAGAAGTGCCTCACTGATGTGCTTCTTATGTGCAACCACAATATGTGCTTTTCTTGAGAAAAAAAACAGTATCAATACTATTTGGCTGGAAAAAGTGCCTTATCTGAAGCTGTGAAATGTTCCTTGCAGGTACTCTCTCGAAATACCTTAATGCCGCAACTTCAATGGTTTCCCTCAAGATGCATATGTTTGGTACAAAATTAATAAAAAAAATCATGAAGATATTCTTTATCTGGACCTTGGAAGTGTCATAAAGCCATGCTTTTTCAACCAGCTGTTGCTTAGACAAAACCCCATTCTTAACCCTAGTCCTGCTGAACCTGGATATGGCCTGCCTTTGCAAACAGTGTAGATCCAGATCAGTTGGCTTCTGAAGAAGCCAACTGACCTGGATCTGCACTGTTTGCCATTAAGTATGGAATTTATAGCAACAATTCAGATCAAGCATTCTGATTTGCTAAAAGTAAGAAGTGGGCATGGCATTTTAATTTATTCAGCATGACAAGGGTTAACATTGATTTTGGGATTTTGTATGTGCCATATTTCATTTATATAATCATTTCATTGTTCTGAGGCATCAATATCAGATGACAAGCCGGTCTCCCCTGTGGCTCGGGCTACTGTGTAAGAGAGATCTGTTATTATTTGTTTTGTTTTGGGATAGTTGCTGACAGTCTCATTGTCAGCATACATGTATAAGTCTTTGGTTCAACTATACGTTACTGAATTTAAATACAGTGGACAACATTTTTAGCTCACCTGAGCTATGCTCAGGATGAGCTATAGTGATCACTTTTTGTCTGTTGTCAGTGCATCCATCCCTCTGTTTGCACTTTCAAAGGACAACTCCTCCAAAGACATTGAAGTAATATGTCCCTAATTAGGTAAGAATGTTGTTTGGGTAGGGAGATTTAAGAATAGCTAAAACTAAGGTGATCTGCCCTTTGGTTTGGTCACCATGTCAACAGAAAGCTCTCATACTTATAATTGGAGAATGGTTAAATTGCATTTTCTCAATAATAAATGAAGTGATGTGAATTGTATTTGGCAGTTATGAGCATTTTGATGATTGTCTACCCACTTTGTGTGTTTTATGAGCAGTGGCCCTTTTGTTTGGTTGCCATGGCAACATTAAATTAAAAAAAAATTCTAATGACAACTCCTCCAAAACCACCAGTACCTTTTTTACTGATTGGGTAAATACCCACCATTTTTTCTTTGAATTGGGTAATTAGATTTTTAATTGGGTATTTAATATTCTTAGTCTGACACATTGGGTATTCATTAATTTTGATTGGGTAATTTTGTAAACAAATATTCTTTTTATATCTGAAAGACATTTAAAGCCATTCTGGAGGCTGCACAATTACTTTGGCAGTACCTAGTCATATTAATGTAAAGCTCTATGGACTGACTTTTCATGGTTGGGTTACAGAGTATATAGTGCCCCAAAAAATGTAACTGAACATCTCATATGTATGATACCTTTTGGTCCACGATTTTATTGTCTTTTCTGACACGTTTTTGCCGGAATGATGGCTACTTTTGGTTTTGAAATTTGTAACAAGTTTGTTAAAGATTTAACATGCTGCACAATACACAGCACAGGAGTGCACATGTCAATCACTCAAGAACGTCCTTAACAATGGATGTTGCACCAAACTTCGCACTTAGATAGTCTGTTTTATTTTATTGGTCTTTTTTTTTTCCTCTGGGATGTGAAGATGCCATTTTGGAAACATCAGGATTGGTTTTCCACAAGTTTGCCTGTGATTTCTGAATCTGAGAACTGGATATACTTCCCCGTGAATTTCGTCGGAAATTGCCAATCGGCAGCTTTGATAAAACCCGGTACACACCGGAAAATGTCCGTTTTGCATATCGGCAATTTTGTTTGCTTTTGGTTACACTTTAAGCTGGTTTTAATTGAGTTTTTCAATATTTTGAATTGGGTAAATACGCAGATACGCTGCTTAACTAAGCTACTGAGTCCACTGAGGTAGTTTGGCTCTAATTTGGTATAAATGTTGCTTTGGTAAAGGCAATTCCAAACAGCTAAAATTATGGCGATCTGCCTCCTGGTTTAGTTGCCATGGCAACAGAAATCTCCCATAGATTTTTAATGGGACAATGGTTAAATTGCATTTTCTCCATAATCTGTGAAGTGATGTGAACCATATTTGGCAGTTATGATCATCTGATGATTGTCTACCCAGTTTATGTGTTTTATGACCAGTGACCATTTTGTTGGGTGGCCTTGGCAACATTATTATCATTATTAATAATAATATTTTTATTTTTTTTTAGATGAACAACTCCTCCAAAATCAGAGACAGTAGAAGTCTTATCTGGTACAAATGTTCCTTGGGTGGGGGCAATACGAAAAAGCTAAAATTATGGTGATCTGCCTCTTGTTTTGGTTGCCAAGGCAACAGAATACTCCCTTAGACTTACAATGGGAAAATGGTTAAATTGTTACAATGGGAAAATGGTTAAATTGGATTCTCTCCATAACCAGTGAAATTATATGAACCATATTTGGCAGTTATGATCATTTGATGATTGTCTACCCAATTTATATGTTTAATGAGTAGTGGCCATTCTGCTGGTTGCCACTGCAAAACTAAAGTAGGAAATCTGTAAAGCATCAGCAGGGAAAGAAGACCATGTTAAGCTTGTCTCTAGTAAAGAGTCAGGAAGTATAACATAGGTGGGAGTGGCAATATGCAACTGAAATACCTCTTCTCCCATCATTTCTTTACTTAGTCAATGAAGATAAGAGCTTTGCAAGTCCCTGTATTCTGGTAAAGATAAATAGATTATAAAATGAATGATTTTTGGGAGCAATGAACAAAGACAAAAATAGCTGAAGTGTCTAAAAGTTTTAATATATGATTGAAAAAGCAAAAGCTTTAAGTTACAATCAAAATTTTACTTCGCAAGGGTTATCATCCCCTGTCTCTCTGCTGTATACATGTTTAAAATCATGATATTATTAAACAACTTCTCCATTAAACCACTTGGCCAATTTTCGCCAAATTTCATGTTAATCCTACTTTTGAAATGGGATTGAGAATTTGTTCAAATGGTCACCCTCCATTGACTGTCATGCCCATATACGGTAAAAATAATGATTAAAAAAACACATTCTTCCTCTTCGAAGTCAAGTACTCCTCAAAATGAGCCTTTCGTTAGTTGCAATGATGGGATCGAAAAATGTGGCATAGCATATGCATATCTGCTATTTCACTCAGGTGAGCAAGCTGTGGCCATGGGTATCTTGTTTAAATACCTTGCATATTTGTAGTATGAAAATAAGAGATGACATTGTATTTATTCATGTTGTATTCTTTAGGACTTGCTGGGCAAATTCTGCAGATGAGAGTTTAATGATAACTTGCTTATTATTATTTGCAGAAAATAGGGTTTGAAATTTCATGCAAATTGTCTCCAGAGGGGAAAATTTGCATGAACTGTTAACCCCTAGAAAGCAGTAGACAAATATTTTAAAATGTTATCTGTTGAAGTTTTTTACCCAGCTTACAAAACATTAGGACATTTTGAATGAAATAACTCTTATTCAATCTGGCTAATTTTTATACCCAGCCACACAATAGTGGTGGGGTATTATGGTTTCATGTTGGACATCCTTGTGTCCATCCGTCCTTCCGTTCGGCGTATGTCCATCCATCCATTTTTCATTTCCGGATGATAACTTGAGTAAACATCAATGGATTTCACCAAACTTGGTACGAGGGTGAGTCAATAGAAAACCAGCCTAACTTATGTCTGGGTGAGATCAATCTCTTCTTTTTCGATGTAATTGCCCTCTAGGATGATGCACTTGGACCAACGGTATTCAAGTGCCATCAGCCCAGAACTGAAGAAGCCAGGGTCCTTGTCTTTGACCCACTCCTCAACTGCCGCCACGACTTCTTCGTTGGACCAGAAATGACATCCACAGATATCCTTTTTCAAGTTTGGAAATAGGAAATAGTCACTAGGAGCTAAGTCCGGAGAATAGGCGGGGTGCGGTATTAGCTCGTACCCATTCCGCTCAACAGCATCCATTGCAATTTTGCAAGTGTGGACTCTCGCATTGTCCTGTTGGAGGAGAATCCCTTTGGAGAGTTTACCTAGGCATTTTTCATGGATCACAATTCTCAGTTAGTCAAGCAAATTTGCATAATACACACCTGTTGTTTTACTTTTCTTTGCCAGAAAGTCCAACATGATAACGCTTTGTGCATCCCAAAATACAGTTGCCAACACCTTGCCAGCAGAGGGTTGCGTTTTGAACTTCTTTGGCCTCTGAGACCACGGCCCTACACGCTGGCGACTTTGAGCTTTATTCTCTGGCTCATAATAATGGACACGCGTCTCATCTACAGTCACCAGACGTGGAAGGAAATCATCTTCCTTTGACCTAAACCGCTTCAACAATGCGCTGTTTACTGATGCTCTGATTGCCATTTGCTCGTCGCTAAGGGATTTTGGGACCCAACATGATGTTAGCTTGTGCATACCCAAGCGATCATGTAAAGTTGTTGAAATGTTACCATGTGAAATGTTTAATGCATTCGCTATTTCTTCCACCTTAATTCACCTATCAGAGTACACCAGATCCCGTACTTTGTTACACATTTTCTTCATCAGTGGCATCTGATGGGCATCCAGACCTGGTTTCATCTTCTAAAGACGTTCTACTGCGTTTGAATTCCCCAACCCAGAATTTAACTTATGCATACGATGGTGCAGAAGACCCATAAACATTGGTCAACTTGCAATGTATTTCCTGACCTCTTTAACTTTTCAAATACAAGTACTGAATTATGCATGGTACTCAACTTTTGACGAAAAGCTTACTTTTGCATCGCTAGCCATGTTTGACATTCAATATCTTATGAGTGAATGACACAATAAGGGTACAATTTTGCCCTCAGGCCTAAAACATGTATTGAAAAGGCATGAAAATTTTGGGTGTCTAGGTCAATTGGAAATGGGATAGGCTGGTTACTTATTGACTTGCCCTTATATGTGCATTGATATTGTTGAGATCTGGTTTGGGATTGCTAATGGGCAAATTTCGTCAAATTTTTACGGAGCTATCTGCCCGAGACATGCCCATATTTTCGTTTCCGGACAATAACTTGAGTAAATAACAAAGGATTTTAATCAAACTTGCTGAATGCATTGACATTAAGGAGATCTGGTTTGGGATTGCTAATGGGGAAATTTCGTCAAATTTTTAACGGAGTTATCTGCCCGAGACGCGCCCATATTTTCGTTTCTGGATGATAACTTAAGTAAATAACAAGAGGTTTTAACCAAACTTGCTATATATATTGACATTAAGGAGATCTGGTATGGAATTGCCAATGGCCAAATTTGGTCAAATTTTTACGGAGTTATCTGCCCGAGACACACCCATATTTTCGTTTCCGGATGATAAATAACAAGGCCTTTCAACCAAACTTGCTATATGCATTGATATTATCAAGATCCAGTTTAGGATTGTTATCTGTCCATTGATTTTATCAAGATCTGGTTTAGGATTGTTATCTGTCCCTCTGTCATTTTCTTTCCAGACATTTTTGCAATGATAACTTTAATACATAAACAAATAATTGCTATGGCAGGGTATTATGCTTGCTTATTATATTTTGAAAGACATTTTTCTGTTTTTGATATTTCATGAATATTTTCTTCTTTAGCCTATTTTCTGTGAATATTAAGAAAAAAATAAGAAAAAATATCATCAGTGTTGTCTTCTAAATTTGTCCAGAGAGTGTTAAAGGTTAAAGATGTTGTATCCAAACTAAAATGAGTAGATTATATAGAACGGTGACAATTTTTGTTTGGATACTTTGTGAATGTGAATCTTTCATGGCTTTTGCTTTTATTGTAAAGAAATTGAGGTATATTATAAAATATTAAAGTTAGTGAGTTATAAAACAAAATGTTAAAAGTAAGGAAGTACTAATATTTTTTTTCTTCTCTTTACAGATACCTGTATATTAAAATAGCTCAAATAAAGAAATCCAGGATGCAAATTGAGATTATGTGAATAGATGAATGGATTTTACCCGGATCCTACAGTACAGTGCAATATGCGTAATTGGGCCAGGTCAAACAAAAAGAAGCCTTAAAATTCAGTGTTTACAATAACCCTAAATGCTCAGCATGCTAGGTTAAATTTCAGCAGACTATATTTTGAAATGTTTTTTTCTTTCTTTTTTTCCCAGAAAAACTGGGAAAAAGGCTTTGATATTTTATGCAGATTGTCTCCTCATAATTTGCATGAAATGTCAGAGTCCGTTTTCTCGAAAAATAAGAAAAATGATAAGGTTATCAATTTGTTGTCTGCCAAATTTGTCCAGAGGGTGCTAATGGTTAAAGCGCTAAGCAAAATTATAGCCAACAACATTTAAATTTTTGAATTATTCAGAGAAAATAAAACTAAAATATAATACATGTGAAATGTCAAGCCTTATATTCTCTGAAAAAATCAAAATGTTATCTACTGTAGTTGTGATTAGCACCTTAAGAGTTAAATATGGGGCCATTTTGATGTCTGAACAAATAGTGTAAATCCAGACCAGATGCAACAGAATGTAGCATGTGATCTGGGTCCATACCTTTAGTTCCATTCCGTCAGCACTTTTTGAGGGGTACAGTGTTACTGTATGAAAGATGTCCCAGTATTTAGAGTAAAAATGATAGGTAGTCAAATTATGTGTTAATTATGGTAAGGAGTATCAGTAGAATATTTAGGATATTTGCCAATAATATTCGGACACCTTAACTCCTACAATACCATACATGCCAAAAGTTGTGGACTAAAATCTGTGAGGTAAGGCAAAATTTTAAGGGAGATTTGACAAAATTCTACACTTTGGAGCTCCCCGAATATAGTCTAAAGTCTTCTTTTTTTTTACATGTAAAAAGCTTGTAAACACCACAACAGTGTGTGATTTATGTCTATTTCTTCATAAAATCTGTTGTAAAATGGTCTGAAAATTCTGTGAGATTTGAATTTTTTATGGGAATTGCCTTCCAGATGGACAAAATTCTGTGAGATTTTATTTCACAGTGTGAGATATGGCATGTATGTAATACTTATCCTAACATTTAAACAAATCCATGTCACTGCATAGCTTTAGATAGATGATTTTTTTTTGGCCAAAAAATATTGATATTTTTCTACGAAAACATTTGTTGTGGGTACCATAGAGGTCTTGTCGAGGTGCATCTAATGAGGACCAAGGATTTTTTCAAGGAGAAATAAGAAGAAAAAAAATTATCCCAGATTCCCTTTTCCTGGAGCTATGGAACTACTCGGGTACCATAGAAGGGCTCCATCAATGATCTTCTAATGAGTACCAACAACATTTTCATGGAGAAATAAGAAAAAAAATATTGGACAACTTAATGATGTGTCTACAGACTGCTGGCAGTGTAGACCCAGCTATAACTGTCTCAGAGTAAATACAGTACAGTAATTGTCTTAAAATTTTGAACACCAAAGTGTCTGAGAAAATGCCATATGCAAACAGTGCAGACCCAGATCAGACTGCTCCTGAAGGAGCAGTCTGATCAGGGTCTTCGCTGTTTGCCATTCCACTAAGCATTTAAAGAAAGCAAAATTTGAGCCAAAAAAGTATGGAATGAAGTGTTCGAAACTTTGGAACATTTACCATATGTCTGACTTGCAACTGGTTCAGCTGGTTAATGGATTGAATAAGTGGAAGTTGAACCAACTTTATTACTATTTTGCACAGGGAAATGCCATAATGACCCTATTGGGACAGATGGGCCTTTGCAAACAGTCTAGACCCAGATCAGATGCCACAGAATGCGGCATCTGATCAGGGTCTACACTGTTTGCCACACATCCAGCAATATTTTAGACACATCAACAGGTAGTAGAATGGACTATTTCAAAGTTTAGGAGAAGTATGGTAAGTAGATAAGGTGTTCCAATACTTAGGGTATATACGGTAGAATAATAATGTTTTGTGGGCCGTATCTTGAGAAAATGGGCTTCAGTTAACCCTTAAAATGCTAATCACAACTGCAGTGGACAACAGGTTTTTTGCGTTTTTTTTTTTGTTTTTTTTTTTGTATATTTTTTGCGGTTTTTTTTTTTTTTTTTTTTTGTATAACAAACATTTCATGTGAGTCATCTGCCTAGCAGATGATCCATGTGAAATGTCAAGTTTTATTTTCTCTTAAAAAAAAAACACAAAAAAAACCCACTAGAATGTCATTTGCTACAATTTTACTTAGCAGTTTAAAGGTTAAAATAAATGGAGCCTTGCCAAACAAAAAGTGGGGTTTTATGAGCATAAGTAGAAATTAGATAGCTCAAAGTTTATAGGACAGTGTATTTTAGTTTATTAGTAATTTAAATTATTGGGGGGTTAAATTGTATACCTTTCCTTAGATAAGAGTTTAATGACTGAGTTTCATGATGATGATTTTTTGAAATATCAGTCATGTAGTTTGAAGTGTCAGTTTTCTGCTATATATGAATTTAGATGAGTCTAAGCACTGTCAGACTGATTACCATGTGGGCATTTGTCAGACTGGTTACGGTGTTGGCATTTTTCATACTGATTACGGTGTGGGCATTTGTCAGACTATTATGGTGTGGGCATTTTGCACCAAGCAGAATACCATATTTAACCTAAATATTTGAACAGTCATGACTGACCAAACAAAACAGGATCTGCACAGTTTCTCGTCCAGCCAGCATAATTTAAATGCCTCTAACGAGACAGTTTGCATGAAATGTCAAAGCCTATTTTCTGGAAAAAATAAAGAAACATATTTCAAAATATAGTCTACTGAACTATGTACCCAGCATGATAAGTGTTAAGGACAAGTAAAGTGTTTTTAATGAAGAGTTTTAGGTGACCAGGGCCCAGTTGTTCAAAACTAATGATATCATTAGTTAACATAGCAGTAAAACTTTGATCATTAAATATGGCATATACGCTAATATTTTTGCTGAAAAAATGTGAGTAGCTTTTACATTTGCAAAAGCTACTCACATTTTTTCAGCAAAAATACTTGTAAACTAGATATTGTACTTACTAGAATAGTTGACATTTTGACCACTAACGAGCTTGTTAAGCTAATGATGCTTTGAACAACTGGGCCCAGATATTAAGGGTAAATATGGCATACCGTGATAAGACTTTATCAAGGCAGTCTGGTTTATGCTAAAGACTCTTTTGTGGTATTTCCTTTTAATAGCCTATTTAGTCAAATCAGCATTAATTGAACTCACAATATGGTAGGTATTAAGCCCAAGCATGCTGATGGTGGAACCAGCCAAAAGCATATAAAATGCTTGCATATTAACCCTTAAACACCAATTACAAGACCAACAAACAACATTCTAACCTTTTTCTTGAAAAAAAATAAAGCTTGATATTACATGTGAATTGTGTGGTTGACAGTTCACATGAAATGTTAAATTAATTTCACAGAAAAAGATAAAATGTCCAGTACAGTTTTGAATGGTGCTTTAAGGCTTAGTAAGGTTTGTGCTTTAAAGTTTAAAAGGGCTTGACATTTGAAGCAGTTTTTCTTCTTAGCATAAGCTCCACATGAAATGTCATACCCTATTTTATGAGAAAATGTCACTCATTAAATTTTCATTCTCTGAATTCAACAGCATCTTGCATTTAGTTAATTTTATCTACCGTATTCATTATTACTGGGCTGTGGAATTATCCTGCCTGACTTGTCCAACGTCCCATTTCCCTGAGGACAAGTAAGAAATATCAATTTATTTGTCCTGGACCAAGGACTTCATAGCTCTAGCTAAGAAGAGTATCCCGATTATGATGTACCGTATTCGACCAAATTACCGCACTGTGCGCTTAGGTTTTTCAAAATTACTGGGAACACTCATTTGTGGTAAAATATGTATCTACCTACTAAGGATACACTATAAAAAAGATCAGAAAAAGGACTTATTTGATGATGATTATGTGATTGTTTCTGATTTTCTTTATAAAGGCATATGTTGTGGGCAGTCATTTGAATTGCATCGACAAGTCGATGCAATTCAAATGAGTACCCACAACATAGGCCTTTTCAAAAAAGTAGACAAAAAGTACACTGGCTGTAATCTGAAGACTACGGAACTGCTTGACTGTGCGCTTATAGGGTTATGTGCGGTAATTAGGTCGAATACGGTATATGTTTTTCTTATTTCTCGAAGAAAACATATGTTATGGGAACTTACTAGAAGAGCCTCACCAAGGCACTTCTAATGAGTATGCACAACATGTTTTCTTTGAGAAATTAGAAAACATGTCAGTTTATGAGGCCATTGCCCGTGGGGAAGTAGTAAAATTTGATAATTCCATGACTGGTTATTATTTATTATTTTTGTTTCAATTAATTCTCTACCTTGGAAAAATATTGGTATGTCCCTCTGGGAGCAAATTCTTTCCTTTAAGATCAGCCCCCATCTTTGAAAGGCAGCTTCCTATCTGCAAGGGCAACTTCTTATATGCAAAAGTTGCCTCCCTTTGGAAAATGATGGAAACATTTTGATAATGTATTGATTTGCCAGAAAGTCCTTATACCAAACAGTGTATTGTATTGATTCACCAGAAAGTCCTTATACCAAATATGTGTACTTTTCAATGCAGATTTTGCCATGAATAGATAAAACAAAATTGTAAGATTATATCTTGTTTTCTCCATCATACTTCCTTAATAACCATATAATTTCTTGATATGCCACATGCTGGTGAAAACACTGTATTAAAAGATGTCACATGATCACCGTCATAGCTCCAGATAAATTGTTGTTTTTTTTAGCCAAAATGTATCAATATTTTACTTATTTCTCCACAAAAACAAAATTAATGTTTTGGGTATTCAGTAGCAGTGCCATGTAGGCATTTTAATGAGTATCTGCAACATATGTTTTTGTGGGGAAATAAATATCTAGATGCCCTTTTTATTATCAAAAGCTATGCACTAAAATATTTCTCTATTCTTGAGAGGTAATTGGCTGGTATGTTGTTTTCAACATCCATTTTTTGTTTTAAGTATAACTCTCAATTTATGTAAATTACAGTTCTGAATCAGCAGAGGTGTAATTTAGGAGGTAATTATTTGTTTCCTGTACCATTCAGACTTGGTGAATCTGTCTCAGTTTCCCTATACCGTAATAACCTAAGTATTGGGACGGATAGGCCTGAACAAACAGTGTAGACCCAGAATGTGGCATCTGATCAGAGCCACTTATACAGCAATATTTTATACTCATCAACAGGTAGTAAAATGGATATAATCAAATTTTAGGACAAGTATGGTAAAGAGTGATGTGTCCCAGTACTTAGGGTAAATAAGGTAGCTGTAGATGTGGGATGTGCTACGGTAAATGTCCTAAAATTTCGTACACTAATGGTCCCGACAAAATGACATGTGCAAACAGTGCAGACCCAGATCAGACTGCTCATCAGATTGCTAAGGAAAGTCTGATCAGGGTCTACACTATTTGCCATTCCACTAAGTATTTGAACCCTTGCCATGCTGAATAAATTAAGATGCCACGCCCACTTCTGATTTCCAGCCAATCAGATTACTTGATCTGGGTTTTTGATAGAAATTCACATATTTAATGACAAACAGTGCAGATCCAGATCAGTTGGCTTCTTCAGAAGCCAACTAATCTGGATCTACACGGTTTGCTAAGACATGGCATGTCGGGTTCAGCGAGAGAAGGGTTAAGAAATAAGTGCATAAAAAGCAAAATTTGGGCCAAAAAAAGCATGGAATAAAGTGTTTGAAATTTTAGAACATTTACCATAATAAGATGTAACTTATTTTAATTTCTTCAAAATAACATGTTTGGTGCTCACTGGAATTTCTTCTGCTAGAGAGAAGTCTGATGAGTACAAACAATATATGTTTTATTAGAGAAATAAAAGAAATTGACAGTATTTTCAAAAGAGGGTTTATCTAGAGCTTTGGTTTTGGTATTAACCCATTTACGTCGAGTGGGCTTTTCTACCACAACTCTTTGGACTTGTCTATTTCCAACAGCAGGGTGTCTGGTTACATTTTATTGCTACTGTTTCATAGAAATTCCTGTAGCTAATGCAAACAGTGTAGACCCTGATCAGATGCCACATTCTGTGGCATCTGATCTGGGTCTGCACTGTTTGCCAATTACTCTTTTGAGGATTTCCCGACTAAACTGGGTTAATAGAGATACCATATCATGTCCTCATGGAGCAGTAATAACAAACCAGTTTTGTCAACTGCAAAATGAATCTTACCCCATAGCCTGCTTCATAGGTCCAGATAAGATGAATATCTATGTATACTTTTTTCTTATTTCTCCACAGAATCTTATATTGTGGGTATTCATTAGAAGCACCTCGCCGAGGCACTTATAGTGAGTACCCACAAGATATATTTTTGTGGAGAAATAAGAAAAATATCAGTACTTCTTGGCTGTCACGTGATGCTAACATCATTACCATGTCACATGATACATCATAACCATGTCACATGAAGCTAACATCGTTACCATGTCACATGATACATCATAACCATGTCACATGAAGCTAACATCGTTACCATGTCACATGATACATCATAACCATGTCACATGAAGCTAACATCATTACCATGTCACATGATGCTAACATCAGTACCATGTCACATGATTCTCACATCATTACCATGTTGAAGAATTAAAAAAAAATATTATTGGTGCTTTCTCTTTTTGCTACAATCATAAATATTGTTATTTGTACTGTAGGTATAGACTGGTGCTTCTTTTGTCCAAAAATTGTTGGTATTTTACTTATTTCTCCATGAAAACATATGTTGTGGGTACTCATTAGAAGCACCTCGGTGAGATGCTTCTAATGAGTACCACAACATATGTTTTCATGGAAAAAATATCTGGAGACTTCTTTTATTTAGAGCTATGTAAAATCCAAAATGTAAAATGCAAAACAAAAAAGGCCGTAGACTTTGTGCATATGTGAACAGCAAAGACATAGATCTGCCGGTAAATCCATGCTGTCTGATTGGGGTTTTGCTGCAGTTTCAGTGGGTTTGCACACTCACATTGTTTTTCCATACTGTACACATTCCTGCAGATGTTCTGGAGCCCATAGTTTTCCTTTTTGTTCAGATTTAAAGGGTTGATTTTAGGTAATTCCCTGAAAGCCAGCCATCTGAAAATTCCACACCCATAAAGGGAGTGGAAGGTAATGAGTCCTGTTTACTAGTTTACTTTCATTCTCATAGCAGCTACTGAAGGTGCAACAGTTTGGACCATATCTATAGTAGAAACAGCCTAAATTGAATATATTGACACATTTTATTGCCAGATTGAGAACATATACAGCCCCCATCCTCCATCCCCACCCCACAAAAGCATCAGGAAAATAGAAAAAAAAAAATGGATCTTAATCTAAATCTGTGTGCGACCACTGTGGTCCTGTAGGATTTAGCAGATTTTTACCAGTATAGGTGTGGATATATACCCATTTAGATTTTCTGCCATTTGCTGCAAGGGAGACAACTATTAAGATGTCTGTTTAGTTTTCTGCACACCAAGCCCTGTTGTAAAATGATCTACTCTAAAAGTAGACCCCATTTAAGAAAAAATTCAAAAACTATTTTAATAGAGTTGCTTCCCCTGAAGATGTATCCATACCCATAATATCATGGGACTCAGTAATAATGCTTTCTCCTGGTGAACAACTTAGGTCCTGATGGTCATTTCAGACAAAACAGGGTGCAGGCTTAGCCCCATTGTTGAATTTCTGTTCATATATGGTAAACCCCCAATTTGCTTAACGTTTTATTTCATAATTCTGTTGTAATTCATTCTGATGAGACTTTATAATAGTTAACTTCATTTCCCATAAATATTGGGGCCCCTTAACACCTTACCATACTTAAGCATATTTACCCTAAGTATTTGGACAGACAGGCTTGAGCAAACAGTGTAGACCCAGATCAGATGCCACATCCTGTGGCATCTGATCTGGGTCTGCACTGTTTGCCATTGGTCCAGCGGTTTTAGATACATGAGCAGGTAGACAAATGAATTTGTTCAAATTTTAGGACAAGAATGGTGAGCCAGGTCAACAACATTTTTTCGTGAAGATTAATCATGAAATTTTTTCTATGGACATTCTCTTCCTTCTACTGATCCAAGAAGGGCAGTTGTTAGTTAGTTTCTCGCAAAAGAATGTGCACAATACTGGTTAACTGCTTAGAGGACTAAGCCTGCCCAGTAAACGTGTGGTTAGGTAAACTGACTGCGCTTGACATAACCCAATCATGACTGGGCTGTAAAACCTCTATACAAACAGGGACAAATTGTTGGAATACTTAGGGTAAATATAGTATTTTAAAATTTGAACCATTACATTTCACTACGATGTTGTTGTCAATAATTGCAGGCTGAATGGCAAACAGTGTAGACCCTAATCAAAATTTAGGAGCAGTATCCTCAACCAAGTTTGGTAAAGGAAATAAACAATGTTTATTTCTTTGCCTAGATTGTTTAAGGGAGATAACCCATAATGTCACCTACATGTATTGTAGTGACAAATTGGAATATCTATTTATATTGAGAAATAAGAAAACACATGATAATCGTGGTCTCCAAAGCAACAAGTTTAATGTAATTTGCTAGCAAGCGGAATGGTGTGGTTTAATTGTTACAATGCAAAGCTGATTTTGTCTGTAATCTCATTGAAAGATATTGGTGCATATGTTCACAAGTTGTGTTTCATCAGGTTGAATTGGTACAGTTGGTCTCAAGAGGTTTTATTTTTTCCTGTCGTGCAGTATGTATGTGCCATTATGTAAATAATTATACATGTATATTATTTAGGTGGCTGTTAAAGGTTATATTGTTTTGTTATTTTTGGATTAACTGAGCTGTACAAAGTACAATAGAGTTGTTGTTGTCACTTTGTTTTAACTTGTCTGTGTCATAGGGTTTGTTGAGGAGGAGTATTTCATGATAATTATTCTGGGCCCAGTTGTTCAAAGCGTCGTTAGCTTAACGAGCTCGTTAAGGGTCATTTCGTTAACTGTTTTAACGGATTCAATATACAATATTCTGATATTTTTTGCTGAAAAAATGTGAGTAGCTTTTGCACTGCAAAAGCTACTCACATTTTTTCAGCAAAAAATTTCAGCATATTTGCGTATCAATCGATGTAAATTTTAACGAATCGTTAACTAATGACGTCGTTAGCTTTGAACAACTGGGCCCTGGGATCATTTTTTTTATTTCCCCATAAAAACATGTTGTGGGTATACTCATTAGAAGTGTTTCGCGGGAGCACTGAAGAGAATTATCCCAAGTTCTCACCAATTACTCCTGAACAAATCGTCTGTTGTGTTCTGTAATATTGTCCCCAATATAAATTGTATACAATATATATGTATAGTGTATTTTTCTTAATTAAAATATTTCATTAATCATTTAAAAGACTACTTTTTTTTTGATAATTGTTTCATATTTACTAAAGGAAAAAAGGTCATAGGTTCTAGAGGCAGGTGGATCTCAATGGCTTGTTTTAAATATTTCAGACGCAAATATTCAGTTTGACCTTTTTTCTGAAATCATAATTTATGTCATTGTATAGATTTTATGTCACATTTATTGTGTGCTAGATGTTAAATTGTAAATGACAGACACCTGTTCTGCGTAAAAAATGGTTTAAAATTCTGTACAAATACGCTATTTAGTTTAACCCTTAAATTTAAGCATCAGTCATAATGGTATCAGACAACTTTCTGCATTCTGCAATATATTTGTTATATTTTTCCAACAAAATATGGCTGGTAATTTCATGTGAATCATCTGCATCAAGCCTGAAAAATGAAATATTTTAGAATTTTGTCTGCTACAATTTTGAATGGTGCTTTAAAGGTTTATCCTTTGTCCTGCTGAATAAATTAAGATACCACACCCATTTCTAACTCTCAGCCAATCAGATTACTTGATCCAGATTGTTGATATAAATTCACATGCTTAATGGCAAACAGTGCAGATCCAGATCAGTTGGCTTCTTCAGAAGCCAACTGATCTGGATCTGCACTGTTTGCAAAGGCAGGACAGATCTGGGTTCAGCAGAACTAGGGTTAACTTGCCTCTAGAAAATTGCATTTCTTTTTCCTTTAGTATGTGCATGTACATATAACAGCTTGGCAGTGCTTTCACTTCCCACCACAGGACAGGCTTGATAGGGGTGTAAGTATTAAAACAAGCAGTTTTAGCAACTGAGAACCAGAATGCTGCCATACTTGGATGCTGTTTTAGCAACTGAGAACCAGAATGCTGCCATACTTGGATGCAGTTTTAGCAACTGAGAACCAGAATGCTGCCATACTTGGATGCAGTTTCAGCATCTGAGTACCAGAATGCTGACAAACCTGGATGCAGGTGCAATAGATAAATGTTGTTAAAATCAAAACAAAGTCTGAAAAGTGCAAAGAAAATGGCTGTTTCAAGTAGTTGCAATGCATCGTATTCTGAAGCACAAAAAATAGATATTGTCAGTAGGGATATCTAAAAGATAGTGTCTGGTGGGATTATTTGATAGTAATTAAGCGAAGCTATCAGGTTGTTCATTCATTCTGAATCATTGATAATATAACATTTATGACTGTATGTCATTGAATTTATCTCAGATGTTCATAATGTCTGTTCAGGTAATCATAGTTTCTGTTCACAACATTTGAGCTAACACACGACTAAACCTACAGTATGACTTGGGCGACCAGCGAAGTCTCAGATCAGCCTGCGTATCCACGCAGTCTGATCAGAGTCTTCGCTGATCACATGTGCCTTCTACAGCCTCCAGGCTATCCAATGAGTGATAGACAAGAACTCTTGCCATACGGGATGGATGTACAGGGTGATCTGAGTCTTTGCTGGTCACACGTCTTACCGTAGGTTTTGTCATGCGCTGGCTTATTTTCGTTTAGTTGTCATATAAACACTCAAATCATAGGCATAGTGCTCATTACGCATATTATGCATGTGTGTAAGGAAAAGTATTTGCAATAAAGAGAGATTACCTAACATAAAGTGTATTCTAGGAGAAGATATATATATATATATATATATATATATATATATATATATATATATATATATATATATATATATATATATATACAGTCAAACTTCAATGGCTCAAACATCTTTGGGACCACAGAAAATTGTTTGAGACATGGATAGTTCGAGCCACTGAGGGTTAATCATGGAGCCAGGTTAGACGGCAAATAGCGATAATTTAGTAAAATATTTTTGATTTTCTACACAACAGTTGTATGTTGAGTGTACTCATTAGAATTGCCTCGATCAGGCAATTCTAATGAGTACACACAACATACAGTTTCATGATAAAATAAGAAAATTTCCCTAAATATTTGTTTTCTTGAGCTAGCATAAGAATTTAGAAGGGACTCAAAAATGAGTTCGGATTAGCCATGGTAAAAGAGCCATCGATGTTTGAGCTATTGAGGTTTGACTGTATATATATATATATATATATATATATATATATATATATATATATATATATATATATATATATATATATATAAGCATTATTCTTGTTTTCTGACCCTATTTTGTATATGTGTATATTCTGTGTATGTTACTGAATGAATTAATAAATTGATGGATTAAATGTAATAAAATATTGTTTAAACAAGCTAAAATATCTGTTATCACAGAGGCTGCTCTTAAAGGGAAGATTTTGCTCCCTCTGGGAGCAAATTCTTTTCTTCAAGAGTAGCCTATATTTTGGAAGAGATACTAGGGAGAATTTTTTTTATTATTTCCCTGGGTGATGCGATGCAGCTGATGGTTGTTATAACAGAATGTACATTCCATTTGAGTAATATCACAAGAAGAGGTCTTTGAGGCTTACCAGGTATGCAAGCAGCACAGACCAATATAATCTTATGCATTCGTGCATACAGATTATGGCCTTTGCTGTTTTGTCACTGTTCTAGTGTCTAGGAATTGTGCAAGCAGACAGTGAATATCCTGATCATACCTTCATTGTCTGTATATACCATATTTACTCTAAATGTTTAGATGAAAACCAGGGCTCAGTTGTTCAAAGCTAACGACGTCGTTAGTTAATGAGTCGTTAAAATTTACATCGAGTGATACGCAAATATGCTGAAATTTTTTGCTGAAAAAATGTGAGTAGCTTTTGCAGTGCAAAAGCTACTCACATTTTTTCAGCAAAAAATATCAGAATATTGTATATTGAATCCCCTAAAACAGTTAACGAAATGACCCTTAACGAGTTTGTTAAGCAAACGATGCTTTGAACAACTGGGCCCTGATCAAATGACTGTTAACCCTTAAATTGCCAATCACAGCTGCAGGAGACAATATTCATAGATGTGGTTTTTTTTTTATTATTTTTCAAAGAAAATAAGTCTTGACATTTCATGTGAATTGTCTGCTTAGAGAAAATAGAATGTCGACTGCAACAAATTTTGCTAGGCTCTTTAACCTTTACCACTCTCTTGGCTAATTCAGCAGATGACAAATTTGTTATATTTTTTCTTATTTTTCCCAGGAAACAGGATTTGGCATTTCATACAAATTGTCTCTAATGGAAACAATTTGCATGAAGTGTCAAATCCTGTTTCCTGGGAAAAATAAGGAAAAATATTTGAAAATGAAAATTTTACCCTGAGTGTTAAGGGTTAAAGGTCTCATTTGATCAGGTTCTGCATGGTTTGCCACTCTCATACCAGTTTTGAACAAACAGAAAATATTCCAAGATTTTCGGATTTTAGGATAAGTATGGTAAGGAGTTAAGGCGTCCAAATATTTAGGGAATATAAGGTAGCCCAAAGAGCTTTTACTGAGTGGGGGCTTATTTTATTTATTTTTAATTGTTAATACTCGGAGATTGTATACATGTGCTTTAACCCTTAAAGCGCCTGTATACATGTGCTTTAACCCTTAAAGCGCCAATCACAACAATTGTCGTCTGCTTCGTCTTCTGCAAGTTACTTTAAAAGTCATTGTTGCAAACAGTGTTGACCCAGATCAGACTGCTCCTTTAGGAGCAGTCTGATCTGGGTCCACACTATTTGCCTATATGCAAAATGTAAGTTTGAAAAGTTTGCAAGAAGATGCAGCAGACGACATAAGCAGACGATATTTTCAGATGCAGATTTTCTTGGCGCTTTAAGGGTTAATGCTTAATATGCTGGATAATAATTTCAGCGGATAACTTTTTAAAATATTCTCTTATTTTGTTGAGAAAACAGGCTTTGCCATTCATGCAAATTGTTTCCTAAGGAAACAATTTGTATGAAATATCACAGCCTATTTTCTGGGAAAAATAAGAAAAATATCAGTTTGTCATCTGCTAAATTTGCCCATTTGCTTTATTCCAGTAGACCATAATGCCTTGCGCGCAATGTGATATCCGGTTTAACCAAAAGTAGAAAAACCAATACTGATAGTGTTATGATGACTGCTTTTTGTTCGACTAAAGATGAATTATTTCCAAGATTTTACACTAAAATCAACACTGGGAATACTTTTAAGCAAATAGTTTAGATGGGAATAAAATAATACCGACCAATGGGTTTATTTTCTTACTTTTATCCTTGCAGGTGCTCCGGGAGAAACAAGTGCAAGATTATTGTTACTGATGACTAAATCCCGACATCACTCAATTTATACTCGCCATTTAGAATTGTTTGGAAAATCTATATTTTCACTCTATGAGATAATAGAATAAATATTTAAATCCCAGATATAAGTTTCAGTAAACTTTACCCTTTATAAACAGACTTTCATATATTCAGCAGAGAAATACATTTTAAGCCAGTGACTGGCATTTTTGTTGACAAAACAGCAATTGAAAAATAAACACTCATTCTAACATGGTATTAGAGAACTTCATATCACTGATTGCTTGATTTATTGATTGATTGATTTGCGAACATGATGCACAGCTTAATTATGTTCTACCCAATGAGACAGGGTCGAAATTGATGGTTTGTTGATAGTTGACAGTTATAAATATACCTGAATAAGCAACAAAGTATACAAAGACCTGTCAGCTACACTGTTACACGGTGTACCAGTCAGTAATCCAGGGTATAGTGGTCTGTCACATGAAGAGTATACCAGAATATTGGTCAGTGACAGAGTAAACTAAGACCTGTAAGCTACACTGTAAACCGGTGTATCAGTAACCCAGGGTATAGCGGCCTGTCACCTGAAGTATATACCAGAATATCAGTCAGAGACCAAGTATACAAAGACCTGTCAGCTACACTGTACCCCAAAGTATCAGTCTGTAACTTAGGGTATAACAGGCTGTCACCTGGACCAGAATATTGGTCACCGACAAAGTAGAATAAGATCTGTAAGCTACACTGTACCCGGGTATAGTGCTTGCCACCTGGAGTATATACTGGTTAATGACAAAGTATACGAATACCTGTCAGCTACACTTTTACCCAGTATATTAGTCTGTAACCTGGGGTATAGTGGCCTGTCACCTGGAGGAGTGTATACCGGAATATTGATCAGCGACAAAGTATATGAAGACCTGTAAGCTACACTGCTCCCTGGTATATCAGTCTGTAACCTAGTGTATAGCGGCCTGTCACCTAAAGTGTAAACCAGTGAATATCGGTCAGCGACAAAGTATACTAAGACTTATTAGATAAACTGTACCCCAAAGTATAAGTCTGTAACCCAGGGTATAGCGGCCTGTCACTTGGAGTGTATACCAGAATATCAGCCAGTGACAGAGTATACTAAGACCTGTAAACTACAGTGTTACCCTGTGTATTAGTAACCCGGGGTATAGCCCCCTGACACTTGGAGTGTATACTGGAATATCAGTCAGCGACAAAGTATATGAATACCTGTCAGCTACACTGTACCCCAGTGTTGGTCAGTAACGCGGGTTATAGTGGCCTGTCATCTGGCTTGTGTGCCGGAATATCTTCCAGCAACAAAGTGTACAAAGACCAGTGTCAGCTACACTGTTACCCGGTATGTCGGTCAGTAACCCAGAGTATAGAAATGTACACCCGAATATCAGTCAGGAACAAAGTATATGAAGACCAGTGCCAGCTACATTGTACCCTGATGTATCGGTCAGTAACCTGGGGTGTACACTTGGAGTGTATAGATCTGCCGTAATATCGGTCAGCGACAAACGCCCTGTCCGCTACACTGTTCCCCGGTGTATCTGTCAGTAACCCGGGATATAACGACCTGTTACCCGGAATGTTTCTGGAATATCGGTCAGCGACAAAGTATATGAAAACCTGTCGGATATTGTGTACCCCAGAGTATCATTCAATGTATCAGTCAATGATGCAGGGTATGGAAGATCTGGAGTTTATGCTAGAATATCAACATATCTATAAGTATGGCCATAAACATTGTTATTTGTGGAAAGTCATGTATAGTGATGATTGTTTAAAAATATAAATCTGTGTATTAGTTAAGAGTACTTGGATTGAATAAGATCATCATAAAAGGTCTTCTCAATCAATGATGAATCTGACAGCTGGAATGCACCCCCCCACCCCCCCTTCCCCACCAGAAAAGCTAGTTCTTGTTCAAAGAAAATTTATTATTTCAATGTTGAAGACAGTTTTATTCATTTCTAAAATGAATAAAGAGGAATAGAAAACTTTACACCTGAAGTAAGTAAATTACCCACTGTTTACACTTTCCACACACACAAAGGAACAACAGCACTTACTACCCCACCCATCAATAATGTGCCAGTTCAACTGTTCAGTTACTGTCAAGAAAACTGGAATTTTTTATTTTCTTAATATTTGTTTATGATTTAGTCATGTTACATTTAGAATTTACAAATTATGATGTATGGATGGCCGATTATACCATTAATTTGTGGAATCTTTATCGAATGTTTTGGATTTCAAATGCAATTCCCTACTTTCGGTTAAACCAGATGTCACGTTCACGCAAGGCATTATGTTCTTCTGGAATATCATGAATAGAGTGGTCCTAACAGTTCACGCAATAAGAATTTTGTCTTCCTGTAGAAGTTAGAATATATAAACGATCTGTGCTGTGCAAAAAAAACAAACCCATAGAGCATATCGAGGGTTGATTGCGAGACTGTAGCAAGCCAGATGATTGTTTTTCCCAATACTTAATCTCCTCACCATGAAGGCGTTATGAAGATTACATTTCTTTCTGTTAACAATGGAAATTTAGGTGCCATTGCTCGTATGAGCAATGGCACCTAAATTTGCATTGTTTACAAAGGGATCAAAGTTGCGCCTAAACAAGGGTTTCAAAAATATGTTTGAGTTACTACAGTCTTACGCTCAACTCTCGATATGTGCCTCCATGCAGTCTAATCTGGGTATTTACTAGGATGAAAAGCTACTTACATTTTTTCAGCAAAAATATCAGTGTGTTTGCCATATTCCAAGGAAATTTTAACGTCACATTAGCTAACTTCTTTAAGTTTTGAACAACTGAGTCCTGGTGATGTGTCTGTAAAGGGATTGCTGTATGACAAATAGCATAGACCCTATCCAGCTGCCTTTAATCTATGTGCCGTCTACAAAGAAGCAGTCTGATCTTGTGATATTTCATCAGGCATGTTCTCTCCAGGTGCCACTTCTGCATAGCTCCAGATAAGAGTTTTTTTCAGCCGAAATGTGGGGTTTTCTTATTTCCCCATGAAAACATTTGTTGTGGGTACTCATTAGAAATGCCTCACTGAGTACCCACAACATATGCTTTTGTGGAAGAAAAATACAGAGAAAATACATAAAGAAACAATTTGCTATCCTTAGAGCAAAAGGCTTGCTTTAACCCTTGTCGGCCTCGGTGGCTCGGTTGGATGCGCCGTCCGACTGGAGACCAGGAGGTTGCGGGTTCAACCCCCGCTGAGCTCGGCAACATTCTTTCATGAAGATTGATCATGAAATATTTTCTACGGTCGTTCTCTCCCTTCCACTGATTCAAGAAGGGCAGTTGTTAGTTAGTTTCTGGCCTTTACTCTTGTAGAATCTGAAAACTTAGGAACCACTCGGGTAATCAAAGATCCTGATCAGATTGCAGGGATAAACTGATTGCTCTGAGCATCTATTTCTCACCTATTACGCCTGAATGACTTTTCTGATGTATTTATTGTCTGGTTGTGGCTCGAGTTTCTGATGTACCGGTATGTATTGCCCTATCTGACTCCAGTTTCTGATTTCTTCCCTCTGGTTAACCCTTGTCATGCTGAATAAATTAAGATGCCACGCCCACTTCCAATTTTCAGCCAATCAGATTACATGATCCACATTGTTGATATAAATTCACATACTTAATGGCAAACAGTGTAGATTCAGATCAGAAGCCAACTGATCTAGATCTACACTGTTTGCAAAGGCAGAATATATCTGGGTTCAGCAGGACTAGGGTTAGTGCTTTTTTCATCCAAAAAGTACTGATATTTTCCTTATTTCTCCATGAGGCACTTCTAATGAGTACCACAACATGTTTTTATGGATAATTTCATGTGGATACTTCTTATCTGAATCTATGGCTGTAGGCTGTATATTATCCTGATTTAACTTGAATTCCTGGGCCCGGTTGTTCAAAGCGTCATTAGCTTAACGAGCTCGTTAAGGGCCATTTCGTTAACTATTTTAGCAGACTCAATATACAATTTTTTGAAATTTTTTGCTGAAAAAATGTGAGTAGCTTTTGCACTGCAAAAGCTACACACATTTTTTCAGCAAAAAATTTCAGAATATTTGCGTATCACTCAATGTAAATTTTAACGAATTGTTAACTAAGGACGTCGTTAGCTTTGAACAACTGGGCCCTGATGTATATATTTTCATTGAAGGGCTATTTATTTCTGAGATATTATATGATATACTGGTTCATGTATAGTGTATTGTTTTACATGTCAATTAATACACAAATTAATACAATTTTATTTCTATTCTTGTGCCTTACCGCGGTATATGAGCCAACACTCCAGGTAAACCTCTGCCATGCTGAATTATATGAGGGCAAAGTCGTTTAAAATATTTTTCTCAAAACTTTGCCCTGAAAATAGAGTTTGACAGTTCAAGTAATTTTTTTAGAAATTTTAGGTGACATGAAAAAAGAATAAAAAACAAACAAACAAAAAAAAAAAAAAACAAAAAAAAAAGAAAAAACATTTTAGGATTTTTAAATGTTACTTTATGCCAACAACAAGCTGATGTTAGAATTACATCCTAGCCCATACATTTCCATTATAGGAATGAATTTTATTTAATGGATTTAATCAATGTGCCAACTTGGGCAAATGACTCACAAAATGAATAAAGCCCAAAGGTTTGTGAGTGATTTGCCAGAATTTGCACATCAGTAAAATCCACATAAAATTATAATTCATTTCTTATAATTCCAATTGTCATCAAAATGTTACAAATGTTGCCAAAAAATTCAAGGAAAATAGGTCCAACAGATTCCTACTCTGGGCCCAATTGTTCAAAGCATTGTTAGCTTAACAAGCTTGTTAGTGGTCAAAATGTTAACTGTTCTAGTAAGAACAATATCTAATTCACAGGTATTTTTGCTTTAAAATGTGAGTAGCTTTTGCAAAAGCTATTCACATTTTTTCAGCAACAATATTAGTGTATATGCCATATTTAATGATCAAAGTTTTAACAATATGTTAACTAACGACATTGTTAGTTTTGAACAACTGGGCACTGGACTTTATTGAAGTGTAAAACTTTTTCTTCAACCAGTCAAATTGTGTGAAATGTGTTTAAAGATAAGGAGTTGGAATTATTGTGAAACACCATATCTACCATTATTGACCCAAAATATTTGGATGCCTTGACTTCTTACCATACTTGTCCTAAAATATATATATAAAAAAAAAAATATGTCATATTTCTACCTGTTATGTCTAACAATACTTGATACGAACATCAGCTTGCTTCCTATTGATGTGGAAAAACTGTTGGATGAGTAGCAAACAATATAGACATTCATCAGATGCCACACAGTGTGTGATCTACATTGTTTTCTGAGGCATGTCTGTCCCACTGTTTAGTGTGAATATGGCACCTTGAATATGCATACCTTTACTCTTTTCCAGCGGGCACATGACTTTTATATGTTGTATTAAACATTGTCCTGCTGAACCCGATTATGCCCTGCATTTGCAGACAGTGAAGATCCAGATCAGTTGGCTTCTTGAGAAGCCAACTGATCTGGAGATGCACTTTTTGTCATTAAGTATATATATTAGTATCAAACTCTTGGATCAAGTAATCTGATTGGCTGAAAATTAGATGTGGGTGTGGCAATTTATTCAGCATGACAAGGGTTAATGTTGAAGCAACAATGTAGAAACCTATAGTGCCTGCTGAGTATCTTGTTATAGTCTGCTATCTCCGAACAAGTCCATTTGACTACATTGACTGTTATCTTTGAACAAGTCCATTTGACTACATTGTCTGTTATCTTTGAAAAAGTCCATTTGACTACATTGTTAGCTTTGAATAAGTCCATTTGGCTACATTGTTATCTTTGAATAAGTCCATTTGACTACATTGTCTATTATCTTTGAAAAAGTCCATTTGACTACATTGTTATCTTTGAATAAGTCCATTTGACTACATTGTTATCTTTGAAAAAGTCCATTTGGCTACATTGTTATCTTTGAATAAGTCCATTTGACTACATTGTCTGTTTGAACAAGTCCATTTGACTTCCTGGCAATTGTCTAAAATTACTGACAGAATGACAGTCTGCAAACATTGGTTAAACTGCTCTTTGATGTGGGTCTGTACCATTTTGAGTATGTGGTTTACTTAGTGTGCTGTAAAGATTATGGTATACAACACTCTGTCTTGACAGATTAGTTTTTTCTGCATAATGTGCTATAAGGTCATGATTAGTGCTGTTTGTGGATTGGAATGGAAGGCTTATGAACAATATGGTGAATGAATACACTTTAAAAAAGTTTTTGCTGCCAGTTTGCAAAGGGAGACAACATTTTGTTTGTATGTGTTTAGGCTTTACGGCCCAGTCAACCAGTTGGGGTCATGTCGAGCACGACCAGTTTACCTTACCACACTTACAGGACAGGCTTAGTCCTCTAAAGTGGTTAACCAGTATTGTGCACAATCTTTCGCCAGAAACTGACAACTGCCCTTCTTGAATCAGTGGAACGGAGAGAATGATTGTAGAAAATATTTCAGGATCAATCACCACGAAAGAATGTTGCCTACCCAGCGGGTGTCAAACCCCTGATCACCAATCGGATGCACTTCCAACTGAGCCACTGAGGCTGGCAAGACAACTTTTGGAGATACAAAGCTACCCCCCTCCCTGGTATTTGGAACATTTCAAAACTGGAGGCTACTCCTAAAGAAAAGAATCCCACTGGGAGCAAATTCTTTAAGTGCAGACCAAAATGAGAGAAGTGAAACAAATATTTCATGTCAGACTAATATTCCCTGTTTGATGTATCCATTCCCATAATCAAGACCATGCTAGTGTAGAGGAGTGATTTAGGTCTGCACTGATGGGTCCCCCTTTTTTGTTCAACCTATAACCTGCTACAGCTAACATTAAGCAGTTGAGAGATAATTGTGCCTCATCATGAGAAAATGTTACAAAGACCCTTTTCTTGTGATAAAACTCAGTTTTCTTATTTTCCAAAGGGAATCTAATTTTTGTTTAAAACAGGCTTATATTTCATGCATATGGTTAACCCTTGTCCTGCTGAACCCGGATATACCTTGCCTTTGCAAACAGTGAAGATCCAGATCAGTTGGCTTCTGAAGAATCTGCACTGTTTGTCATTCAGTGTGTGAATGAATATCAACAACCTGGATCAAGTAGTCTGATTAGCTGAAAATTGGAAGTAGGTGTGGCATCTTAATTTATTCAGCATGACAAGGGTTAAGGTGAATGGAAACACTTGGTAGATTTTCTGCCATTTTTGATACAAGAGACTTATGTGACCTCCTGTTTACTTTCCTGCACACTAAGTCCCTTCTAAAAAGGGATCTGCTTTCAAGTTGATCCCTTTTAAGAAGGAAGTAAAAACATTTTTTATAGAATTATCTCCCCTTAAATGACTAAAGGTGAATGGGTATATCTGAACACTTTGCTGTAAGTGTTTGCCTTTGTCAAGGAGAGACCACTCCAACAGAATGATTTGGCTTCCATAATATGGGTATGTCCTTATCAATGGGGACCAGAAGGAAGCAAATCCCTTCCTTTTTTGAGAAGGGGGTCATTCAAGTCATTTATTTCCCTTAGAGTTGTATTACGTTACCTACAGGGGACTACATACTTTTTCTAGGATGCAGCTGTCAAAATCATTCTTGCTCCCTTCCGAAAACAGGTTCTGCTCTAAAAGGAAAGAATTTGTTCCTAAGGGGAGCAAATTCTTTCCATTTTAGAGTAGACCACTTTAACAAGGGGGGATAGGTGCAGGAAAGTAAAATGATTGCAAAAGTTGTCTTCCTTGTAAAAAATGGTGGAAAATCAATTCGGGTTATCCAGGCACCTTAAATGAATAGAAAAAGAAAATATTTTCAAATGTCTGCTATTTTTTACCTGAAGCAGGTTACATAGTAATGTGGTTTCAGGGGGTGGTCGGGTGGTGCGAAGGTGCTGTGTATCTTACATCACCGGGGCGTCCAACTGATATTGGCTTACAGTTGGGCAAGGCCTGCTATCCTTGTAGTGGGTAAGGGTAGAGGGGGAATGTTTTTATTTCTTCTGTTTCTTCACTTTCATTCCTGTTCCTCTTTCTTCCCTGTCCCTCTCTTTCATCTCCTCTACTCTCTCTTCTATCTCTTTTCTCCCTTTCTCTGGGAGACGACACAAAATGACCCTCAAGGGTTGACGTGTCGTTAAACCCCAACGCAATCAATCAATCAATGTGGTTTCAATTTTTATAATACAATTCATCATAAAAGAAATATTATATAATGTGTTTGTCTCTGTTTTACTTCCCATTATAACTGCAATTGTATCATGGCGAAATCACAAAGAGTGCAAAATGCATTGAAAATCACTTTGTGCATAAAATGTGTCCATTTTAGTACAACATTGTGCATGTATTTTCCATCAAAAATGCAATGTCTATACACATTTTAATTATTAGCTCACCTGGAGCTTTGCTCCAGGTCAGCTTATGCTCTGGCCTGTTGTCCGTCGTCCGTCCATTCGTCGTTAGCTTTTCACTTTTTTGACATCTCCTCCAGAACCATAAGTTGGATTGAGCTGAAACTTAGTTGGAGGCATTGTGGCAACATGGAGATTCAGAATTGGTAAAATCCTTCCATTCAGATATCCAAGATCAACATCGTCATCAATCAAGTCAGATTGAGCTGTTCAGAAACTTAATGGGAACATGCAGATTCCGAATTGCCAATGTAGGAAAGCCATGTACTGGTTACAGATGGTCAGATGGTTTTTCCCAGAGTTCTCTGGTTTTTGCCAACCTTTGATGAACATATCATAATCATCATCATATATCATAATCGGATTTTTGATTAATGTATAGGTACAGGGGCAACATCCACACCAGTGGGCCCCCTTCCAGGTAGCTGGTTTGCTGCACGCATGGTAGATCTCACACCAGATCTCCAGGTATGTCTATCACGAGGGTTGATGGCTGGCTGAGAGCTTCAACTCTCAGCAATCCCTGTTTCCATGTCATCTTGGGCCTCCCAGGCCCACGCTTTCCATCAACCTGTATGTCAAAGGCTATCTTGTCTGCACCATTGGAGCGTTCCACATGTCCATACCATTGGAGTCTTCTCTCCTTCAGAATGAGGTCCAGATCCTCAATGCCAAGCTGCACAAGTAGCTCATTGGACCTGGTGGTGACAATGTCTTGCGGTCTGACATTGCAGATCTGTCTGATCATTGCCCTGTCATTTCGCTGCAGAAGCTGGAGGTTTGGCTTTGTCAATGGCCAAGTCTTGCTGGCATGGAGCATTGCACTCCGCACACAAGAGCTGTACACATGGCCACGTGTTTTGAAAGAGAGGTGGCATGAAGAGAGAACTGGTAGCAGATCCTTGAACTTCTTCAGGCAGTTTTCACACGTGTTGTGGTTGAAAGCTCACAGCCACCTGCTGCTGAGAGCATGTCTCCTAAGTAGCAAAAGGAAGCTTCCACCTCAAGCTTGTCAGGTCCGACCTGAACTTCCTTCTGTGGTCTGCCATCCAAGGGGCATGCAGTTCCCTGGCACTGTGTACATCTGTAGTCAGGGTCTTTTTTCAGGCGCTTGAGCCCACTGCATTTCTTGTGCACCCAGTGCTTGCAGCCACTGCAGAACGATCAGCTCAATATGAGTGAAACCTTCTTGAAAGGGCCCTAAAACCCAGATCAGAAAAATAAATGCAATCTGATCTGATAACCAAGATGGCCACCATAGCACAATGTAACATATCTTGATCAGCCTAATCCAGGTGAGCAATTTCTGGCCCACTTGGGCCTCTAGTTGTGATAATTTGACTGACTATCCTTACAACTAAGTGTTACCAAATGAAAGCATAAATAGTGTCTGAATAGCCAATGTGTTTCAGTAGCCCAATTTATTTGAAAAACAGTCTATATAATAGTGAATTTGGTGCCATAAATGAATGTTCTGAATTTCATAAAATCATAGTTCATTTAACAAGGTTTCAGAAAAACTAGTTACTGGCGAAAGTAAGTATCTTCATTATGGTTAGGACGTAGGTTGTAATGGGTGATACAAGGGTAAATAGAAATTCAAGCAAAGAGAAATCCAAGTTAGATAAATGACTAATATATACTGCTCCAAAAATCAGATAGACTCCTTATTGTTTGGGTGTTTAAGCAAACCAAATATCAACAGATTCTGTCCAAGTGTTCAGGAGATGAGATCTTTAAAACTTCACCTTAAGGCTTTAATATTTTGAGTAAAAAATTCCAGGTGTAAAACCTTGTCCTCAAGGCCACTAAGAGGGAATAGTTGTGGTAACAACTTTGAATCATTATCTAACAGTCCAAGTATTGACTAAATCCATCTTTGCATTCAGAAGATAATTGTGAAACAACTCCAGTTAGATTTTTCCCTCAAAGTCACTGAGGGGTGGGCTTGTAATGAACAAAACATTGGTCCAGTATTCAATGTCAAAATGACAAATGGGATGTGCCATGCGAAAACATGTCTTCAGGCATATGCGAATAGCAAAGGCCTTGTTCAGTCTACACACGCAGTCTGATCGGGGCCTTCCCTGTCCACTAACGGAATCTTTGGATACTACAGAATGTATGATTGGAAAGCAAAGGCCCAGATGATACTCTGCATATGCTCAGGATGATCTGACTCTGCGCATTTGAAGGCACATTTTGATTGACAAGGTCCAAATAATTTCATCCATGATGTTTAAAACTACCATTAACTATTTCAGTGCCAAATTCAGACAACATTTGTCGTCTGCTTTTTTATTTAAACTATCATTTGGAAAGACGTTTATATGTTAAGTTGAAAGACTAAAATGTCAAACAGCATAGATTCAGATGAGACGGCTCATTGAGCCGTCTCGTCTGGATCTATGCTGTTTGCAAAAGCCTATTATTATCGACCGTGGCAGTGAAAGAGTTAAATAGAATTTTGGTATTTGTGGAGGCGAACCAGTTCAACTTTTGTACAGGCAAGCTAAAATTGTATAAACAAGAGTGCCATGATGACCCTGGATCGCTCACCTGAGCTAAGATTAGCCGTGAAAGTGATGGTGTCATTAGCATGAGAGGTGTCAATTAATGGTTTTCTGTTTTAGCAGTGGTCTTCAGGGCCTTCGGCTCTGCTGAGCAAAAAAACAAAAAAAAATTTTGAAAGAGTTGGCGCCACTGAATGTGAAGCCTTTCATTGTAAGTAGTATTAGTAAGTCGCAATAAAGAAGATGTTGGAATACCAAGGAGTTGGTTTGTCCAGTCAGTATTCTGATAACTAGAGCACAGTGCTTATTAATACCCCAGCCGAAGCCATCAGTAATTTGCAGAGCCAACTTGATGCATAAATGCAGTGGTAAGGCAAAAAACTTCAAAAACAAACTAGCCAAAAGTTGTAGTTGGCCATATAATTTTTATCAATTTTCTTTGAAATCGAAAAATATTGCAGTTCTATTTACATCCCAAACAGGCAGATGTGTCAATAAACAAAGACATTAAAAGGTTTGAGAAAACTCATTACATTATGCCCAGGAACTCGGGTATCCCAATTTTAAAATTTACAAAAGTCATCATTTTGTCACAATTTGTGTAAAATCATTTCTGAAAATCCAATTTCCATGATGCAAACTATCTCATAGTTAACCCTTCTCTTGCTGAACACAACATGCCCTGTCTTTGGAAACCGTGAAGAGACAGATCAGTTCGCTTCTTCAGAAGCCAACTGATCTGGATCTGCAGTTTTTCATTAAGTATGTGAATTTCTATCAGAAACCCAGATCAAGTAATCCAATTGGCTGAAAATTAGAAGTAGGCATGGCATCTTAATTTATTCAGCATGACAAGGGTTAATTGTTTATGGCTAATGAAACAGATGATTGCAGAAACTAACGCTTTTGCAGTGTCATTGTGGTTGCTATATGACAAAATGTTGAAAATTACCACACCACACAATGCAAATTGTTGCTCATTTTTAAAATGAGGGTACCAAGGAACATTTCTGTGAAATTATTTTGAAATCAGGCCATTGGCCTAGGAGGAGATGCCGTTTAAAAGTTTGTTTTCTATTTTTAGCTCTGGCAGCCATTTTAATAATGAGTGGAACCGTTTTAGCAATTTTGGTAGAGGATCACCTATGGAACATTTCTGTGAAATTATTTTGAAATCAGGCCATTGGCCTAGGAGGAGATGTTGTTTAAAGGTTTTTCTATTTTTAGCTCTGGCGCCCATTTTAGTCTGTGGAGTGTAACCATTTTAGCAATTTTCGTAGAGGGCCACCCAAGGAACATGTCTGTGAAATTATTTTAAAATTGGGTCATTGGCCTAGGAGGAGTTGTCGTTTAAAGATTTTTTTTTTCTATTTTTAGCTTTGGTGGCCATTTTATTCAGTGGAGTGGAACCATTTTAGCAATCTTGGTAGAGGGTCATCCAAGGAACATTTCTGTGAAATTATTTTGAAATCAGGCAATTGGCCTAGGAGGAGATTCGTTTAAAGGTTTTCTTTATTAAGCTTTGGTGGCCATTTTGTTCAGTGCAGTGGAACCATTTTAGCAATCTTGGAAGATGGTCACCCAAGGACCATTTCTGTGAAATTATTATGAAATTGGATCCATTGGCCTAGGAGATGTTGTTTAAAGGTTTTTCTATTTTTAGCTTTGGCAGCCATTTTGTTCATTGGAGTGGAACCATTTTCGCAATTTTGGTAGAGGATCACCCAAGGGACATTTCTGTGAAATTATTTTGAAATTGGGCCATCGGCCTAGGAGGAGATGCCGTTTAAAGGTTTTTCTATTTTTAGCTTTGATGGCTGTCGCATGCCTAAATGTGAAAACTGTTATAAATGTAATAAAGCCCCGTAAATGTTATAACTCTTTACCGCATATAAATAAGGCCCCGTATATGTTATAACTTGTTTCCACAAATGTGAAAACAAATATAGGTAGTTGCGACGGTAAATGTGAAAACTTTTTTCTTTTAAAGTTTTTGACGTTTATCGAGATATCTTTTTCACTTATGTATTTAGTAAAATATGCCAGGGACAAAATTGTAAGATGAGACCTCGGGTAACTTCTCTGAGAGTTTGATATTCCCTAGGTTTAATTGGTTTTCCCATCATCGGATGAGTGATTATCATACTCTGCATTTGTGGTGGACGATTTAGTGATGTCAATAACTTAAATAATGGCTATCAATAATACAACCCATTTATCCGTATCACTATATGGGGCGCCGTTTTAGCATTTATTCCCTAGTTAATTAGAAATAGATATCCACTAATCTAAATGATTATGGATGTCACTAATTTAAATTATGGATTTCTCTAGGATATCACTTTCAATGTATGGATATCACTTATTCGAATAATGGGTTATCTTAAATAATCCAATTTATGGATATAATTAATTCAAATCATGGATACACATAAATCGAAATAGTGACATCCGTAATTCAAATCAGTGATAGCCATAAATCATTAAGATCATTGGATGTCTATAATTCGAATTATGGATATCACTAATTTGAATTATGGATATCCTTAAATAATAATGGAAAGCGGGGGTATTAAATTTCCTACTCGGCTATTCACGTCAGATTGACGCATTGGTAGGGTAAGGTAGGTTTAGTGGTAGCCTAGGAATGCCTGTTTGGTTCATTATCAGATTACGTCAGAATTTTTGTGTCCTCAAGTGAGTAGCCCTCATAGAGGTGATTCCAGAGTGACCAGATCTCTTGGCGAGAATTTCCTAATCATTTACGGTTGGTTCCGATATTTGAAGCCGGCAGTGTCGTCTGACAGCGCTCTGCAAATGGCGAGCATTAAGCGCATGGCGTCCGTCACTTTCGAGGTCTTACATGCCTTAAGGGATGAAAAGGCTGCAAAGCAGAGGGTTTCGTATGACTGGTCATCTTCTTCAAGCCATTATGAGGATTTTGGACCAAGAACTCAATCACGTGGCTTAGGAAGAAATCATTATACCAAAGGCTTTTGCGGTGAATATTGGATATCATAACTTTGAATTATGAGCTCATTAATTCAGTCTGAATTATGTATATATCACTTATTGGAATTATGGATATCCATTATTCAAATTAATTATATATTTTTCATATCCATAAATCAGCAGAAAAATGGATATCTATAATAAGATTTATTGATATCCATAATAAAAATTATGGCTATCCATAAATCTATCTGAATTAATGATATTCATAATCGAATTATGGATATCACATTCGAAATTTTGGATATCCATAAATCAAATTATGAAAATCCATTATTATAAATCAAATTATGGATATCTGTAAATAGGAATTAAATAGTAAAATGGCACCCCATATAATCAGCATTTTCTTGTGAAGACTTGATAAAATAATCACCAACATGCCTATAATGGAGATATCAACAAACCTTTGTAGCCAGCCCGTGCATTTGCTGAAGCTGTTTTTTTTTTTTTTTTTTCAGAAGTCACATGCTGTTTACCGGTTTTCCTTCATCTGGCAAAAAGCAGCATTCTGCGAATAAAATGGTTGTAAAATTACATATTTACTGGCAAAGTAACGAATACAGTGTCATTAAGTAACTTGTACACACTTGTACAAAAACATCCACACTGATGTTTTGAAAGTACCCTAGACACTGCAATAAAGTAAATACACAGTCGTAAAGTAACCGATGCACTGGTATATTAAAACAGGAGGCTCAATAAGCCTATACATCTCACCTAAGTCTACCTCCCTATAAGTCTATAGACCCCAACCCTCTGGTCCCTAGGTGTGGTCAATTTGGGACCCAGTGTCATGGTTGGCAGGATTGATGTAGAGTACTACTAGACATTGCTTCATACTAAATATGAAAGCTCTTGACCTCATGGTTTCAGAGATTTTTTTCAGTTTTTCCTATTATGCCTATTATGCCCCCACTCCCCCCCACCCTGGTGTATGGCCAATTTGGACCCCAGGAATATGATTGGCAGGATTTATATAAGGGACCACTAGATATTGCTTCATACTAAATATGAAAGCTCTGGGAGAAAAATTTTTGAAGTTTTTTCCCTTATAAGCCATTGGAAGCCCCAGGGCGTGGCCAATTTGAACCCCAGGGGCAGAAATTCATGAAAAGTACCACTAGACATTGGTACATACAAAATATGAAAGCTCTGGGCCTCATGGTTTCAGAGAAGATTTTCCCATTATAAGTCTATGGGAGCTAATACCCCCGTGGCGGAGCCAATTTGGACTCCAAAGGCTTGGTTAGCAGGGTTTGTGTAGAGAACCACTGAAAATTGCTTCATACTAAATATGAAAGCTCTGGGCCTCGTGGTTTTGGAACAGAGTTTTGAGACCATTAGAGACAATTTGCATGAAATGTCAAAACCCATTTCCTGGGAAAAAACCCCAAAATATTTCAATATGTCATCTGCTTCAAATTTTACCCAGTTCTATTAAGTCCCAGTAGTTTTTCTGCTATTCCAAGGCAGTAGCTCTTAGTTTGTTTTTGTTTATTGGTCATGATTGCAGTTGTGCTGTTTTATCACTGTTTGTTCCTCGTCTCTTCCTCCTTCTGTGGAAGGTTGTGCTTTCTGATTATGGCCTCTCCTGGGCAACTTCATTGGTATTTGTTTGTGTTGAGGTTTTATGGCCCAGTCAACCCAGTGGAGTCATGTCGAGCGCTGTCAGTTTACCTGACCACACCTTTACTGGGCAGGCTTAGTCCTCTAAACGATTAACTGCACATTCTTTTGCCAGAAACTGAACTACCCTTCTTGACTCAGTGTAAGGGAGAGAATGACAGTAAAAAATATTTCATGATCAATTTTGTTTGTTTGTGTTGAGGTTTTACGGCCCAGTCAACCCAATGGGGTCATGTCGAGCGCGGTCAGTTTACCTAACCACACGTTTACTGGGCAGGCTTAGTCCTCCAAGTGGTTAACCAGTATTGTGCACATTCTTTCGCCAGAAACTGACAAATGCCCTTCTTGAATCAGCGGAAGGGAGAGAATGACCGTAGAAAATATTTCATGATCAATCTCCACGAAAGAATGTTGCCGACCTCGGCGGGGGTTGAACCCGCGACCTCCTGGTCTCCAGTCGGACGGCGCATCCAACTGAACCACCGAGGCCGGCATTTCATGATCAAATCTCCACTTTTAGGACAAGTACGAAAAAGGCATTTGTTTGTTTTATTAGTTTTATTCGGGCTTACATCACTTTAAAAAATCTTTCAGTCATATCGCAACAATATTTGGACGTGGCAGGGAGCACAATGCTCACCTTTAGAATGCTGCCTCACTGAAATATCATGCCCCAGACACTTGACATGATATTCCACCCACTGAACATAGCTATTTCTACCATGTACTCGTGTCTTCTCTGTAAGTTGAAAACCGTTCCAGATATTTTCACGAAACTTCACACAAATGTAAAGCACTATGAGACCATGTGCAGAACACATGAACCATAACTCTGGTTTGCCTACTTTTGGAGTTATTGCCCTTTGAACATTGAACATAGCCATTTCTACCATGTACTCGTGTCCGCTGTTTATGTTGAAAACCGTTCCAGATATTTTGATGAAACTTCTCACAAATGTAAAGCACCATGAGACAGCGTGCAGAAAACAAAAAAATGTAACACTGGTAAACCTACTTTTGTAGTTGTGGCTCTTTGAACATAGTAGATATTGAAAATAGCCAATTCTACTATGTACTTATGTCTGCTCTGTAAGTTGAAAACCTTTCCAGATATTTTGATGAAACGTCACACAAATGTAAAGCATCAGGAGATGAGGTGCAGAATACAAGAATGGTAACACTTGTTCACTTACTTTTGGAGTTATGGCCCTTTGAACTTTGAAAATAGTGATTTCTGTAATATATTTGTGTCCACTCAGCAACTTGAAAACTGTTTGATATTTTCTTAAAACTTTATGCACATGTATATCACCATGATACAAATTGCAAAACACAAGAACCGTAACTCTGACTTACAGGCTTTTGGAGTTACTGCCCTCTGAACATTGTCAATAGTGATCCAAGTCATATATGTGTGCTCTTTCTATAACTTGAAAATGATTTCAGAGATTTCCTTGAAGCCTTGCACATAACATGTAGAACACATTTAATTTTTGTCAGAGTTATGGCTTTTTCTTTGGTGTATGTGCAGTGGCCGGGCAAGGTGCAGTGCTTGCAGCGCTTTTATTTACAAGGAAGACACTTTTTGTAGCTTCCTGTTTGCTTAGCTGCATACAAAAGTCCTTCTGAGAATGGATCTACTCTATATGTAAAGAATTTGCTCCTTCTGGGAGCAAATTCTTCCATATATAGTAGATCCCTTTTCAAAAAGGGACAAAAGAATTTTGATAGAGCTGTCTCCCCTGAAAGTGTATCAATTCCTCTTAAAAGCTCAGGCATAACTGAAAATATTTTCTACCACCCCTGCATGTTGTTCCTTATTTGTCTTTACATTTCTAGCCATGCATCTAAGTATTTGAGCATAGGAATTTCATTGCGAACTATAGACGGGAAATCAATCATATTTGCGAACGTCCTCACCTGGAAATCAAAGAGGATATGATAAATGGGTTTGCATGAAAAACAACACTGCTTCTTTTCATAACGTAACTTTATCACAAATACAAAATTTACAAACGAAAGCCCTCGTAAAATAAGTTTTACTTTGCATACACATATATACATAATAGGAGCAAAAGGATTTTTCAAGCTGTGCTTGTATTTTCATTTATAGTTTAGAAACTTGTACATGAAGAAAGACTGCTACAGTTTTTGGAGAAATGGAGATGCTCACAGTTTTAGTCGACACATACTGAACTCAAAGTTTTTCAGCAAGATCGTCACAAAAAAACCAAGTACTTACAGGAAATGGATGTACCTGAAGATTTTGTCATTATTTTTCAAAGGGAGACAGCATTTACAGACAGGAATTTATTACTCTTCCAAAAATGGAGGCTACTCAAAGAAAAGAATTTGCTCTCAGAGGAAATTAATTTCTTCTTGCAAGAGTAGCCTGAGCAAATTCTTTAACCCTTGTCATGCTGAATAAATCAAGACGCTACAGCCCCTTTGAACTTTCAGCCAATCAGATTACTTGATCCAGGTTGCTGTTACAAATTCACATATATACTTCATGACAAACTGCAGATCCAGATCAGTGGACTTCTTCAGAAGCTGACTGATCCTGGAATTACACTGTTTGCAAAGGCAGGGGGTTCAGCAGGACCAGAGTTAAGTAGCCACCCACCCCTACCTTCTCCCCACTGAAAAGAGAGGGAAATATTTTTACGTCAGTTATTTAGCTTGAAGGCATATCTATTCCCCTAAAAAAAGTTTTTATGGAAAATAAGAAAAATATATTCATCTGAATACTTTGCTTGCCTGAAGCCCAGCAAATTAATCCTTTCACCCCTGAGTTTCTGAAATGGTCTCTTCCATCTTTTGACAAGTCACATCCATTGTTGTAAACAGAGGTGGAAATAAAAAATCAACAAGAACAACATGGCAAACAGAGTAGATCCTGATGAGATGGCTTGTTACAAGCCGTCTCATCTGGAGCTACTCTATTTGCAATTGTATCTGTTTCGGTCTGCAGGGCCAAAAAGTGACAACCCATTTATACCATTTATATGTATACCTAGTGAATTCTCCTACCACAGTAATTGGACTAGTCCATTTAGTATTTAAAGGTGTGCTTTACAATGCTATTTTTTTTTTTGTATATTTTGATGGCAAACATTACGGACCATTATTAAATGCCAAGTGCTGTGGCATCTGATTTGGGTTTTCATAAGTCACTGTTTCCAAAAATAATTAAGAATTTAAAGGGGTGTTAAAAATACTGCATTCTTCCGTGTATTTAAACCGCACAGTGCAGGCCTCGGTCAGATGCCACTTTCTGTTGCATCTGATCAGGGACTACAGTTTGCAGGACAGTAGGTATAAATGGGTTAAACTTTTGTATGTTTTTCTTTGTTTGGTCGAGTACACTGTCTCAAAAAAGGGTGATATGACAAAAATAAACAAAAATTCAAAAATAAACAAAAATTCAAAAAACAAAGTAGACCCTGATGCGACGAATGGTAATGAACCATCTCATCTGGATCTACACTGTTTGCTAAGCACTTTTTCTTTTCGGTATGTACCATTAGCACTTTTAGGTTTCCTAATTTTCAGTTCTCAACTTGTATCTTCAGAATGATGTAATAAAAATTGCACTTTTAAGAACTGTGTAGACGTATACATTCAGTCAGTACTAACATTTTTGAGATTTATCAGAACTGTGTAGGTGATAATTCTTAGATAATTTTTCTTATTTCTTAAATAAAACATATGTTGTGGGTACTCATTAGAAGTGCCTCACCAAGGCACTTCTAATGAGTACCCACTATATATGTTTTAAAAGAGAATCGAAGAAAATTATCCCAGAATTATTATTAAATTCTCCACTTTTTACGTCCTCTGAACACTATAGACATTATGCTCTGTGACTAGAATGTTCCAAAATGAAACAACTGTTTGCTTGGCAATAAAAATGTTCATATTTTCTTACTTCTCCACAAAAATATGAGGCACAATGTGATAAAGTGCACCTTTAGATGAGTGATCAGCAAAGATTTGGATCAGTTCGCAGAGTCATGCAGTCTGATCAGTTTTCAGTTGGTGCCAATGCTCAAAATAAGATGGGTATTCAGAGAAATGTTTTTCTAATTTCTCCACAAAAATAGATCATAGCTCTAGATAAAAGTGGGTATCAGGTAAATATTTTTTTTATTTCTCCACAAAAACATATGTTGTGGGTACACATTAGAAGCGCCTTGCCGAAGCGCTTCTAACGAGTACCCACAACACATGTTTTTGTGAAGAAATAAGGAAAAAAATCAATACTTTTGGACTGAAAAAAGCATCAAGAGCTATGATAGATATGGCAACTCATTAGAAGTGCCTCTGTGAGATGCTCCTAATGAGAAGTAGCAACATATGTTTTTGTTGATAAGAAAAAAGATCAATTCTTTTTGGATGCTGTATTGGCTGAGGTCAAAAGGCTCTGAAAAGCATCTTATCTGAAGGTACGACTGCTCTGTGAAATGCCAACACCCCAAGGTCTTTTCGGGTGGACAGCAACCACTCTGATCTGAATCCTTGCTGTGCATGTTCATTCTCTCATGCTGCGGCCCATTTGTTCTTGAATCTTACTACCCTATATACCCTCAGTATCCAGATAGTGTTGTTTAAGTGGAATTCTGGGCCCAGTTGTTCAAAGCATCGTTAGCTTAACGAGCTCGTTAAGGGTCATTCCGTTAACTGTTTTAGCGGATTCAATATAAAATATTCTGATATTTTTTGCTGAAAAAATGTGAGTAGCTTTTGCACTGCAAAAGCTACTCACATTTTTTCAGCAAAAAAATTCAGAATATTTGCGTATCACTCAATGTAAATTTTAATGAATCGTCAACTAATGACATCGTTAGTTTTGAACAACCGGGCCCTGGTCGTAAACATAATTGCATCCTCTCAGAATGGTGTAGATAATATGGTACTCAAGTCTCTTTTCTGTGCAAGCAAACTATGACTGCGCTTGAACACTCGTATCACTCTGCTGAATGTCTGGGCATCATAGCACGATCTAGCAGTATTGCTGCGGTCAAACGGCTCTGAAAAGTAAACTCAACATTTAACTGTGCTATAAGAACGGTTGCCGGCCTCAGTGGCTCAGTTGGATGTGCCATCCGACTGGAGACCAGGAGGTCGCGGGTTCAACCCCCCGCCGAGGTCGGCAACATTCTTTCGTGGAGATTGATCATGAAATATTTTCTACGGTCATTCTCTCCCTTCCGCTGATTCAAGAAGGGCAGTTGTCAGTATCTGGCAAAAGAATGTGCACAATACTGGCTAACCGCTTAGAGGACTAAGCCTGCCCAGTAAACGTGTGGTTAGGTAAACTGACCACGCTCGACATGACCCCAATGGGTTGACTGGACCGTAAAACCTCAACACAAAATATAAGAACGGTTCTTAACCATTAATGTGCCAGTCACAAGAGCAGCATACAACATTCTAAAATATATTCATTTGTATATATTTTATTTTACCTTCATCGGTCTAGATAAGAGCGAGTATCAGGTAAATATTTTTCTTATTTCTCCATGAAAATATATTGTGGGTACTCATTAGCAGCGGCTCAGTTTCTTATTTCTCCACAAAAACGTATGTTGTGGGTACTCATTAGAAGTGCCTAATGAGTACCCACAATATACGTTTTCATGGAGAAATAAGAACAAGAGAGCCATGATGGCCCTGTAACGCTCACCTGAGCAACATAGCGCTTTGAGAGCCTGATCTAGAACTGATCAAGGCAAACATTCTGATCAAAGTTCAAAATGATTATAACAAAGTTTTCTGCTGATTTGGCCCGGTGACCTAGTTTTTGATACCACATGACCCAGTTTCGAACTTGACCTAGAACACATCAAGACAAAATTTTGTGCAAGATTTATGATGATTGCTTGAAAAATGTGACCCATAGAGTGATAACAAGATTTTACGCTAATTTGGCCAGGTGACCTAGTATTTGACCCCAGGTGTTCCAGTTTCGAACTTGACCTAGAAAACATCAAAACAAACATTTTGAGCCAGATTCATGATGACTGTTTCAAAAATGTGACCGCTAGACTGTTAACAAGGTTTTCTGCTGATTTGGCCCGGTGACCTAGTTTTTGACCCCAAGTGACCCAGTTTCAAATATATCCTAGAACTCATCAAGACAAACATTTTGAGCAAGATTCATGATAATTGCTTCAAAAATGTGACCGCTAGAGTGTTAACAAGGTTTACTGCTGGTTTAGCCTGGTGACCTAGTTTTTGATACCACGTGACCCAGTTTCGAACTTGACCTAGAAATCATCAAGACAAACATTTTGAGCAAGATTCATGATGATTGCTTCAAGAATGTTACCGCTAGAGTGTTAACAAGGTTTTCTGCTGATCTGGCCCGGTGACCTAGTTTTTGACTCCAAGTGACCCAGTTTCGAACTCGACCTATAAATCATCAAGACAAACATTTTGAGCAAGATTCATGATGATTGCTTCAAAAATGTGACCGCTAGAGTGTTAACAAGGTTTTCTGCTGATCTGGCCAGGTGACCTAGTTTTTGACCCCAAGTGACCCAGTTTCGAACTTGACCTAGAAATCATCAAGACAAACATTCTGAGCAAGATTCATGATGATTGCTTCAAAAATGTGACCGCTAGAGTGTTAACAAGGTTTTCTGCTGATTTGGCCCGGTGACCTAGTATTTGACTCCAAGTGACCCAGTTTCGAACTCGACCTAGAAATCATCAAGACAAACATTTTGAGTAAGATTCATGATGGTTGCTTCAAAAATGTGACCGCTAGAGTGTTAACAAGGTTTTCTGCTGATTTGGCCCGGTGACCTAGTTTTTGACCCCAGGTGACCCAGTTTCGAACTTGACCTAGAATTCATCAAGACAAACATAATGAGCAAGATTCATGATGATTGCTTCAAAAATGTGACCGCTAGAGTGTTAACAAGGTTTTCTGCTGATCTGGCCCGGTGACCTAGTTTTTGACCCCAAGTGACCCAGTTTCGAACTTGATCTAGAAATCATCAAGACAAACATATTGAGCAAGATTCATGATGATTGCTTCAAAAATGTGGCTGCTAGAGTGTTAACAAGGTTTTCTGCTGATCTGGCCAGGTGACCTAGTTTTTGACCCCAGGTGACCCAGTTTCGAACTTGACCTAGAAATCATCAAGACAAATATATTGAGCAAGATTCATGATGATTGCTTCAAAAATGTGACCGCTAGAGTGTTAAAAAGGTTTTCTGCTGATCTGGCCCGGTGTCCTAGTTTTTGACCCCAAGTGACCCAGTTTCAAACTTGACCTAGATTTAATAGAGGCAAACATTTTGAGCAAGTTTTATCAAGATTGGGTCAAAACTATGACCCGTAGAGTGTTAACAAGTTTTTCCTTTGATTTGACCTGGTGACCTAGTTTTTCACCCCAAGTAACCCGGTATCGAACTTGACCTAGATTTCATAGAGGCAAACATTCTGACCAAGTTTCATCAAGATTGGGTCAAAACTGTGACCTCTAGAGTGTTAACAAACTAATTGTTGATGACGAACAACGGACGACGAACGACGGACGACGACGGACATAGGGTGATGACAATAGCTCACCCTGAGCTTTTGCTCAGGTGAGCTAAAAATAGCAATACCTTTAGATTGGAAAAAGCATTTTATTAAGAGTTACGACCTAGAAAATAAAGTTTGTCATTTAATGTGAATCTTCTGACAAGTCACATGAAATATTTTGCCATATGTTGGCAAGGTTGAATGTTGGTGTTCACCAAGGATCAGTACTCAGCCCACTGCTCTTCATCATTGTGCTTGAAGCCTTATCACGAGAGTTCCGCTCTGGGGTCCCCTGGGAGGACCTCTATGCCAATGACCTTGTTATCATCGCTGAATCGCTTGAGGAATGTGTCAGGAGGCTCTTGACTTGGAAAAAAGCAATGGAGAAGAAAGGACTGCGAGTAAATGCAGGAAAGACAAAGATCATGATCTGGGGTACGGGACTGGACCTCCTGCAGAGTTCAGGCGAGTTTCCATGCACTGTCTGTCGCACTGGAGTGGGCAGCAACAGCATCTTCTGCAATGGCTGAAAGCACTGGGTGCACAAGAAATGCAGTGGGCTCAAGCGCTTGAAAAAGGACCCTGACTATAGATGTACACGGTGCCAGGGAACTGCACGCCCCTTGGATGGCAGACCACAGAAGGAAGTCCAGGTCGGACCTGACAAGCTTGAGGTGGTAGCTTCCTTTTGCTACCTAGGAGACATGCTCTCAGCAGCAGGTGGCTGTGAACTTTCAACCACAACATGTGTGAAAACTGCCTGGAAGAAGTTCAAGGATCTGCTACCAGTCCTCTCTTCACGCCACCTCTCTTTCAAAACACGTGGCCATGTGTACAGCTCTTGTGTGCGGAGCGCAATGCTCCATGCCAGCGAGACTTGGCCACTGAAAAAGCCGAACCTCCAGCGTCTGCAGCAAAATGACAGGGCAAAGATCAGACAGATCTGCAATGTCAGACTGCAAGACATTGTCACCACCAGGTCCAATGAGCTACTTGTGCGGCTTAGCATTGAGGATCTGGACCGCATTCTGAAGGAGAGAAGACTTCAATGGTATGGACATGTGGAACGATCCAGTGGTGCAATCAAGACAGCCTTTGACATACAGGTTGATGGAAAGCGTGGGCCTGGGAGGCCCAAAATGACATGGAAGCAGCTGGCAGAGAGTGGAAGCTGTCGGCTATCAACCTTCATGATAGACGTACCTGGAGATCTGGTGTGAGACCTGCCATGCGTGCAGCAAGCCAGCTATCTGGAAGGGGGCCCACTGATGTGGATGTTGCCCCTGTACCTGCATGTTAATCAAAAATCCGATTATGATGATATGTTCTTGGAAAAAAAAAAAAAAAAAAAAAAATGTCTTCAGCTAAAATTTTGAAAGGCACTTTGAGTTATGGAAACCTATACGGACCACACAGTCTTGTAAAGCTGGAAATGTACCAGGATTCAAGGCAAAGCAACCAGCTCAAATTTTTTATATCTCCTTACTGATGGATGACACCAGTGCATGTTAGGCATATAATAAATGTAGAATTAACTAAAGAGGCTCTATCAGATGCAACCCAAGTTTTGATGTCACAAATAACATATCTTGTTTATAGTTTCAGAGCAGGATGACATTAATGACATCACAGACAGGAAGAGTATTTATTCAATAGTATATGTATCTTTTAGTTGTAAGATTTATTATAGACTGAGGAATGAATATATATCTGGACAGCCATCGCCATATCTTGTCACTGGATCTTGCATCGTGCCAAGTAAGCTTTATTTGTAAAACATGCTAAAAATTATTAATGATTTTGATCTTTCACTTACAAGCCAGTTCTGCAATTCATCAAAATGCATATACCACAATAACTCTAAATATTGGGACAGACAGGCATGAGCAAAAAGTGTAGACCAAAATCAGAGCCACAGAATGAATGTGGTGTCTGATCAGGGTCACCACTGTTTGCCACTCATCTAGTACTATTTCAGACAAATCAATAGGGCCTAGTTGTTCAAAGTGTGGTTAGCTTAATGAGCTCATTAAGGGTCATTTCGTTAACTGTTTTAGCGGATTCAATATACAATATTCTGATATTTTTTGTTGAAAAAATGTGAGTACATGTACGATGTAAATTTAATGAATCGTTAACTAATGACATCATTAGTTTTGATCAACTGGGCCCAGGTTGTAAAATAGACTTTTTTTTTCAAATTTACGGACAATAATGGTGAGGAGTTGAGGTGGCTGAATACTTAGGGTAAATATGGTAACTCAGCCTAATGTCGAGACCGGGCAGGAAAGCCAACATGTCTGAAATAGGATTTATTTTTGAAGATTTTCATGTGTTGTTTGAGAAGCATGGTAAAACTAAAACTGGATATGATTTTTTCTGCAAGCTTTTTGATTGGTGAAAAATAGCTTTTTCCATTCTTGTAAAACAGAAATTGTGAAAGAAACAAATCAAAGGCTCAAAAGTATTACAGAACGACAGTGCGTGGGGTGATTTTCATAAAACATGATCATAAAACAACGAACACTCGCTATTGGCTGCCAAAGGTTCATTGCTAAGTAATTTTCTCACATGGTGCTTTCTGAACAATTGACAGGTAAATCAGCAAACAATATGACTGTACTAACCTTCAACTTTTAAACATGACCACATTTTTAATTCCTGGACAGGTGTATGTCTCTTCACCATAAATACAGGAACTTTAGTGCCTAGTCTCACACTGGCAACATCATTGAGAAAACTGAAAGAAAATAACCTTCCATAAACACTAGATGTGTTGTCAAGATGAATAGTCCACTCTGTTATTTTGCTCAGTTCAGTTTATTTCTATTTCTATTACTGTTTCAGATTCAACAAAAATGTGCTAAAAAACTGATTTTTTTCATTGACATAAGATAAACTAAATTAGTACAATCAATTATGGTGATTAAAGTACCCCTGCATCACCACTTTTACATGACATTAACAACAACCAGAGGACCAATGACCCTAAACCACTCACCTGAGTGTATACTGAAATGAATTTCAAGGTCATGATAGCATTTCCCATTGACCATTAATATGCTTAATGGGTATGTGACTGTAAAGATATACACATAAGACAAACTTTTGTAAGTGTCCTAGATTTTGGTCATGTGACCTGGACCATTTGAACAAACTTCAGTTCTCCAATTCCATAAAGGCTTCAATTGAAATTTGGCTTTAATTTACCCAGCTGTTAAAAAAACAAACAACAAGTTTTAATTCTGATATCTGAGTGACCTTGACCTTTGGTATCCATGTAGCTTCATTTACTCATTTGCATGTACCAACTTAAAGTTCACAGGCATCAACAGTTTTCGAAAAAAATAACAATTTCAACTTTTTCCCATACAAAAGCATAAGTGACCAAATTTGACCTTAGCGTAAAATGTGTCAAGGTCAATCCAGAGTCATCATTTGAACAAACTATGATGCACCCAAGTCCCCAATGCTACATACCAAGTTTAAAGGCAAGTGACTCACAGGAGAGAAGAGGATTTATGAAGGGTTTTTACTATATATGATCATGGCCGCCATCTTGGTCAACTGACCTGGACCATTTAAACAAATGTTTGATCCCCCCATCCCAGGGAGACTCCATATGAAATTTGACTTCTATCGGCCCAGTGGTTTCAGTGGAAAAGTTGTTTAAATATGTTGACAGACTACAGACAATAACAACTGAGCCTACTCATACTACAAACTCAGGTCAGGAAGCAAACAGCGATAATTTAGGGAATTTTTTCTTGATTTTCTATACAATAATTGTATGAGTGTACTCATTAGAATTGCCTTGATGAGGCGATTCTAATGAGTACACACAACATACAATTCCATGATAAAATAAGGAAAAACGTCCCTAAATATTTGTTTCCTTGAGCTATTGGAAGGATTTTGTAGGGACTGAAAAACGAGTTCGAATCATCCATGGTAAATGAGCCATCCAAGTTCGAGCCATTGAGATTATACTGTATATTAAAACTTAGTACCCCTGAATTCAACAAGAAGTGTCAATAGGCTTACTAGATACCCCTACACACCCTACAAGGTCATGACTGCCTTCTGATAATCATTTAGCAAATTAAGAAGCAGAAACCAAAATGGATGGGTGGAGGCACGCACAAACAATGAGGTAGATGGGTGGCTAAAAATTTGGACATTTTGACAGAAGTACCTGTTTGTTGCTTAAAATGTCCTTTATTCTATCAAATACTTCTGTGGAAAAAATGTTCTTTTAGATGGCAAGACATGTCAAAGCATTTTAGACACACAAGTATCAATTTAACTAATGACTAGCCACATCCGTACGAACGAATGTACAACATGAAAACAATATACCTTCTCCCCGCAAACAGTTTGCGTGGGGTATATATACTAACAAACATAGATTATAATTCTTTTTTTCTGAAAACAGGGCTTGACATCTTATTGGACTCCTCATCTTAGAAAACAAGTCATGAAATATCAAGATCTATTTACTGAGATCAATTAGAAAATTGTGTTGTTTTTTTTTTTTTTTTTTTTTTTGTTTGTTTTTTATTTGGTGTTTAAACATTTAACATTATTTGATATAGGGATCAAATATGTTTTTTCATGCATTAGCATTCGCCAGGTCCCGAGGGAGGTGTTGAAAACCGAGGCAGGAGGCTGAGGCTTTCAATATCTCCCAAGGGACCTGGCAAATGTTAATGCATTGAAAAACCATGTTCGATTGCTATTATTTCATAAAAGCTGAAAATATTTGCTACATTTCGCGTTATTTCTTGCACTACTTTGTTTCACCTTTTCACCGATGTCTCGTGAATGCAATTTCCTCAGACTGTGCTCGTTCTAGGGCCAGGCAGTACACCTCTCGTGATGGCAGCAATTCTGTGGCCCTGGTACAAGCATATTGAAAGTTGTGTAGCTGTGCATTATTTAATAGCGTGTGAATTGTCTCGTTAATACACGGCTTTTCGCCAGCTGTTAATAAAGTGCAGCACTGCTTTTTATGCAATAAGACATATTATTGCATAAAAAGCAGTGTCGCACGTTATTTACAGCCGCGTATTAATCGGCGAAAAGCCGTGTATTAACAAGGCAAAATTCACACGCTGTTAAAGCACGGCTATGCAACTTTCAATATGGTCGTACTGCGGCCACAGATTTGCTGCCGTTCCTAGATGTGTACTGCCCGGCCCCAGAACAAGCATAATCCGTGGAAATTACACGAGACATCGGTGAAAAGGCAAAACAAAATAGTGCAAGAAATAACGCGAAATGTAGCAAATGTTTTCTGTTTTTATGCAATAATAGTGATCAAACATAGTTTTCAAGCATTAACATTTACCAGGTCCCTTGGAAGGTGTTGAAAACCGTGGCCTTCAGCCACGGTTTTCAGCACCTCCCACAGGATCTGGCAAATGTTAATGCATGAAAAACCATGTTTGACCCCTATATCGAGGGAATGGAAGGGTCTGTGCATTAATGTGCCCTACAGTCATACACTGAGTCCCACCTCCAGCAGGAGTAGAATCTAGGACCTCATGCTCCACTGTCCAAGCGCTAACCACTCAGACACCCAGACATGTCCAATATGAAAAATAATCCACATTTATTGCTCTTTTTCTTTTAATTTGGTGACCTGGATACTAAGAGTTACAGAAAATATACCTGACTTTCTTGGAATACTAAAAATTACAGAAAATATACCTGAATTTGTTGGAATAATAATCAAGAAAACCAAGAAACAGATCTCCTAGACTTTCATTATTTTTACTCTGGAAGTCAATTTTTTCATTCATCTGTAGATCTCTAATGTCATCTCCATCAAACAAATCCTAAAAATAGTAAGTATATTAACTTTTAAAGGGAACTGACACAGTTTAGCGGACACCACTCTGTCAAACTGTTTTTTTGCCATTTTTCTAGAAAAGGTTCTACTCTAAAAGAAAAGAAAATGCTCCCAAAGAGGAGCAAATTCGTTCCTTTTAGAGTAGCCCCTTTTACAGAAAGGCCTGGTATGCAGAACTGCAAATAGGAAGTCACAAAAGTTGTCCTTTTCAGAAGAAAGGCACAAAATTGGGAGTGCTCTCTCTTTGAATATCTCTAAATCAGACACTTTTTTCAACCAAAAAGTACAATTCTTATTTCATCCCAAAAGCATATGTATGTTGTGGGAACTCATTTCTACTGAGTGCCTGTAATATATGTTTTCAGGGAGAAATGAGAACAATAATATTCTGGAAACTCTTCTTGTCTGGAGATATGGAAGGTTTCTATTTATTATCGTATGTTAAATGAAAATCAGCAGGTTGGTTGTATTGGAGTTTAACCCATTGTATACTGAATAGTCTCTCCCACACTATATAACTTTTGTTTGTTTGTGTTGCGGTTTTACGGCCCAGTCAACCCAGTGGGGTCATGTCGAGCACGATCAGTTTACCTAACCACACGTTTACTGGGCAGGCTTAGTCCTCTAAGCGGTTAACCAGTATTGTGCACATTCTTTCGCCAGAAACTGACAACTGCCCTTCTTGAATCAGCGGAAGGGAGAGAATGACCGTAGAAAATATTTCATGATCAATCTCCACGAAAGAATGTTGCCGATCTCGGCGGGGGTTGAACCCGCGACCTCCTGGTCTCCAGTCGGACGGCGCATCCAAATGAGCCACCGAGGCCGGCTACACTATATAACTGAAGAGACCAATTTCAATTTTAGGTATACCCGGCTATGAGATTTACATATTCCTACAGAAAAATGGCTTAACTATTTGCAAACAGTGGAGACCCTGATCAGATGCCGTGTTTTGCAGTGTCTGATATGGGTCTGCACTGTCTGCCAATTACCCTTTTATGGGTTTCTCGATTACAATGGGTTAATGGCCCAGTCAACACTATTAAGGTCATGTTGAACTGGTCAGTTTACCTAACCACACTTTTCCTGTGCAGGCTTAGTCCTCTAAGCAGTTAACTAGTACTTGTGCACATTGTTTCACCAGAAACTGACAACTGTCTCTTCTTGAATCAGCGGAAGGGAGAGAATAACTACAGAAAACATTTCATGATCAATCTCTATGAAAGAATGTTGCCGAACTCAGCAGGGAAATCAGCAGATGGTGAGTGACATTTTCATAAGTTATTTTGATGACGATGATTTGGTGTTTTACGTCCCTTTCAACATTATGTAAGTCATATCGAGATGACAGAAGAATGATGATAAAAGGCTCAGTGCAATCATGAGCTGACCTGCCTCCAGCTGGATTCAAACTCAGCAGGATCTCATGATTTGAAGCTTGGAGCACTAAACCACTCAGCCACCCAGACACTTCCTCAAAAGTTATTTTAACACTTACCACTCTATGGGCAGATTCAGCTGATGACAAACTGATGGTATTTTCCTTATTTTTCCTAGAAAATAGAATCTGACACTTCATGCAAATTGTCTCCTTAGGAGACAATTTGCATGAAGTGTCAAATCCTATTTTCTAGGAAAAATAAGAAAACTATTTCAAAATGTTGTCTGCTGAAATTTTTACCCAGCATGCAAAGTGTTAAGAATCACTATAGCAAAGATAGATTCTGAAAGAAGGCAAGAAACACATCAAATAAACAAAACAAGCAGACTTGGGTTTTATTGAGCCTGTTCACGAACACGAATTGTAACATACAACACTTTTTATGCCTGTCACGCTTGGCCTATAACTTGAGCATAGTATGATACAAAGGGCACCAGGGGGTGGGGAGGGGGTATCTGTGTTCCATGGACACTTTTCTAGTTGTTGAAAAAAATGCCTTATCTGTAGCTGTACAGGCTGGATCTTCTAGATAAGACAAATTTATCTGAAAATTTTCACAATCAAATCCCAAGGGGTAATTATAAAACCAAAGTAGCAACACATCCTCTTGATTTGATTTAGCCATTTGTGAAGTTTCATGAAAATATTCACTATAGTTTAGGAGTTATTTAGCCACCTCTGGTTTCATGAATATGCTCCATATGGTTTAGGAATTATGACCTGTACACAAATTTTTAGCATTATACTACATGGATTTTAGGCATGTGGGGATAATAGCCGAGTTGTTTTCTTTGTTTGAGACATACTGTCTGGATAGGATTTAACCAGCTCTGAATTTTCATGAATATTGTCCATACTGTTTAGTAGTTAAGAGTCGGATGTTTTCAGCATTACACTACATGGATTTTAGGCAAAAGGAGTGATTAAAAAAACAGAGAAGCCAGAGTTGTCTTTCTTGTTCACAACGCATCATCTCGATATGACTTACCCATCTGTGAAGTTTCATGAATATATTAATACGGTAAATTACGGTTTAGGGGAGGAGTTCGACACAAATTTTCAGCATTACACGGCATGGATTCTAGGCACGGGATATAATACCAAAACGAAAGTAGCCAGAGCTGTCTTCCTTGTTTGCGACAATTCATCTTGATATACTTTAGCTATCTGTGAAGTTTCATGAATATATTCAATACTGTTTAGGAGATATGAGTCCGACAAAAACTTTAAGCATTACACTACATGAATTTTAGGCAAGAGGGAACAATTCAATAACTAGAGCAAGAGGGTCACGAATACCCCTGGCCAGCGCCATTTCTTAATTATAAAATATTTTAAAGTTAATGACAATGATATAAGGCATGATACAGTTTACAATGTCAGTCTCTGAGTGACACTGATCTATCATCTCAAGTACAACTTTCCTGGAATAAATAGCCTTCAAGGCATGAAGCAAATTTACCGGGCCATAAAATATAGGTCACTGACCTACACATACTTGAGAAATTAATCTGACGGTCACACTGATGCATTATACCAACTATAATGTTAATCCATTAAATAGTCTAAAAGATATTAAGCAAAATCACTAGACCATGAAATTTAGGTCATATTGATTTATATTTACTTTGAGGTGAAAGTTTGGGTCACACTGTGTCATTATATGTAAATATGACATTTAGGTATCAAACAGTGGGAGATATAAGACAAAATCTCAGGGCTATGAAATATAGGTCACATAATCCCAAAATATGATAGCAGCTCCTAGTGGCCCACTTTGAAAATATAGGTTTTTATATAGGTTCTTCTTACTCAAAATATAGGATATTTACAGGTTTTTCAATAAAAAAAATAGGTTAAAAAAAGGTTCTTCCAAACTCATATAAAGATTTAAAACTGAGAAGAAAAAATACTTGATGAATTTTTGCGCCACAATTATTCAGATAAAGTTGATCTGAATTTTACAAAGTCCAAGCGAGCGAAGCGAGCGAGGAAAAAAATACAATTTCTTGACAGTTTTCATCATATTTTGGGACTAAAAAGTAAAAATAGTAGGGCATTTTGAAGAAAAGTTAGGGCTGAGTCGCAAGAAGGTTCAAAAAGTGAAAAATATAGGTTTTTTCACGAAAATACAGGCTTTTTACAGGTTTTATGAACAAAATAAAGGTTTTATAGGTTTGACACAAAATTATAGGTTATTATAGGTTTTATAGGTTTCACTAGGAGGCCTGTGATAGTAATACATCAAATTGTCTTCAAGATGTAACATAAAATCACTGGACCATGAAATATAGGTCACAGTGACCTACATTTACTTTTAGGTCAACTGTTGGATCATACTAATTCATAATCCCAAATAATGATGTTCATACATCAATTAACATTCAAGATATGCGGCAAAATTAATGGACCATGAAATATAGGTCAAGGTGACCTACATTTGTTATGCTGCCAATCGTGGTGTCACACAGAACCAATATTCCAAGTATCACATTAATCCATGAAATAGTCTTCAAGATATAAGGCAAAATCGCTGGAGCATGAAAACATGATCATAATGACCTTGACTTTATTACACTGAATGTTGATGTGATAAACATGTCTGATGCCCATCCTTTAAGAAGTTGTTTGTATAAACAAATTGCAACATACTACTTTATTGAGGGATTAATCCATGAAATAGGCTTCAAAATATAAGTCAAAATCACTGAAGCACGAAAATAAGGTCAAAATGACCTTGACCTTATTACACTGAAATGTTGATGTGATAAACATGTCTGATGCCCATCCTTCTTTAATAAGAGGTTGTTTGTATCAACAATCTGCAATATACTACTTTATTGGGGGTGTCCTAGATTTTGACCTCTAGCCCAGCCCTGGGGCATGACTTAGGGGTCCATAGACGTAGAATGGAAGACAACCCTCCCAGGTACCCCCATACCAAATATGAAAAGTTTTTGATCAGTGGCTGCAGAGTTATAAGCAAAAGACAAAAACTTCAAGTAAAACTTTGACGTAAACATCACACTATTATCTAAGTCCGGGACCTTGGCAAATACCCTCTTAGACTGAAGCTATGCATCAGCAGAATGATGTCAGCTATTCTGTAATCATCTAGTAGTAACACTAATCAAACATCAACATCCTAAAGTGTAAGCTTTCAAAAATATATGCAAAAGGAAAAAACTTCACATAAAACTTTGAGGCAAAATGTTAACATTCGTATGGATGCACGTACGGACACACACACAGACAGACGAATGGACGGAAAGACAAAAAAACTATATACCCCTCGACATATTTCGAGGGTATAATCAAATAGCCAGAGTTGTCACATTGTCTCTATATATTTAGCCATCTCCGAAGTACCATGAATATATTCCATACAGTTTGGGAGTTATACACTAATTTTTAGCATTACACTACATGGAGTTTAGGCAAGGGGGATAATAGCCGAGTTGTTTTCCTTGTTCGCAACGCATGGTCTCCATATGATTTAGCTATCAATGAAGTTTCATGAATATATTCCTTATGGTTTAGGAGTTAAGGCCTGGACACAATTTTTTTAGCATGCATAGAGGGATGAACTGGGGTAAAATTTAATGCCCATCCACCATTCTTCGAATGGGCGGGGACATAAAAAGTACTGACATTTTTCTTATTTCTGCATGAAAACATGTTAAGGGTACGCACTCAAAGCGACTCAAAGAAGCACTTCTTATGAGTACCCACAACTTACCCATAACTTATGTTTTCGTGAAGAAATAAGAAGGCAGGGAGATATTTTATGACTGCCACACAGCATTTAACACAGCAGAAACCTTATGGCTCAGATGTGCAAACTGATCCAGGCTCCAACTATTGATATCTGCTTTCAGGCACCTTTCCAAGTGATTCAGATATTAGTACTGTACTTACTGGGCGTAATTTCTGGACAGACTCCACAACTGGAGGATTGCAACCAACTACAACAGACAAAAACTTTCAAATCAAACACCTGTCAAAGTACCAGACAAAAAGAGTACTCAAGACTCAATTTCTGTTGATTTGCTACAAAATAAGTATTGTTATTTCATGTGAATCTTCTTCTAGGCAGAAAATTCACAAGAAATACCAAGCCATAGTTTCTCAGAAGAACAAAAGAAGCATTTAAGCATGTCCTCTGCTACAATCTAAAATGGCGCTTTAAGGGTCAATTTTACACTAAATCCTATGTTCTGAGTACTTATCAGGACCACTTTATAATGTGACTGTAGTGAGCAGGGATCAAGAAACTATCAAACGCTAATCAGTCTGATGTTTTTACATTTTTGGATGTATTTATGAATCTTGGGGTTCAGTAATTTCTGTGACTGACGGTAATTTCCGAAGAGCATGTTTTGATTATTTCTGTGACTGATGGTAGTTTCGGTAGAGCGTTTAATTATCATTATTATCTCACTCATTACTAAATGCTGGAGACATTTCTCGGCAATGACTAACATGACAACTATCGCAAACGCATACTCCATACCAACCCACTTTAACAAGTAAACAAGGTAAACTTGTTAAAATTTGAAAAACTCAGACCCTGATCAGTCCATACACCTGCCAGTCTGATATGTTGAACAGCCTGTGTATATTTGTCACTGATCTGGGCGTGCGTCATCGAATGTGCAATAAAGTAATCAACCAGAATTTTTTATCCCCAAGTAAGTTATTCCATCATCGACATCATGAATGTGTGTGCCGTTTTTTTAGTTGTTTTTTTTTTGTTTTTGTTTTCCAACTATTGGTGACAAACAACATGGTATCTTATCACTATTGCTCATCAAAATGATTGTTCCTGTCAGTCAGATACAATTTCTAAGCTCTAAAAAATCTATCCAGCAAACCGTGTGTAGCTTCTCATCGAATGCTCAGATGCTCTGGTACAGTTCTGGACTGTTCGCAAATGTAATGCGCTATTTTCACTCGTTCCCGCAAAAAGAAACCATATGAACATAATTTTTACGTCACAAGATATGACGACAGGAAGCCACTTTATGAGAAAAATGATCTTATTATCATGCTGGGTTCCTTTTAAATTGTACAAACAGTGGTACACATACATTGCAAATAGACCGCAACTTGTCACCTTCATTAAAGTCATAGTTCTAGATAAGTGAACCACCGAGATGACTGCTTGTTTATCCCATTGTCAATTCTCAATGAAAATAATCCGATAACTGACTTGTTCATTTGATGGGTCAATGCTTACATGACATTCCCCAGGTAATCTGGGCCCGGTTGTTCAAAGCTAACGACGTCGTTAGTTAACGATTCGTTAAAATTTACATCCAGTGATACGCAAATATGCTGAAATTTTTTGCTGAAAAAATGTGAGTAGCTTTTGCAGTGCAAAAGCTACTCACATTTTTTCAGCAAAAAATATCAGAATATTGTATATTGAATCTGCTAAAACAGTTAACGAAATGACCCTTAACGAGCTCGTTAAGCTAACGACACTTTAAACAACTGGGCCCTGGTTGTTTGTTTGTGTTGAGGTTGTATGGCCCAGTCAGCCCAATGGGGTCATGTCGAGCACGGTCAGTTTATCTAACCACACTTTTACTTGGCAGGCTTAGTCCTCTAAGCTGTTAATCAGTATTGTGCACATTCTTTTGCCCGAAACTGACAACTGCCCTTCTTGAATCAGCAGAAGGGAGTGAATAACCATAGAAAATACTTCATGATCAATCTCCACGAAAGATTGCTGCAGATGCGGCCGGGGTCAAACCCACAACCTCCGGATCACTAGACGGACACGCATGTAATCCAGCTGACTTTACACAATACACAAATTTAATGGACCTTCACTGTCAAAGGTGAATCAGAAAGCCAAAAAAAGGTACTGTACTTCACTGAAAATAACTGACCATTGCACAGATTAGTGGCCATTGTTTTTAGATTTTAATGTCCTTTCAAAGTCAAATTCAGTCACAAAAAATTGGTTTTTGCCAGCCCCAGACCAAAATCCCGCATTTTTTTCAAGCCCTGGTAGCGAGTACTCAAAATATGATTTGATGCTGATATAATGTTGATTTACAATATGATTGTGTAAGCATGTGACATGCAATGCAAGTAAAGGCCCCTAATTCTATGCACAAACAGCAAAGGCTCAGCTCAGTCCAATCAGGGTTATCAGGGTTCCCAATTACGTAAATGGGTCTGGTCAGACTGTGCCAGTCGGCCAGCTCATCTGAGTCTTTATTGCCTGCACATGGCATAAGGACCCTTTTCATGCAGTGAATCAGTTGTAAAAACTCTCATAAACAAGACCTGTCGCCAGACAGGATAGCTTGCCTGATATTGCACATATTGTTTCTGTTAAATTCTGTCCGTGACCTTGATTTTGACATACCTCTGTGTGTGTGTGTGTGTGTGTGTGTGTGTGTGTGTGTGTGTGTGTGTGTGTGTGTGTGTGTGTGTGTGTATGTGTGTGGTGGGGGGAGTGCAGTATCTGTCTTTATACTAAATAGGAACTAAATCCATCATGTAGTTTAGAAGTAATGAGATCCTAAAAAACTTTGGTGTAAAATTTTAACATCAAAATTCTAAGTCTGTGACCTTGACCTTGACATGACCTAGGGTCGTGGGGATTGGTACTGCGTAAAAATTTGGACCAATATGTATCATCATACAAAAGATGAATCAAATCTGTGATAAGGTTAGGATTTAATGAAGTCTTAAAAACTTTAACGAAAACTTTAACATTTAAATTCTAAGTCTGTGACCTCGACCTCAAGGTCATGGTCATGAGTGCTGATGAAAACTTTTGACCAGTATCTATCATGATACCAAATAGGAACTAAATCTATCATTTAGTTCAGTAGTAATGAGATCCTAAAAACTTTGACGTAAAAATTTAACATGAAGACTCTAAGTCTGTGACCTTGACCTTGACCTAAGTTGGTCAACTGTTTCAGGATGGTAATGCACAAAATTTTGGACTACTATGTATCATAATACCAAAGATGAATCAAATCGGTGATAAGGTTGGGAAATAATGAGGTCTTAAAAACTTTAAGGAAAACTTTAACATTTAAATTCTAAGTCTGTGACCTTGACCTTGACATGACCTAGAGTGGTGGGTATGGCATTGCGCAAAATTTTGGACAAATATGTATCATCATACCAAAGATGAATCAAATCGGTGATAATGTTAGGAAATAATGAGATCTTAAAAACTTTAACGAAAACTTTAACATCTAAATTCTAAGTCTGTGACCTCGACCTCAAGATCATGGTCATGAGTGCTGATGGTGCTGATAAAAACTTTTGACCAGTGTCTATCATAATACCAAAAATAGGAACAAAATCCATCACTTAGTGTAGAAGTAATGAGATCCTAAAAACTAGCAATAAAATTTTAACATGAAAATTCTAAGTCTGTAACCTTGACCTTGACATGACCTAGAGTGGTGGGGATGGTACTGTGCAAAATTTTGGACCAATATCTATCATCATACCAAAGATGAATCAAATCGGTGATAAAGTAAGGAAATAATGAGGTCTTAAAAACTTCAACGAAAACTTTAATATTTGTGGACGCCGACGCCAACGCCAACGCTGACGCCGGGGGTACTACAATAGCTCTTCCTGAACGTTGTTCAGGCAAGCTAAAAATGGGATAAAAAGAAGTACAGACAGGAGTACAGACAGTGTCCTTTTGTGCATTATTATAATATTCCACATATCTAAGTTTTAATAACTTTCAGTGTAAAAGGCTTTTCATAGCTTCAGTCTAAGAGGGATTTACCAGTAAAATTGTTTTGAGAAAATATACCTTCTGACACGTGCAACCGAAGAAGACTCATGCAGTCTCATCATGATGTCTTTCCTAGGTACGAAGTGAACAGCCTGCATACTTGTACAGTTCGATCAGAGTCTCTCTATAGCCAAGGATCCAAGGATTTTACAACTGGATAGCAAAGACTTGGATCAGACTGTACAAATAAGCAAACTGATCAGTCTTGAATGAGCACACATCTGAAGAACAGTTTTTGTGATTTGCTGACAAGATTTCATTATCAGTATTTTACAATAGGCATCACTCCTGAAATTTTTTTTGGATTTTTTTCCGAAGTAAATCTCGTAAATCACACATTATCCCCAATATGCTTTCGAAACACTTGCTGACAAGATATCATTATAATGTTTCATAAGGGGCAAGCAGAATTTTTTTTTTTAATATCTTCAAAAGGCAATCAGATAATCCACTTATAATTATCCCCAATATTCTCACTATGTTTCAAGACCCTAGCTCAAATTGTTTTCGAGCTGTCTTGCTGACATTTTTCGTTATTGTTATCAGATTTTTACAAGGGGCATAAGTCTGAAAAAAAGTTTTCAGATTTTTTTCCAAAGTTAATCAGGTAATGTACTCATCATCCCCAACATGCTCAACATGTTTTGCCCAAGACAAATAATGATATCTTGCTCACTAGATGTCATTATCAGGTTTTTAGAAGGGGCATAATTAAATAAAGAAGTTTTTGGATTTTTTTCCCAAAGTAAATCATGTAATCTACACCTTATCCCCAATATGGTCACCAAATTTCAAGCCCCTAGCCAATATTGCTGTTGAGATATCTCGCTGACAAGGTTTTATTATTATTTTAGTAATAAAAGGTAATCTACTCATTTACAATAAGCTTACTAAGTTTCAAGCTCCTAGCTCAAATAGTTACTGAGGCATCTTGCTGATAAGATTTCAATATCAGTTTTACACAAGGGCGGAGCATAACTCCAAGAAAAAAAATGGATTTTTTTTTTTTTCAAAATTAATCAGGTGATCTAATAATTATCCCAAATATGCTCACCAAGTTCCAAGGCCCTAGCTCAAATACAGTGTGGGGAATCCATGTGACCTAACGACTAAGTACACAGGGTTTGTTTCTATTTTTAGCTTTGCATAAGGTAGGACATCTGTATTTACACCTAATGGAATTTGTTCAGATAGAGTACAAAGTGGAAAATCAAGGTTTTTCTGGTGTTGTAAGCACTATTCTGCAATTTGGTCATTTTCAAGAAGATTTGAAGAATGTTTTTCATCAAAGTTCATAGACACTGTCCTGACTGAGAGCAAAAAAACATTCTCCGAATGTTCTCAAGAATCAGACCAGATCTCAGAATGGCACTTACACCATCAGAAAGAGCTTGATTTTCCACATACTTTGCACTTTGTTTGAACAAATTCCATTAGGTATAAACAGAGATATTCTAAAAATTCCTACCTTATATAGAGCTAAATATAGAAACAAACTTTGTTTACCTAGTCATTTTGGTCACATGGATTTCCCACACTGAAATATCGTAGTTTTCGAGATATCTTGCTGACAAGATTACATTATCATTATATTACAAGGGGCATAACTCTGGAAAAATTGGTATTTTTTTTCAAAAGTTATTCAAGCAATTTACTCATCATCCCCAATATCAGCAAACCAAGTTTCTAGGTTCTAGCTCAAACACTTTTCGAGATATCTTGCTGACAAGATTCCATTATGTCCCAAAGGCTTCCAACACATAAAATGGGCCATAACTCAGCAACTACAAGTCTGAAAAAAAGTAAAAATACAGATCCTCTTATTTTTCATCCTGATTCCACATATAAAATTTCAAGATCCAATCTCAAAGCAAAGTTTGTCGAATGAATGGACAAATAAAGGGACAGAAGGACAGACGAACGACCCAAAAAGCAATATGGCCCTTCAACTTCTTTGAAGCTGGGGGCATAATAATGTATCACCATGAGACAGAGGGGATAACTGGATACTTACACTGTAAATAATGTATAACCATGAGACAGAGGGAATAACTGGATATAGTTTTCTTTGAAGCATCATTAATATCATGGAAACGGGCCCATCTTTTCACAAACAGCACTAATGGTCTTACCCTTGAATCCACTGAAACAGAAGGCAAACACATTTCAAACATTTTGACAGTACATAGTAAGCCATTCAGGAGTGTAACTTACTCGTAAACAAGTCCTTTCATATCCAAAAGCTGTAAACATCACTACAAATAATAAATATGCTCATGAGGTGCCAAGCAGCCACAATCACGGAACATTTTCTTATCTACCATATTATAAGGGTTAAGTAAAACGAAATTACAGAAAAGATTATTAAGACTCCATAGCTACAGATAAGAGGGGGTATCCACATAATATTTTTCTTATTTCTCCACAAAAACATATGTTGTGGGTACCCATTAGAGGTGCCTCAATGAGGCGCTTCTAATGAGTACCACAACATATGTTTTCATGGAGAAATAAGGAAGATAACTGCATTTTTCAGATGAAAAAAGTGCCTTCTCTGTTGGTATGAAATTTAAAACCATTCGAAAATAAGATCACTCTGCTATTAAGACCACTCGAAAATAAGACCACTGCTATTAACCACTCGAAAATAAGACCACTCTGCTATTAAGACCACTCGAAAATAAGACCACTCCGCTATTAAGACCTGTTTTTGCCAGCCCCAAATGGGTTTTCTTTGTTATGTATAGTTTCAGATAAAAAGGATAATATCTTTCTTATTTCTCCACAAAAAATATATTGTGGGTACTCATTAGAAGTGCCTAGCTGAGCCGCTTCTAATGAGTTCCCACAATATATTTTTTGTAGAGAAATAAGAAAAAAATCAGTACTTTCTGACAGAAAAAGCACCTTGTTGGTGTTGAGGTTTTATGGCCCAGTCAAGGGGTCATGTAAAGTGGGGTCAGTTTATCTACCCACACTTTTACTAGGGAAGGCTTAGCACTCTAAGCAGTTAACCAGTATTGTGCACATTCTTTTGCCAGAAACTGACAACTGCCCTTCTGGAATCAGCAGAAGGGAGAGAATGACTGTAGAAAATATTTCACGATCAATCTCCACAAAATGCAGAGGTCGAACCCACAACCTCCTGATCAACAGTCAGACGAGCATCCGTCTGAGCCACTAAGGCCTCAGTCTAAGCCACTAAGGCCTCAGTCTGAGCCACTAAGGCCTCAGTCTGAGCCACTAAGGCCTCAGTCTGAGCCACTAAGGCCGCCTGAAAAAGTACCTTATCTGGAGCTATGTTTTACATTCAATATTAAGAGCACTCTGCTAATAAGACCACTTTTAGGCTGTACCAAAGGTGGTCTTTACCCTTAAACTGCCAATCACAACAATTGTCATCTACTTTGTCGTCTGCTTGTGATTTTAAAAGTCATTTTTGCAAACAGTGTGGACCCAGATCAGACTGCTCCTCTAGGAGCAGTCTGATCAGGGTCCACACTGTTTGCCTGTATGCTAAATTAGATCTGAAAAGTTTGCAAGAATATTCAGCAGACGACCTTTTCAGATGCAGGTTTTCTTGGCATTTTAGGGGTTAACCAGGGAATTCTACTTTAATTCATATGAACAAATCAATAAGCCTTAAAGCATATACAACAATCAATCTTAACAGATACATGAACTACACATGCCAACACCAGACTGTGAATTCACATAGAGGTTAGGGTTTTAAAATCTACTACAATTGAAACTGATCTAAGTCTACCCTGACAAAGTAGGACTACAAATTTTCAATGTACACAATACGCAATAAAGCAACATTCTGCTTGACAGTAGTAGTTTATACTTAATGTGCCAGGCAAAAGTATAGCAGACAGCTTTCTAACATTTTTTACTACCTTTCAAAGTAAATAATGCTTGATATTCCATGTGAATTGTCTGCTTCAAATCTGTCTATTTAAAAAATGTTGTCTGCTATAGCTGTAAACAGCGCTTTAAGTGTTAAGGTGCAATGCTTATACTTTCATATTTTCAGTCAAAAAGCAAGTAAACATAGACAAATCTAAATAAAAGAAATGAGCCAGTGTACAACAAAACCTACAATAAGACTTGTGCAACCAGTGAAGACTCAGATCAGCCTGCGCATCCACGCAGTCTGATCACAGCCTCCGGGCTATCCAGAGGGATAAACGAGAACCCTTGCCGTACTGGGTGGATATACAGACTGAGTCTTTGCTGGTAACATGTCTTATTGTAGGTTTTGTCATATGCTGGCTCAAATTATTTCAAGGTAAATGGATATGCTTCAAAAGTAAATCATCCTGTCAAAAAAGTATTTGGGAATAACTCTTAAACAGGAGGTAATTCAGATTAGAAAAAATGCGGGTCACCTATTTTTTCATGAGAAATCCATATATGAAATTTCACAACATTAGCATACATGATTCTAAACTTATGCTGTACACATGAAAGCAACAGGATTAAATAACCTAAAATTGTAAAGTGCCATAACTCCAACAACATTTCATTTAATTGGTTGAAAATTTAATCAGGTGATCTCCTCCTCAGTCCCAATCATTATATCAAATACCAAGGCTCTAGCTTAAATACTTTTTGAGATATCTTGCTGACGAAATTTCAATGTTATTTTATTAAAAGGGAAATCACTCTAAAATGGGAGATAATTCGGATAAGAAAAAAAAAAAAAAAGGGTCACCTATCTTTTCATGAGGAATCCACATATGAAATTAAAACATTAGCATACATGGTTTTAAACTTATGCTAGGCACATGGAAACAATAAGATTAAATAGCCTAAAATTGCAAAGGGCCATAATTCTAACAACATTCCATTTAATTGGTTGAAAATTTAATCAGGTGATCTCCTCCTCAGTCCCAATCAGTGTACCAAATATTTAATATCAAGGCCCAAGCTCAAATACTTTTTAAGATATCTTGCTAATGAGATTTCAATGCTATTTTATTCAAAGGGAAATAAGTCTAAAATGGGAGATAATTCGGATAAGACAAAAATTTGGGTCACCTATTTTTTCATGAGGAATCCATATATGAAATTTCAAAACATTAGCATACATGGTTTTAAAGTTATGCTATGCACAATAAAGCAACATTAAAATGGCCAACAATTGCAAAGGGTCATAACTCCAACAAACTTTCATTAAATTGGTTGAAAATTTTACCAGGTGATCTCCTCCTCAGTCCCAATCAGTACACCAAATATCAAGACTCTAGCTCAAATACTTTCTGAGATATCTTGCTAACGAGATTTCAATGTTATTTTATTAAAAGGGCAATAACTCTAAAATGGAAGAAAATTCGGATAAGAAATAAAAAAAAATACAGGTCACCTATTTTTTCATGATGAATCCATATTTGAAATTTCAAAACATTAGCATACATGGTTATAAAGATATGCTATGCACAAGAAAGCATGACGAATGAACAAACAAATGAACGTATGAATGGACAAGCCAGAAGCAATATGTCCCCCAACTTTTTGAAAGCTGAGGGCATAAAAATTAAAAACTACTTACTGTTGGCATAATACTTTAATAAATGTGTATTTCTGATTCCTACACAGTTGTTTATATTCAAATCACACTCCACCTGCCTGAAATAAAATCAACAACACTGAGAGGGTGTTCCACAGAGACTACTTCTGTCACCTGTTATGCATATCAGGCCACACAAGCTTAGTTAGTTAGGATCATCCCCGCTTACAAGTTTTAGACAAAAAACAGTTTTTAATGTTTCACAATTGCTGTGAGTGCAGTCAGTATCTACAGCTGTCAAGCCAATGCTCTAGTTAACACATTTTTTTCAACCAAAAGCTATGATGTTTCTTATCCCTCCACAAAAACATATGTTTTGGGTACTCATTAGAAGGGCCTCAGTGAGGCACTGCTAATGGGTACCAATAACATACATTTTCATGGATAAAAAAAAACTAGTAACAGTATTTCAGAGAAAAAAGATGTCCCCCCACTGTGAACTTTCAGTTTTTCTACTGCTGTGACCTTGAAAATTAGGTCAAGGTAACCAAAATCTAATCAGTTCTTTGTTATGTCCGAATTATATATCCATTAAATTTGGTCAGAATCCAACCATTGGTTCACAAGATATTGTGCAGTCAAGAAAAAGTGATGCCGACGCCAATGGGATCCACACCAAAATCAATATATCCCCCTCCCTTTAGGTAGGGGATAGATATATTTATCTGGATATTCCTCTTATCCAGTATTATGCAATCATAAAACAGAAAATTTAACAAGTCTTGACAACCTCACAGTGGTACAAGTACATATACATTGTATAATGGTCGTATTTTATATAGTTGTGGGCATAGTGTTTTACAAACACATTTCTAGTTTTAAAATAAATTGAAATTAAATAGCAGTACTCAAATTTTCCTTTGTGTTGTACTTACGTGTTTGCATCTTCAAACTTTAATATTGGCACTCTTGCTCTTATTAGCTGCGATCTTCTTATAAATGCTGAAAAAATAAAATAATCAAAAATTTGTGTTGTGGTTTTAAGGCCCAGTCAAGCCAGCGCCACAGGTATCATGTCGACCTAACCACACTTTTCCTGGGCAGGTTTAGTCCTATAAGCGGTTAACCAGTACTTGTGCACATTCTTTTGGCAGAAACTGACAACTGCCCATCTTGAATCAGTGAAAGGGAGAGAATGATGGTAGAAAATATTTGATGATCAAAGAATGTTGACGGACCCAGCAGCGTTTGAACCTTTACCTCATGATCTCCTGTCAGATACTCATCCGTCTGAGCCACTGAGGCAGGCCTCACTAAAGTACAGAAACTGTCAAATGCTCAGACCAATCTACATGTATAGCAAAGTGTTGCCACTGATGACTGATGTAATCGATCATCAGTAACTTTTGTCTCTTGGGACTGATGATCAGACAGAATTTTTATTGTCGACTAGTCGGAAAAGTCTATTTTTAGAAACATATTTTTTCCCACTTTTTATTTTAATAGGCAGGAGGAAACAAAATGAAATACTAAGCTGTCTATTAGGGTCATTTTAGATTTGTAATCAACAGAGGTGAAGAAATTTGATAAAATAGCCTGAAATAAAGCTACTCTTTTTAACCGAAAAGTACTGATATTGATCTTATTTCTCCATAAAAACATATCTTGTGGTACTCATTAGAAGTGCATCAGTGAGGCACTTCTAATGAGTGTCCACAATATATTTTTTCGTTGAGAAATATAAAAGAATGTTATCTGCATACGCCTCTTATGGATAAAAACCTGGAAGAGGGCTAAAATAAGAATGAATATATTTTCTACAAATTGATTATAGAAAATATTGTTGTGACCCAGTTTCCTGTGTTACAATTTTCTTCCTGGTTCGCAAATCAGCTGTTTACACATTTTTGGCAGTGCACAATCAATACTTAATTATTCTGAGAGACGCAAACTTGTCATTCGTAGCCTTCTTGAACAATGTGATTACCTTTTTTTTGCAAGTTAATTTAATCCATTATATGCTGTTAATAAGCTGTTTTATCACAAAATTGTTCAGATCGTAGCATGCTGTTGTCACTGTCATCCATTGTTTTAGTGTGTAAACATGGAATTATGGGAGCCTGTGTGTGATCGATGAAGCGTAACTGTCAAAACAGCAGAGTCATCACAGACCTGTCAAGCTAAACTTCACAATGAATTCCATGCAATCGGTACCATAAAAAGTTTTCTAGTTATGGCAGTCATGAAATTTATTATTTTGGGGTCATTTTGGTTGGAATTACTTGGGGGATTTCATTCAAGACGGCTTTATATTTGCCGGTTCAAGTTGGGTACTGGGGTGATTTTTATCGGCAAATCAAAATTGGCGGGTCGGAATTTCTGTGGGGCGGCATCTTCCCGGACATTTTTCTCCTGGGGGCGGCCATTCCCTTGCGGTTTTGGTCCGGGAATCCCAATTTCCCGGAGAGAATCTGCTGGGGTTCGGGAAACCCGTTGTAAAATCTGCTGGGTTTGGGAGACGGGCGCCTGGGATTATATAAACAATTTCTTGGGATTCCCGATGCAGTCTCGGATTAGCTTTGGTTAGCGAAAGTCACATTTAATTTTTTTGCTGCAAATTTTGGCTTTATTTGAATTTCCGAACTGTCTGTTGTTGTTTTTTTTTGTTGTTTTTTTTTCTGCTTTTTTTAGTGCAGCAACCTTTCGGCCAAATTTATTCATTTTATTACAGGGGTTAATTTTAAGGATGTAAAATAAGAAACTTGCTTTTGGACATTTTATTTACTTTATTTTTTTTTTTTTCTTTCTCCCTTTTCTTAAATTTAAAGAGGCAGCTCGCTTTAGTAATCTATGTCTCATTGAGATTTATTCTGAAACTTGCTCTGCATTACTGTTCATCAAATTTCGCCACATTTTCCATCTGTCATTGCATAAAATTACGCTGTTTGCCGTCAATTAGCTTTGACTAGTTTGCGATCCCTGCCGCCATCATATCATGTCATTTTATTCATAGTGTATGTCAAACCATCCATAGAATGAATTCATACAGCAGTCCATAACTGTGCGTGATACGACACTAGTCAAAAATCACAACAAAGATCTGATATTGTTATCATATATTTTATTTAGCATCATTAAAGGATAAAAAAATATTTTATTTCTACATTCATTGTCTTGTTTCTTCTTTTCACTCCCTGAAATACAGAATAGAATAGAATACTGCACTTGGCGCAGAACAGAATAGAACATAGTGTTATTTTACATTATCACTTATTTTTTTTCTGAGACTCACTTTAGCCCTCAAGCGAGGCCTAGACTAAGTCCGGTGTTTCAGTAAGGCGGTTGGGACTCTCGCTGTCTAGCCAGCTTTAGTTCCACCCCCAGTTTATATTGCTGTGGAGAAGTCCTACAGATGCTGCTAACCCTCGGCTCGCAACAATATATATAACTCTAAAGCTAAATAATTCTTTCTTACCATATTTATCCTAAATACTGAGACATCTCAACCATGCATTTCCCCAAATATGAACAAATCCATTTGATCGCCCCACATTTTGAAGTTTCTAAAAACTGCTGAACAAGTGGCAAGCAGTGCAGACCCAGATCAGATGCCACATGATGTGGCATCTGATCTCGGTCTACACTGTTTGCTAAGGCTTGTCTTGTCTGTCCCAAAACTTTGGGAATTATGGTATAAATTGAAGATATGAAATACTTACAGCATTTTCTGAAAGCTCTTTGTATCACCATCAGCAGTTCAACAGCTTCCTTCTTACCCTCAATCTGAAGTAACAAGACAACACCACATTCAGTTTCAGTTCTTCAGTGTTATATGAGCCGTGACCTGCGAAAACGTCCCTTCAAGCATAAGCCAACAGTAAAGGTCCAGATCAGCCTGTGCATCTGTGCAGTCTGATCAGGGCCTTCATTGTCCACTGATATAATCACAGGGTTCATACCTTTAGGACTGACCAAAATTCCCTGACATTTCCCTGACGTAAATTCAAATTTCCCTAACAATATCGGAGCCACAAATTTTATGAATTTATGGGAAAAATACATTGGGACCAAACAGCCTAGCTACATTAGGCTTAAATGTAAAATTCCCTGACATTTCCCTGAGCTTTCTGCAAAATTTCATTTTTCCCTAACACAGCACAAAATTCCCTGACAATTCCCCGACCTTGAAAAAAAAAATTCCCTGACATTTCCCTTATGTTTATGAACCCTGAATTATCATTGGATACTACAGAATGCATGAAGGGAGAGCAAAGGCCCGGATGATACTTTGCATCTGCGCATTTTAAGCATATTCAAAGGCACCTTTTCGTTTGACAGGGCCCAATGCACACCAACTGCATGCATGCATTGCAGCCTGGCCTCGTGAAGTTCAAATCCCTAAACACAGGCAGCCTTGGCTTTATGATGTTGCTCACAGATGGATCAGGATCTACACTGTTTGTCATTCTATCAATACTTTTTCAGACACATCAAAAGATAGTCAAACAGACTAGTTAAAATTTCATGTGAATTATGATGCCGAATCCAATATATTTGGTAATTATGGTATAATTTTACATAAGAAAGAAAAAATTGAAAAAAAAAAAAAAAAAACATAAAAAAAAAAAAATCCTTACACTACCTATTTTTTTCTAACATTTTAAGGACACTATACAAAGTGCCTAGTGGGGCACATATACCCACGACCAGAGCTACCGCCACTTTTTAAAGAGCACAAAGTATGTAGCTTTGACTCTGGAGAAGGCAGTTGTGTGCTATATCTTGCAACATTGAAAGAATTTAATCACACATTATGTGAAACCCTTGACCTTGACCTCAAAGGTCAGGCATAGGTGCAGGAATTGAGCTAAATAAAACTTTAGCCCCAAAACTATCACCATATACCAGTGAAATCAGTCAGTCTTTATAATACAAGCAAAAACTTTGACATTTGTATGAAAAGTCTGTAACCTTGATTTAAAAGCCATGCCCCAGCTTGGGGATAGTGTCGAGAAAAAATTTAGACCTATATATACCATCATGCTTAATATTAATGAAACAACACAAGGGTCTTGATAATATACATTGTAGCTGTAGCTATAGCTATATAAATTTTAAAGAAAATTTTAACGTGACATGCCAACTCAATGTCCTCTATATATTGGTAAAGTATCACAAAAATATCTTAGAGAATTTTTAGAGTTATTGCCCACACAAGATTTAAATGACCAAGGGAGATAACTCCAGAATGGAGTCAGTTAGAGTTGTCATTTCTGAAGGTGAGATGCCTACTCAATGTCTCCTACATATTGGTGAAGTATCATGAAAATATCTTAAAGGGTTTTAAAGTTACAGGTCGCACAAAATTTTTCAATTTTTGGAGACCAAGTCAGTTAGAGTTGTCATTCTTGTACCCGACACTCCTACCCATTGCCCTCTACAACTTGACAAAGTTTCATGAAAATAGCTTAAAGGGTATAGGAGTTCCATGCTGATAGCTATATCCCCTAAACCTATCGGTTGGGGGATAATGAAATTCAACAAAAGGTCTTGATGATAAAGCTATATAAACTTAAATACAAAACATTTTACTTTTATATGAAAAATCTAAGTCTGTGACCTTGACCTCAAGGTCACACGCCAGGGTGGGGATCATGCTGAGTAAAACTGTAGACCTATATCTACCATCATATAGAATATATATGAAATTCCTCAAAGGGTCTTGATGATATAGCTATATAAACTTAAACACAAAAATTTTGACTTATGAAAATTCCAAGACTGTGACCTTGACCCCAAGGTTATCCCCCCGGGTAAGGCCTGGTGCTGATAAAAACTTTAGACCTCTATATACCATCAGGCCAAATATGAATGAAATCCATCAAAGGAACTTCATAATATAAGGTCTTACACACTTCAACTAAAAACTTTGACCCTATGACTAAACTAAAGTACGAACGGAAAATGCGTCTAAGAATAGATGGACAGATGAACAGATATCTTGCTGATAGCTGTATCCTCTCAACCTATCGGTCAGGGGATAATGAAATTCAACAAAGGTCTTGATATAGCTATATAAACTTAAATGTAAAAGTTTTTACTTTCATATGAAAATTTTAAGTCTGTGACCTTCAAAGTCACACCCCAGGGTGGGTATTGTGCTGAGTAAAACTCTAGACCTATATGTACCAACATGTCAAATTAAAATGAAATTCCTCGCAGGGTCTTTATGATATAGTTATATAAACTTAAACACAAAAATTTTCACTTTTTTATGGTCATCCCCCGGGATGGGGATGGTGCTGGTAAAAACTTTAGACCTCCATCTACCATCAGGCCAAATAAAAATGAAATCCATCAAAGAGTCTTCAAAATATGAGAGCTTATAAACTTTAACGCAGAAACTTTGACCCTAAACTAAAGTACGAATATATGAACGAACGAACGAATGAATGAACTAACAAACAGACAAATAGAAAACAGAAAACTATATACCCCCACATACTTTGTATGTCGGGGGTATAATTGGTATGTCAGGGGTATAAAAATAGATTTTCAAGAATACGGCCATGGCAGCCACCTTGGATTTCCAATCGGAACAATTTTAGCTATTTTTGATTTACAAGCCATCCCGATACTTCCTACCAAGTTTGGAGTCATTTGGCCCAGTGATGTAGGAGAAGAAGTCTTTTGAAGCAAACTGCTGACACCGCACAACGCATGTTGATTGATCACAATAGCTCACCGAGCACTTTGTGCTCAGGTGAGCTAAAAAACTAACCAGACACTCTGTTATTTGAAATAGACCAGACCAAATGGTTGTGGTAGAAGAGATCACTCACAAAAATGTGTTAAGAAAAGCCTCCAATGATAAGAGAGGTAAATATTTCCATGACAAGACTCACAGACTCAACAGAGTTACCCATAATATATTTTCAGTATGTGGAGAAACAGGCATAAGTTATCAAGATACCACTCTCATCTAGAACAGAAGTACAGACCTGATGAGGACTAAGCATCAAACAGAGATCCATGTCACTACTTTTGGTCCCAAACCCACTCATAGATGATCCAACTACATACAGGCCACAATCTGTAAACAGACATACACACATAGCTCCAGATAAGATGCAAATCCAGATACATATTTTTCTAACTGCTCCATGAAAACTTAAGTTGTGGGTATGCATTAGAGGCAGCTTGGCAAGGTGCTTCTAACGAGTACCACAACATATTTTTATGTGGAGAAATAAGATCTAGAAATATGTGTTTGTAAAACACTATGCCCCAACTACACGCCTTGTCACTACAAAATGAGACATTTAAAAAGGGAAATAACTCAAACAAAACTAATCTGAGCTTTTTCAAAAGGTAATTTCTGTATTCAACCTAATTACTGCACATACCCTTATCAACGCACAGAAAAGCAATTTGATAGTCTTCAAATAACAGCTTGTGTACTTTTATCTGCTTCTTTTAACTTGTAGGCAATTCAAAGGAGCAACAATAACATATGCTTTTATAAAGAAAATCAGAAAAAAAATATCGCATAAGTTATCATTAAATAATCATCTCATGAAGTCATCTTATCTACTCCCAAGCCCCTGTAAGCTCACCAAGTTCCAAGGCCCTATCTCAAGTATTTATCAAAATATCTAGCTAACAAGAAAGTGACGAACCGATGTACAGATGACCCAAAAGCAGTATATATGCCACTCCAACTTCTTCCAAGTTTGTGGCCTAAATATCAAGGCCCAGTTGTTCAAAGCATCGTCAGCTTAACGAGCTCGTTAAGGGTCATTTCGTTAACTGTTTTAGCGGATTCAATATACAATATTCTGATATTTTTTGCTGAAAAATGTGAGTAGCTTTTGCACTGCAAAAGCTACACACATTTTTTCAGCAAAAAATTTCAGCATATTTGCGTATCACTGGATGTAAATTTTAACGAATCGTTAACTAATGACATCGTTAGCTTTGAACAACTGGGCCCAATATTTTAGTTGTAACAAAAGTGCCTTATCAAGAGTGATGCGATAACAAATTTATTCTAAACACCAACTCTGGATCCAATTACGCAGGATTGCTCTAACTGGGCTGAAAGTCAGGGTCCAGTTGTTCAAAGCATCGTTAGCTTAACAAATTCATTAAGGGTCATTTCGTTAACTGTTTTAACCGTTTCAATATACAATATTCTGATATTTTTTGCTGAAAAAATGTGAGTAGCTTTTGCACTGCAAAAGCTATTCACTTTTTTCAGCAAAAAATGTCAGCATATTTGCATATCACTCGATGTAAATTTTAACGAATCGTTAACTAACGACATCGTTAGCTTTGAACAACTGGGCCCAGATTTCACATACATGTATTCATGTACATATTTTTACAGCGACATTATTTGATTTCCTGTAACCTCATGTTTCTAGATCACTAGTCTAGCCTAAAGGATCATGAGATGTCCTCCCATTCAGTGACCTGGACATACCCTCAAGGTGTGATAAAGAATATCAGATTAGCTTAGATGTATAAATATTTATTAAACATGCCTCATAATTTTAAGCACTGACATCCAGAATGACATGCTATTTAGTATTCTAAAAACTGAGCTGCTATGCCATAAAAGTTATGACCTATAAGCCCAGTAAAAACTCATATCATCCTGCATATCTATGCAGACTAGTCAGTCTTCACTGTCCATCTTAGAAAAACTGGAGTCCTTTGCTACTCAAAAAGTACATGTAAAGATTGATCAGTTTGTTGTGTCTTTTCACAAACATGATAAAAATTGATCATCATATGCAAATAACCCTCAACCTATAGCCCAAACAATTTACCATGACCCAGTTATTCAAAACTTAACAAGTTGTTAGCTAATGTGACATTCAAATTTCTATCTTGAAATATGGCAAATACATTGATATTTTTTGCTGGAAAAATGTGAGTACATGTAGCTTTTGCAATCAAAAGCTACTAAAATTTTTGCAGTAAAAATACCAATGTATTTGAAAATACCTTTAGCTACAACCATTAACCTGTTTGTCACTTATGAGCTTGTTAAGTTTGTTTGTGTTGAGTTTTACGGCCCAGTCAATCCAATGGGGTCATGTCGAGCACAGTCAGTTTACCTAACCACACGTTTACTGGGCAGGCTTAGTCCTCTAAGCGGTTAACCAGTATTGTGCACATTCTTTCGCCAGAAACTGACAACTGCCCTTCTTGAATCAGCGGAAGGGGGAGAATGACCGTAGAAAATATTTCATGATCAATCTCCACGAAAGAATGTTGCCGACCTCTGCGGGGGTTGAACCCGCGACCTCCTGGTCTCCAGTCAGACGGCGCATCCAACTGAGCCACCGAGGCCGGCGAGCTTGTTAAGCTAACGATGCTTTGAACAACTAGGCCCTGGAGTTCTACTGCTAAATAGATCTGATTAACCCTTTCAGCCAGGCAGACCAAAACAGATACCTGTGCAAACAGTGTAGATTCTGATGAGTCAGCTGATAACAAGCTGTTTCATTAGGATTTACACTGTTTACCATTCTTTTTTTGAGTTTTGACTTAAACCCCTATTTTCAGCAGTGGACATGTCCAAATTCCAGGATAGAAGAGTTCATTTCGGAAACTCTGGGATGAAAGGGTTAAGGAAGAAAACTGAAAACTCTATACATGTACTTACATGGGAAAACATCTTTAAAGATAGCATAGAGAGCATTTCTTAATCTTATCTTGTTTCGGTACATTTCATCTGTTTGTTTGTAGTTCTCAAAGTAAGTCCACATACCCTCGGTGATCTGCAAAAAATGTATGTATTCTTATCGCATTGGTTGGCATCAAAGACCCAGATCAACATGTGCATTTGAGCAGTCTTATCAGGGCTTTTGCTCTTATAGAATAGCTTCTTTGTTTTATTTGGGATTTATGTCACTTTCAACAATATTTCAGTTTATATCCCAATGGTGTCTGGATGTGGCAGGGAGCTCAATTCTCACTTTTAGAGTGCTGCCTCACTGAAATATCACACCCCAGACATATGACATGATATTTCAACCAGTCACATTATACTGACACTGGGCTGCCCAGTTCTAGTTCTAGTTTCTTACTGCTGAGCGCCAAGCGAAAAAGCCGCTAGTATCATTTTTAAAGTCTTTGGTATGAATTGGCTGTGGATCGAACCCACAACCTCCAGGTCAACAAGTGGACGCTCTAGCAACTGAGCCACTGTGCCAGAAGAACAGCTTCTTCAAGCAGCTGAACTACTATTAGCCCTTGTCATGCTGAATAAATTAAGATGCAACACCCACTTCTAATTTTTGGTCATTCCTATAGCTTGATTCAGGTTGTGGATACAAATTTGCATACTTAATGACAAACATTGCAGATCCAGATCAGTCGGCTTCTACAGAAGCCAACTGATCTGGAACTACAATGTTGCAAAGAAAGGGCATATCAGGGTTCAGCAGGACAAGGTTTATGTCAGTAAATCATCCATGGTCAAAGTCATTCATCATAAATGTGTTCAGTGATAACCTAATGATTCCAACATACATACTATACAGTAGTTTTTGTAATTCATGACAAACATTGCAAAGTTACACCCTCTATGTAAAGTGCCAGACAAAAAAAAAATACATCTTTGTCAGAGGCATAGAAAGCACAGTAATAAATTTATCTAGGACTTCAAATGAAGCCATTCAAAATCAACTGAAGGATTTAAGTACAGTATTAACCCTAAATAATGGGACACCATATCTCTTTACCATACTTATCCTAGAACAAGTCCATTTTACTGTTTCTGACCTGTCTAAAAACTGCTGTATGAGTGAGTTCTAACTGTATGGACCATAGCAACAGATAAGGCGCTTTTTTCATCCAAAAAATGCTGATATCTTTCTTATTTCTCAATAAAAACATAGGTTGTGGGTACTCATTAGAAGCACCTCGGCGAGGCGCTTCTAATGAGTACCCACAACATATGTATTCGTCGAGAAATAAGAAAATTATTATGTAGATACCCCCTCTTATCTGTAGCTATGTATGGACCCTGATCAGACACCATATTTTGTATCTGATCTGGATCTACACTGTTTGCTCAGGCCTGTCTGTCCCAATATTCAGGCTAACACAGTAACTGGTTCTATTTCAATACAAATGCATGAACAACAGACCTTGTCATCTAAATTCTTGGAACCATATAATTCCGGCTCCTGCCAGCGTCTTTTTTTGTTTGACTGCTGTCTTTCATAATTACTGGATGGTCTCCTGGAATTGTAAGGAAATATAATTAGCACTGTCTCTATGGTTAATTCACTTGCTATTCATTTTCTGCATAAGAATTTAAATGCACCCTTTACAACCTACGTTATAACGATGATGAGGATGATTATTTTCTCAAGTAACTAGTTTTTCGGAATCCTCTGAAAATAATTTTTTAAAAACTTTAACGAAAACTTTAACATTTGTGGACGCCGACGCCAACGCCGACGCCAGGGGTAGTACAATAGCTCTCCGTGAACGTTGTTCAGGCGAGCTAAAAACTAACCAGAGACCCCATTATTGGAAACAAACTAGTCCAATGAGATGTGGTAGAAGAGTCCACTCAAAGTAAATGGGTTAAACACTAGGGTTGACACAAAAAATAGCTCATCTAGAGGTATCATGATGCACAGATCCCTGATCATGCTGCATATCCACAGTCTCATCTGGACACCAGTCTTCCTTTGATAAATTTTATAATATTATCCTGTTGATGAGGGACAAGGCACTGGCTGATCTGGGTGTTTGCTGTCCAAAAATTGCCTAAGACAAAAGTTTTGCTTGAAGTGACTAATATTCAGCTGCACGCCCAAGATAAAATCTTACTTGTTTGATCTGCTAGCATATACAATAGCTGGATCTTGGAATGGAAGCTGAGCTGGGTTCTGTTGATAAGCAGGGCCAAACTGTGCATAATCTGAAATAAGATAATAACAGTCTTTTTAGAGAAAACAGATGCCCCCGCCATTAATTTTCAGTTTTTTACCGCTGTGACCTTGAAAATTAGCTCAAGGTCACCAAAATATATAATCAGTTTGTTGTTATGTCCCAATTATATATTCATGAAAATCTGGTAAGAATCAAACCACTGGTTCAAAAGATATTGTGCAGACAAGAAAGTGTCATAGAATTTTCATTTTTTCTATACTGTGACCTTGAACATTAGGTCAAGCTCACGAAAATCCAATCATTTTTTTTGTTCTGCCCCAATTATATATCCATCTAAATTTGGTAAGAATCCAACCTCTGATTCACAAGATATTGTGCAGACAAGAAAGTGTAATGCCGACGCCGATGCCAATGGGATCCACACCAAGCTGACACTGATGCCAAATGGATCACTATTAAACTGTTACTCTACATCTATGGCAAATGTCCTAAAATTTCGTACACAAAAGTTTCTGGCAAAATTACACTACACTGTTTGCCATTCCACTAAATGTTTTAAGAAACAACTGCACCTGAAGCAAACTATAGGCAAAAAAAACAACAAAAAAAGTACCGAATAAACTGTTCGAAATTTTATAAGATTTACCAAAATTATCATAATAAACAGTCAACAGACCACGACACAGTTTCCATTTTTTTAACCTTGGCTACTACAGAAGGTTTTCTACATAAACTAGAAACTTAATTAAACACAACCTCTTTATAACACTATTGCTGGGATCCAAAGCAAAAACCCTGTTAGCTTACCCTTAAATCACAACTGCAGCAGACGACACTTTTATATACATTTTTTTTATTTTTATTTTATTTTTTTCATAGAAAAAAAGTCTTGATATTTGATGTGAATCGTCTGCCAAGCAGACGATTCACATGAAATTTCAAGGCTTATTTTCTAAGAAAAATAATTTTTTTAGAATGTTGTCTGCTACAAATTTTGCTTGGCACTTTAAGGGTTAACATCCAAGTCCAAAGAGATGTGGTAGAAGAGTCCACTCTTCTGCTGCATCCAAACAAAAATGTATAAATGGTACCTAAACAACTAAAAATGTACAGATTATATAGAAAAATGACCATAAATAAAATAAACTATACATTTTTGTTTGGATGTATACTGCTTGATTTTGTTTGTATCCAAACAAAAATATACAGAATTATGTAGAAAAAGAGGGCCCAGAAGGCCCTAATTCGCTCATGTGAGTGTCATTGTCTCCAACCATCATCAGTTACTTCAACAATTTAATGCAACATAATATAATTCTAAAAGACTATCATCTTCTTTTCACAGGACTGTCTATGCTTTAATAGACTGTCATCCAAGAAACATTTCTGCCAACTTATTTCAAAATATGGCTAGTTCAGAGGAAAAGCTTATTTGCCACTTATTTGTCTATGTAACACTACTGACACCTAGGGTGGGGCCATTTTTGACCCCAAGGATCTAATTTGAACAATCTCTGTAGAAGTCTACTAGATAAAGCTACAAACCAAATTCGGTGACCTTAAGCCTAATCGTTTCTGACGAGTAGATTTTTTCATGATTTTCACATGTATGTAAGTGTATGTAAAACTAGTGACCCCCTCGGTAGGGGCCATTTCTGATCCCAGGGCTAAAATTTGAACAATCTTCGTACAATCAAGTACAATCTTGGTAGATCAAGCTACATACCAAATTTGGAAGCCCTAGTCCTAATGGTTTCTGAAAAGTAGATATTTTTCAAGATTTTCACTATTTAAGTCTATATAAAACAAAATGGTGGCCATGGTGGCCAGCTTGGGTCTCTGATCGGAGCAATTTTAGCTATTTTTGATCTACAAGTCACTCCGATGCTTCCTACCAAGTTTCAAGTCAATTGGCCTTTTCGGTTCAGGAGAAGAAGCGAAAACTAGATTTTCAAGATGGTGGCCATCTTGGATTTCTGATCAGAAAGATTTTAGCTATTTTTGATCTACACCCAGATGCTTCCTACCAAGTTTCAAGTCAATTGGCTTTTGGTTCAGGAGGAGAAGAGAAAAATAAATTTTCAAGATGGCCGTCATGGCGGCCATCTTGGATTTCTAATCAGAAAGATTTTAGCTATTTTTGATCTACAAGTCACCCCAATGCTTTCTACCAAGTTTCAAGTCAATTGGCCTTTTGGCTCAGAAGAAGCGAATAATAGATTTTCAAGATGGCCGCCACGGCTGCCATCTTGGATTTCCCGTTGGAATGATTTTAGCTATTTTTGATCTACATGTCACCCTGATGCTTCAGTCCAAGTTTCAAGTCAACTAGCCTTTCGAATCAGGAGAAGAAGCAAAAAATTGATTTTCAAGATGGCCGCCACGGCGGCCATCTTGGATTTCTGTTCGTAACAATTTTAACTATTTTTGATTTACTAGTCACCCAGATACTTCCTACCAAGTTTCAAGTCAATTGGCTTTTTGGTTCAGCGGGAGAAGCGAAAAAAAGATTTTCAAGATGGCTGCCACAGCAGCCACTTTATATTTCCAATTGGAATGATTTTAGCTATTTTTGATCTACAAGTCACCCCGATGCTTCGTACCAAGTTTTGAGTCGAATGCCCTTTTGGTTTGGGAGAAGAAGCAAAAAATAGATTTTCAAGATGGCCACCACTGTAGCGATCTTGGATTTCCGATGGGAACAATTTTAGCTATTTTTTTATCTACAAGTCACCCCGATGCTTCCTACTAAGTTTGGAGTCAATTGGCCTAGGGACATAGGAGAAGTAGGCTTTTAAAGCAATTGTAGACGCCGCACGACAAACAATGCACGACGGTCATTGACTTATCACAACAGCTCATCTTGAGCACTTTGTGCTTAGGTGAGCTAAAAATGACCTTTTCATTTTTGTTTGGATAAAACAATTTTGGGGTCCACATTTAAACCATCTTAATCCAAAGACATCTTATAATGAACTACCATATTCCACCTACCACATACCCCTATAAGCGCACAGTCAGGCAATTCCATAGCGTTCAGATTACAGCCAGTGTATTTCTTGTCTACTTCTTTAAATAGGCATATGCAGGGATTCAGTTTGAAGTCGGCCATTGGCCATAGTCCGCCGAAATTTTCAGATGTCCGAAACTTTTCTGACCTGGTTGGACACATTGTCGGATTGCCATTTTTGGCTTGTAATATATAGATTTCTACTGTTGTGTACAGATTATTTTCGATGCCGATCATTATCTTGCAAAACAACAGATGACTGGTCAATCTAAGATGTACTGGACTGCTTATTGATTTTTTTGTGATGCTCGGTAATGCCTAGTAGTTTCGCGTCCACAAACCAAGTGAACCAGTCTAATTTGTTTAGCTGAAACGTAGATAAGGCCGAATCCTCTTTAAGCTACTTCCCTTGATCTCATCGAATTTGTTTACATGTGACACTGTGCAAGGTGAAATATTACACTCGTGATTTTGTAAAGGATTGGACATAACATCGCACATAACATTGCACAAAAAAAGCCCCCTGGAAAGCAACAGAAGTTGACATTTTTCATGCTGAAATCCAGTAGTGACCAAACTGAATCCCTGCAAGGGAAATGGTGATAACGATGCCAGCCCCACCCCACCCACTGCTGAATCCACAGTAAAGCAATTTTCTAGCTTTCATAATTTGTCCAAGAAAATTTCAGAATGTCTGGAAGAACCGGCTGCCATTTGGACAAAATGTCCGGAACTGATTTTGGTCTAGCTGAATCACTGATATGTTGATGGTACCCATTTGAATTGCACTGACTTGTCGATGCAATTCAAACAAGTACCCACATGTTTTATAAAGAAAATCACACACAAAAAAAAATAAGAGGCCCATGGGCCACAATTCGCTCACCTGCATATTTTCAAATGCCATGCAACAATCTTCCAATACTGCTACAGCAACTGGGACACAAACTTAAGCATACCATAAAACAGTCAAAGGTCATCCTAGTCTCATCATTTTAACAAACTTGGTAGACCCTGAGTGCCCGATGCTGTATACCAAGATTCAGCCTCAAAGCTTTCTTAGTACTAGAGAAGGTTTTTAAGTGTTTTTACCATATATGCGCATGGCAGTCATCTTGTTCAGTGATGCAGAACCATTTGAACAAAGCGTCAACATCCCTTCGACAGAGGGCCCCATGTGAAATCTGGTGAAAATTGGTCAAGTGGTTTCAGAGAAGAAGACATTTACAGACTTCAAGGTTTTATACCTGTATGTAGCACAGTGGCAAGGGCAGATAACCCCCAGGGGACAAATTTTGATCCTAACTAAAACATCTTACTACTTTTATCATACATTGTAAGTTTCAGCCATTAGTCTTAAATACATATCGAAGAAAATGATTTTTCAAGTTTTTCCCCCCATACAAATCTATAGAGATGCACATTTGACCTTGCCTTAACATGGTGGCCACACATTTTTAGCAATCAAATTCCCTGATTTTTCCCTAATTTGATTTGATTTTCCCTGATTAAAAACCTTAATATTATCGCAATGGCCCCTACTTTTAGAAGTCATATACTGATTCAAATGCTGTCAGAATATACAGCAAACAAGTACTCCACCTAACAAGTACTCCACCTTTAAGTAAGATTAGACCTGCAGGTATTTTAAGCATATGGCAGAAAGAAACCACCAGTAGCCACATCTGAACAGCTATAAAATTTGAATATTTTGACCTTACAAAGATAAGATTTTTTGAAATTCCCTGATTTTCCCCTGATTTTCAGCAAAATTTCAAATTCCCTGATTTTTCCCTGCAGGGAATTTTTTTTCATCATTTTCCCTGTTTTCCCTGTTTTCCAGAGTGCGTGGCCACCCTGCTTAAAAAGGTCAAAGGTCAACCTATGATCATCATTTGAACAAACTAGGTAGAGCTTGAGTCCTCGATGCTATATACCAACATTCAGCCCCAAAGCTTTCTTGGTTCCAATGAAGAACATTTGAATTTCAAGAGTTTTTACCATATATGGATATTGTTCAATTGCGCGGAACCATTTTAACAAATTGGCAATACCCTTTTGACAGAAAGACTATGTGAAATCTGGTGAAAATTGCTCAAGCAGTTTCTGAGAAGAAGACATTTAAAAATTACACAATTTTAAACATGTATATAGCCCATAGGAAGGGCAGATAATCCTCAAGGTACAAAATTTTGATTATAACTAAAATGTTTTACTACTTTAATCACACAATGTAAGTTTCAACCATTAGTCTTTCATACATTCTTAGAAAATGACTTTTCAACATTTTCCCCATACAAATGCATCGGGGCCGCAAATTTGACCTTGCAGTAAAAAGGTCAAAGGTCAACCTATGACCATCATTTGAACAAACTTTGTTGATCTTGAGTCCTCGATGCTATATACCAAGATTTAGTCCCAAAGCTTTCTTGGTTCTGGAGCAAAAGATTTTTAAGCTTCTACCATATATGGGCATGGCAGTATTCTTGTAAAATTGCGCGGAACCATTTGAACAAATTGGCAATACCCTTTTGACAGAAGGCCTATGCCAAATCTGGTAAAAATTGCTCAAACGGTTTCAGAGAAGAAGACATTTAAAAATTTCACAATTTTATATATGTACATGTATATAGCACAGGGGCAAGGGTAGATAACCATCTGGGGACAAAATTTTGATTATAACTAAAATGTTTTACTACTTTAATCATACATTTTAAATTTCAGCCATTAGTCTTTAACACATTTTGAGAAAATGACTTTTCAACATTTTCCCCATATAAATGTATAGGGACGCAAATTTGACCTTGCCATAAAGAGGTCAAAGGTCAACCTACGGTCATTATTTAAACAAACTTGGTATGAGTCCTCGATGCTATATACCAAGATTCAGCCCCAAAGCTTTCTTGGTTCTGGAGAAGAAGATTTTTAAGTGTTTTTACCATATATGGGCATGGCGGCAATCTTCTTTCATGGTGTGGAACCATTTGAAAAATTGGCAATAGCCTTTTGACAGAAGGCCCCATGTGAAATCTGGTGAAAATTGCACAAGCCGTTTAAGAGAAGAAGAAGAATTACACAATTTTACAGATGTATATTGCCATGGGGCAAGGGCAAATAACCCCCAGGGGAAAAAATTTTGTTTAAACTAAAATGTTTTTCTCTTTCAATCACTCATTGTAAGTTTCAGCCATTAGTCTTTAATTCATTTTGAGAAAATGACTTTTCAACATTTACCCCATACAAATGCATGGGGACGCAAATTTGACCTTTCCACAAAAAGATCAAAAGTCAACCTAGGGTCATCATTTGAACACACTTAGTAGACCTTGAGTCCATGATGTTATATACCAAGATTCAGCGAAGCTTTCTTGGTTCTGGAGAAGAAGATTTTTAAGTGTTTTTTTACTATATATGGGTTAGATGGCCATCTTGATTAACGGACCATGACCATTTGTACAAATTTTCAATCCCCCTTTAACACAATGCTCCACATGAAGTTTGAAGAAAATTGGCCCAGGGGTTACAGAGGAGGTCATTCAAAGGTGTGGACAGACGGATGGCAAGTGATCACAATAGCTCATCCTGCTCCTTGCTCAGGTGAACTAAAACACACACACAAATACATGACATAAGCATCATTATATAAGTGTTTCGCTGATTTCTTTTTTAACCCTTGTCCTGCTGAATAAATTAAGATGCCACACCTACTTCTAATTTTCAGCCAATCAGATTACTTGATCCAGATTATTGCTATAAATTCACATACTTAATGGCAAACAGTGCAGATCCAGATCAGTTGGCTTCTTCAGAAGCCAACTGATCTGGACCTACACTATTTGCAAAGGCCGGGTTCAGCAGGACAAGGGTTAAGTGTACCCTTAGTACAGGTGGATACATATTTGACCACAAGTTTTCCCAGTTATTTTGAATAACCTAAGCTCATGGCGCAGAAATTAGGTTGAACATGGTAATCTTATAAAGAAGTTCCATTGTATCTTTCAGTCATGAAAACAAATTTCTTACCTTGAGAAAATGCTGGATAACCTCTGGGTGAAAACTGAAAACCTCTGGGTGAGGTGTAACTAGCTGCATTTGGAGGCGGATATCTGTATCCATAGTAACCATACATGGGAGGGGCACCATTATACATAGCTGCCAGAAAACTTCCCACAATTCTCTGAAGAAACTCCAACTTGATTCCCTGCTCCTTGATCAGCCTCAATACACAGCTGGTACTCATTCACTCATCTACTAAACACAAAGACAACAGGAAATTTAAACAAAATAAAAACCAGCATGATGCTTTTCTCAACTTCCTTTTTTTTCTTTTTTTTTTTGAGTCATTTATATTTACAGTAAGTATGGGACAAAAAGGTTTGAGCAAACAGTGTAGCCTCAGAACAGTCTGATCAGGGTCTGCACTTTCTGTCGCTCATCAGCCCTTTTCACACGACAAGACACAACAGTGCTACAGACAGGATATCTGTTAACCCTTGACCTGCTGAATATATTAAGATGCTGCACCTATTTTTAGCCAATCAGATTACTTGATCCAGATTGCTGATATAACTTCACATTCTGAATGGCAAACAGTGCAGATCCAGATCACTTGGCCATTGCAAATCCCCACGCTCATTGCTTATGTCACTAATAGCATGACTGACAGATGGACTTGCTCTCCCACACCCATACCATGAGGGGAGGTCATGTAGCAAGTTTGGTTCAATTCCGCCCAGTGGTTTAGGAGGAGATAGCGTGACAGACAGATGGACAGATACCAGACAGACAAATGGAAAAATAATGTTGCTCTCCCACACCCTTACCATGAGGGGAAGTGATGTAGTAAGTTTGTTTGAATTCTGCCCAGTGGTTTAAGAGGAGATAGCGTGACAGACAGACGGACTGACAACGGACATACGGAAAAATAATGTTGCTCTCGCACACCCTTACCATGAGGGGAAGTGATGTAGCAAGTTGAATTCTGCCCAGTGGTTTAGGAGGAGATAGCGTGACGGACAGATGTACAGACGATGGACACACAGAAAAAAAATGTTGCTCTCACACACCCTTACAATGTACCATGAGGGGAAGCAAGTTTGGTTGAATTCAGCCCAGCGGTTTAGGAGGAGACAGTGTGACAGACAGATGACAGATGATTCCACGGATAGGTACATATGTGGCTATGCACTATGTGGCAAAAATCAGTAAGTGGCTACTGATTTTAAGCAGCCATCATTATGTGTCTACAAATTACATTTACTAAATGTAATTTGTAGACACATTAGGTATAGATTACCTGTCCATAGCTATCATTCTCTTATGTGGCTAGCCATTTAGCCACATTAGGTATGGATTACATGTCCATAGCTATCATTCTCTTATGTTGCTAGCCATTTAGCCACATTAGGTATGGATTAACTGTCCATAGCTATGTGGCTAGCCTCATATGATATTTTTGCCACTTAAGTTATCACGGAGGCTATGCTGTATATGGCAAAAAAAACATTAAGGGGCTACTGATTTTAAGTAGCTTTCAAAAGATATATTACTGCGCATGCACATAAAAAAAAACAAAAAAAATGGTACCTCCCTAGGAATGGATAGATTTCTGACCATCATTATGTGTCTACAAATTAAAATAACTTTATTTAGCCAGATTAAGTATGGATTACCTGTCCATAGCTTTCTCTAATGTAGCTGTATCTAATGACATTTTTGCCACTTAAGTATCAAAAATGCTGATGATAAGCCACGCAATTATCTGCTCGTGGGAACGGACGAACAGATGAATGGACACACGAAATAATGTTGCTCTCGCACACCCCAACCATGAGGGGAAGTGATGTAGCAAGTTTGGTTGAAGTCCGCCCAGTGGTTTAGGTGATAGCCTAATGGACAGATGGACAGATGCACGGAAAAATAATGTTGCTCTCACACATCCTTACCATGAGGGAAGTGATATAGCAAGTTTGGTTGAATTCCTCCCAGTGGTTTAGAAGGAGATAGTGTGATGGACAGATGGATGGACAACAGATGCACAGAAAAAAAAATGTTGCTCTCGCACACCCTTACTATGAGGGGAAGTGATGTAGCAAGTTTGGTTGAATTCCGCCCAGTGGTTTAGGAGGAGATAGTGTGACAGATAAATGGATGGACGACGGATGCATACACGGATGGATGCACAGAAAAATAATGCTGCTCTTGCACATTTTTATCATGAGGGGAAGTGATATAGCAAGTTTGGTAGAATTCCGCCCAGTGGTTTAGGTGGAGAGAGCCTGACGGAGAGACGGACATAGCTGTTACGACCCAGAGCAGACTGTAGTGCAAGCTGACTAAGTTTAATATATATTAGAGGTAGAGTCCATTTTCTACAGTCCGACCATTTGTTATTAATAGTAGTGTGATATTAAAGTTACGCAACTTTAATAAGGCTAAACTGGTTGTGAAATGCAGAGAGCGAGAAAATCGCAAAATGTTTGCAAAATCCTGCAATTAGCTTGCAACTGATGCATGGCAAGAGTATAGCCTTACTATATTATTATTACATTGTATAAAACTCACCGATACAGTCCAATTGAAGGACAATTAGACAACGAAACAGATCTATTAGAATCCTAATTGGACAGTTCGATGAGTCCTAAATTTATATTAATATTATTTAATTGTTTGTAGGGTTTTCTGTTCAAATTTCAAAAGCAGGAAAGTGTCCGAGTCTGAATAGTACACCTATAAACTATATATTCCAATGCACACTAGTCCAGTTATGCATATGTTACCTAGGTTCAGGAATGCTGAGCAGGCTGCACTAGGTTGTGCAGTCTGGTTGGAAATTCTCAGGTTGCAAGAATTGTAACTGCCATCGGGGACACTGAGCAGGTCGCGCTGGCATATATGGTCTGACCAGTCATTTTGAAGCAGCAGGAGCAAGGTGTGATTTAGTTTACGTATACAAATAAAAAACCAGTGCAGGATCGGAACAGCCAATGTAAATGCGTTGTACCATAAGAATCGAGTAGGCTGGAAATTTAGGTTTTACATAGCAAACATACGCACAAACATACAGATATGCACCCACCCACATACATACACATAGTTTTTTGTTGTTTTTTTTTCCTCTTTCTAAGTTTAACAGTAAACTGAATTAATTATACATGTATTAAGAGATCATTATAAATTAATTTGTACTATTCTGCCTGCATAATTACTGTTGCAATGAAGGAGGAAAATTTAGGAAGAATTGTGGAATATGTATAATATTTTAAATTGTTCTGATTTCATCTGATCAGGGCACCAAGTTTATAATAGTTGGAGTTTATCCAATACTACTATCTGATCATTATCCAGAAGTCGGAGGTGTTTGACATTAGTAATGTCAGTAATATTTAGAGTTGTGACATTTGAAACATCATGTGCCTGATTGCCATTCATACATTATAATCATTTGTAAACAAGTATGTATGGAAATGGAGCTTGCATATGATGCTATGACGTTAAGTGGACAATGTTGCCGACAGTTAGCGGGGGCTCACCCTCGACCGTGTCGGCCTCATTAACAGGGATATAGGTCACGGATGAGTCACGTCAATGTCAGTGATGGGTTTATTGTGGTGTCGACGACGTCACTCACTCTATACTGTGACATTTGTCATTGTAGAATAATGGGTAGAATCATAGCAGGCTTCATCTTATGTTATTATAAAACATGTCCTTAGTCTGTGTTTTGTTTATTTTTAGTTGTGTCCTTCCAAGGACAGTTGATGTCAATATGAGGTGAAGTACCTACACATAAGCTAGATTCCAGTCTTGGGCAAGCAGAGGCCACCAAACCTGTGTCTAGATGTCATAATCAACATAGTGAGCAGCCAGAAGTATGAACAAGACATGATACTGTGATATAAAAATTTAACAAGGCTGTAAATAGATAGAAATAAAAAGATGAGCTCAATCAAGAAATAAAATGAAAACTTAAAAAAAAAATTACAAACCAAAGGTGCCATAGAAGTAATATAGAAAATGGAGACAATCTATTCACATTGGTACACAGAGTTATCCTCATTTGGTTGGGTTTATACTGAGTGTATTAAACTGATTAACCAAGCCAGGTTAATCAAGCAATATACCAGTACAGTTCCCCAACCGTGCCAACGTGAAGAGATTTGCATCAAATTGTGTGTGAAGTGTTTGTATTTTGTTAATGTCTCTATTATTACATATGTTGTAAATAGAACATGTAAAAAAATCGTAAAAAAAAATCTAACTTTGTTAGAGTCTTCTATATAGTGGTGCAATTAGGCATCGCCCAACCCGAGCTTAATCAAATTGGAAGCCACCCTCGATGTGTCTTGGCCGCCAATGGCATAACAGCATTGACGGACAGTCAGACGTATTGATGGACGGATGAATGGAGGCATTAACAATATCTCCATCGCTCCATCAATTTACATAGCAACAGACAGGGCGCTTTTTTCATCCGAAAAATGCTGATATCTTTCTTATTTCTCCACATATGTTTTCGTGAAGAAATAAGAAAAATATTATGTGGATACTACCTCTAATCTGTAGCTATGATTATTTAGCTGTCAAACAGCTGGTCAAGAGGAAGTCAATAAAAAAACAATTATATAAATCACAAGAATTCCGCGGAAGGCGTCATCGCACCTGCTGGCGCAAAAGTCACAGGAGCCACAATCAGAATGTTGTTATTAAATAAGTTTATTTCATTCTTAGCAGTGCTTACTTGGAAAACTGGGTTGAAAAAAATGTAGACAAAGTGCCTAATGGGGCACATATATTCTTGGCCAGTGCAATTCCCTGTAATGGCTATATCTACAGCACTGACTTTTCGTATTATACAGCCCAATGATAATGGAACGTTGACGTAAAATGTGTAAAAGTCACTGGAGCATGAAATATAGGTCAAGGTCACGGGTCAAGGTACCTGCTTATTCAGTAAATCAAGGAGAAGCACAATGCAAGGTATGGTGGTTGTAGGCCTTATAGTTGAGGAGTTATCAAACATCAACGTAAAATGTGTCAAATATAGGTCAAGGTCACTGGGTCAAGGTACCTGCCAAGCCAGGGCAATGAGGTGAAGCACTATGCAAGGTTTAGTGGTTGTAGGTCTTATATTTGAGGAGATACCAAACATCAATATAAAATGTGTCAAAGTCATTGGAGTGCACAATATAGGTCAAGGTCACCAGGTCAAGGTACCTGTCGAGTCAGTACATCGAGAAGAAGTGCTATATAAGGTTTGGTGGTTGAAGGCCTTACAGTTGAGGACATATGGAAGGGTGATGTAAAAGGTGTAAAAGTCAATGGAGCGTGAAATATAGGTCAAGGTCACCCAGTCAAGGTACCTGCAGAGTCCGTTCATTGAGGAGAAGCACTATGCAAGGTTTGATGGTTGTAGGCCTTATAGTTGAGGAGATATTTTGAACGTTGACGTAAAATGTGTAAAAGGCACTGGAGCGCAAAATGTAGGTCAAGGTCACTGGGTCAAGATACCTGCCAAGTCAGTACATATAGGAGAAGCACTATGCAAGGTTTGGTGGCTAGAGGTCTTACACTTGAGGAGATCTGGAACGTTGATGTAAATTATGTCAAAGTCACTGCAGCCAAAATATAGGTCAAGGTCACCAGGTCAAGGTATCTGCTAAGTCAGTACATTGAGGAGAAGCACTTTGCAAGGTTTGTTGGTTGTAGGCCTTATAGTTGAGGAGATATCGAACGTCGACGCAAAATATGTCAAAGTCACTGGAGCGCAAAACATAGGTCAAGGTCACCGGGTCAAGGTACCTGCCAACTCTGTACATCTAGAAGAAGCACTATGCAAGGTTTGGTAGTTGTACGCCTTACAGTTGAGAAGATCTGGAACGTCTACGTAAATTGTGTCAAAGTCAATGGAGCGCAAAATATAGGTCAAGGTCACCGGGTCAACATATCTGCCAAGTCAGGAGGTCAGGGAGATGTGTCATGCAAGGAATGATGGTTGTTGTAGAATTGTAGTTGATTAGAATACTAACTTTGACATAAATGTCGAACTTCGACATAACAGAACTGTTAAGAGACAGACGGACGGACGAACGGACAGACGAATGGAAAAGCGGGCACCTATGTGGCAAAGTCAGGAGGTTAGGGAGATATTTCATACAAGGTTTGATGGTTGTTTAGTCTTGTAGTTGATTAGAATACTAACTTTGACATAAATGTCGAACTTCGACATAACAGAACTGTTAAGAGACGGACAGACGGACTGACAGACAGACGAACATACAGACGAATGGAAAAGTGGGCACCTATGTCGCAAAGTCGGGAGGTCAGGGAGATGTTTCATGCAAGGTTTGATGGTTGTTTAGTCTTGTAGTTGATTAAAATACTAACTTTGACATAAATGTCGAACTTTGACATAAATGTTGACAGACGGACGGACGAATGGACAGACATACAGAAAAGCGGACACCTATGTTGCAAAGTCAGGAGGTCAGGGAGATGTTTCATGCAAGATTTGATGGTTGTTTAGTCTTGTAGTTGATTAGAATACTAACTTTGACATAAATGTCGAACGTCGACATAAATGTTGACAGACGGACGGACGGACGGACGGACTGACGGACGGACTGACGGACGGACAGAAAATCGGACGCCTATATCGCACCCTGCTACAAGCAGGTGCGATAAAAATGAAGCTAATGAGGTTTCAGAGATATTGTCTTCTTTGGTGATTAATTGCCATGAGGTAATTGCCCAGCTGCATGTGTTTGTTTGTTTGTGTTGAGGTTTTACAGCCCAGTCAACCCAATGGGGTCATGTCGAGCGCCATCAGTTTACTTAAACACACTTGTGCTGGGCAGGCTTAGTCCTCTAAGCGGTTAACCAGCAGCATTCCCACTCACATTTTGATTTAGGGGTACATGTACCCCTTAGGTTTAGCATTTGGGGGTACAGATCACTTTTTGAGGGTACACATATTTTGGAGAAATTAAATGCATTGTTAAGCACTGGGAAGACTTTATACTTTAAATGTCATTGTGGTCAGTTTTAGGTACTTTGTCTTAGTATTTTAAATAAAAGGAAAACTGTGCTTCAATCATATCAAGACGTCACTTTTCCAAAACATATTCTTCAGTCAAAAGAACCTAATACTAACAGCCAAGTTCAAGTACTATTAAAGCTTCCTAGATATACAATGTTTGAAAACAGGTAAAACAGGTTCTGTCCAGAATGTTGTTCCTTTCATTCAGTGTGAGCCCGACATACAGATTTTATAGAAAATCGCTACTGCAAAATGGCATGAAAGATTGGAAATTCTATGAAAGAGTGTGTGACATTTTCCTGGGAGTTCTGAGTGCTTTTAATATTCATAACAGTGTTTATTGACTGAATAATTAAACTTTTTCGGGAAATTAAGAAGTCGCGAAAACTTATGACATGTAGATTTTACGGCAATAAGTACATGTTTTTGTTGATAACAGTCATTAAAAACTTGGCTAAAGTAGTCATGCAGCGGTACAACTATCCTAAATTAATCTAAATGAAACAAAATATTTCTTTTGCATGCAGTAATTACCAATCTAATTGACAACTTTTGTATACACTTGAGCGAACCGAGCCGTATCGACTCGGAGAAAAAGAGGTGTCCACTGAACCGCGATACAATGTAATGGTCGTCAGTGATTGGATAATGCAAAAAAGATCACACACAATAACCAATGAACAATAATCTTATCCCTCTCGGTAAGAATATAAATACATTCCGGGATTTCCGTCCGTTTAAATGCACTGGTCGAACGAATTCATTATTGTCCGCCAGCAACCGCAGTGTTTCGATGCTTTATTAATATTTAAAAGGATATGCTATTCAGCGAAAACTGACTCAGTAGGACGTACGCATGTTGCAATTTATATCTGCACCAAATTTTTGGTACGTTTACGTACGTTGATACCAACAGTTCTGTACGCTCATGGCAGATTCTCTACGTGAATTACGTATTGCAGTATGTGAATGGGAATGCTGACCAGTATTGTGCACATTCTTCTGCCAGAAACTGATAACTGCCCTTCTTGAATCAGTGGAAGGGAGAGAATGACGGTAGAAAATATTTCATGATCAAACCTCCACAAAAGAATGTTGCTGACCCGGCGGGGGTCAAACTGGCAACTTTCCAATCACCAGTCAGACATGCATTCAACTGAGCCATAGAGGCCAACTTGCATGTGTTTGTTACAGTGCATGATCTGACCTTTCGTTATTGTCGCAACCAGTCATGGAAAATTCATGCAGAATACTCTTGGGTTCTTCGCATGTAAATTAGCTAACTCCCATAGTGAAAAGGGCAATGCCTAAATTCATATTATTTTCCATGCTTATGGTTATTTGTTACCAAGTACTAGCTTTCACAAAAAGGTTAGTTTACACATAGGCCAACGTTTTCATGAAAGCTAATATGTTATTATAACTGAGGGATTCTTCATATATGTATATATAATTTATCTTTTAGATGCTGACTAGCCTTGATAGCTCAGTGCTTGCTTGTTTGTTTGTGTGTGTTTGTGTAGAGGTTTTACGGCCCAGTCAACCCACTGGGGTCAAGTCGAGCTCGGTCAGTTTACCTGACCACACGTTTACTTGGCAGGATTAGTCCTCTAAGCGGTTAACCAGTATTGTGCACATTCTTTCGTCAGAAACAGCAGGGATCAAGCTGGCTCAGAAATTTAGGGAGAAGTGACTTCTCCCTCCAGACAAAACAGGGAGAAGTTTTATAGGATGAGGGAGGTCTAGACTTGGTTCACCTATCGCCTTACTGAAAGCTCGACAATTTAGGACTCTCGACTCACTTTACTGCATTGTCTTGGGAATTTTTACCATATTGTCTTGGGAATTAACAAAGAAGGAAACAAAATTTTACTGTAGACCTGTTCATACTTACTTCTAAACCAATTAAATGATGCAAAGTAACACAGACATAAGTAGGGCAAATACATTATATCTGGACACATAAGTTCATTCATATCTTTTTGGAAATTGACAATTCTTTTGAGTAGATACAGTCAAAACATCAAGGTTTGTGGCTTGGTAAGTAAGCTATAAACATAATGATAATAATAAATTTATTAAACTAAAGTGTCTGCCAACTTCTAAACTTAGTTTTTTGCACTTTTAATGCTGTTTCTGGCCAATTTTCAGCATGTCAATGGTTCATTTATGAAAAAACGGACACCCACGAAAACTAATGACATTGACGAAAACGATCTTTTGGTCACTTACCAGGCGAACAGTTTTCCTCCAAAACTTGTTAAATCACATCAGACTTTCATTCAGTGGCATTTCTGATACATCTGACAACATTTTCAACAGATTTTTACCTTTGCACATTTGCTCATTTTTTACTGGATTTCTCCCAACAAAAAGTTCGTTTTGCACAAGTACTAGCTTTTTCAAAAGTTGCAAAAATGGAGGGCGAAGTTTTTGTCGCCCTCTGGGCTTCCCAGGGCAACTTTGAGCCCTCTAGGGCGACTTTTTCGCCCCAGTCGCCCTGTAGCTTGATCCCTGAACAGACAACTGCCCTTCTTGAATCAGCGGAAGGATGACGATAGCTCAGTTCTATTTATCTTTTTAGATGATGACCAGCCTTGACCCAGGGGTCTTAATAGCTCAGTGCTAGAACATTCATTCTGGGAACAGGAGGCCACTGGTTCAAATCCAGTTGACTGTGACATACCGAAGGCATATTAAAAGCACAAGGTACCTCAAGGTAGCTCAAGGTACATAAAAGTATAACACTAACAGATAGCAGGTAGACATTACTTGGTCAAAACTCAAGTTTTTGTTATAAACAGTCTCTTGGCTGACGTTCACATTTTCGAGGGTAGTCCTAGGCGAAGGCAGGTAAGAGTTTGTTAATGGATACTTAAAAAATTGTTTGTTGCAATAAAAAGTTCTCGAGACCTTATGTTAATATGTCTTCTTCTAATAAGCAACCAGATAAAGCTATTTAATAGTGAGCACAGTGAAGTGAGCTCTATGGTAGAGAATATGATCAAAAGTAACATACAACAATATATACTTTCAGCAGAAATCGCTCTGACCCAATTTTCTTCCTCCTTCTTCCCGGAAGTTGGCAGACTGAAAATTTGGGTCACACTAATAAGCGTCACAAAGTGACAAAAAATGAGTGTCAATAAGTGTCACACACATTTTTTTTTTTTTTTTTATTATCGATTTACATATATTTTTTTAATATACTGATATTCATTCTTTTATGATGCTGTAAAGGACTTTTGAAGAGATTAGAGATAGGCTGTGTGCTGTGCTCGCATATAGGCTAAGCCTTTTTTTCATATTACCCTGCAATCTGTGTTTGTGTAATGTCTTATACAGTTTTCACCTTGCCAATTCATTACGTTTTGGTTTGCTGAGCAAACCACATGGGTGTGGGGCGTATCTAATAATTGATATTTCTTGTTGACGTTGCGAGTGACAGGGGCACAGGTGAAAATCTATATTACTACTATGCCATTCTTTCTGATCATTTCAATCTGTTTTTTATTTATGAACAAAGAACAAAGTCGGCAGATCGACTTACGCCGGACAAATTCAATGTGCGCTCTCAACTCAAAACTCTCTTGAACAACCCGATTGCGTATACGTCATTGGTTTTTGTGTCCGAAATTGATAGACTACTGGTACAATTTCCGGGTCCACTATAAAACCCCGCACCGCACCCTAGCCACAGCCATATTTTTAGAATTTTTCTTGGAAATATCAATGATTAGTGTTATTTTAGGGTATCATTATTAAAAAAAAAAAAAAGATAAAACAAAATAGATAAATATTTAAGTGTTCCGTTGTTCCGACTGTTGCGGGTTTTAGTAATGTTTTTTTTTTAGCAATACAGTGCATTGTGGGCGGAGTGCTCTCCTTGGTAACATTAATTCTGTATTCTAACACTTCTCACCTATATAGCCAATGGTTAAACTCAGTGATATATTATGCAATGTGATCTTATTATGGACTGTAAGTGGCAGGGTGCTGATTTAAAATTAAGCACTCTATTGAACAGTCTGTTGAACAGAAAGATTTCTTTATTTCCGAATGTGGGGTCGTGCTACATACCGCAAGGTAGCACCAGGCACCTCAAGTTAGCATAAGGTAGGTACAAGGTAGGCAAAAGTATAATAGGTAGGCATAACTTGGTCAAAACTCAAGTTTTTATTATAAACTGTCAAAGCACTACAAGCAATGTATAAAATGTACAATTATAATGTACTGCAATGATTTGCTAAAACACTGAACCACTATATATATAATCACTGAGTGACCCAAAAGCATACATGCCACACCTCACACTGTGAGACAAAATCTCACAGAATTTTGGTCCTCCTGGGCTCCGTTTCCAATAACATTTTCAAATCTCAGAATGTTCATACCATTTAATAAGCTATTTTTTGAAAAACTAAAAATAAATCACACATTAGCATAGCTATCCCAAGCTTAATTCATTAAAATAATAGCTTTTAACTTACTTATGTAAGCTTGAAAGTGATTTTCATTTAATCTCACAGAATTTAATCAAGTCTCCCCTAAAAATTTGCATTAAAAATTCGACCCAAGACAACTCAGCCCAAGTCGGCCCAACTTCAGAAAACAACTCGGCCCAATTCGCCCTAACTTTAGAAGACATCAGCCTAATTAATGATACGTAGAAGCGTTGTTTTACATCATTTAACTTTTCCCTTTTTTATTCTGTTTAATAAAGGTTAAAAAGGTTAAAACTGCATCCACTACGAACAATCTTACTACACGCAACTCAAAAAACAAGCATGGTGATTGTCAATATTCGAGTTTTAGGTATGTATGTACGTTTTGCACGCAATAGATACCAAAACTGGATGTAAAGCTTCTGAGCATTTTGCTTGTATTTATACAGATCATGTCGGCAAATAAAAGAAACAATTTGAACGAAAGTTAGCAATTTATTGATGTTCAAACATAGTTAAACTTTGTCGGATAAAGATGACAATGAACCTTTTTGTTGCGAATTCACACGTAGTAAAGTTCCATGCCGTCGTTAATTAAGTATCGTAAATCAAACATTGATATATATATATATATATATATATATATATATATATATATATATATATATATATATATATATATATATATATATATATATATTTTTTTTTTTTTTTTTTTTTTTTTTTTAGTGAATTAACTTATTAAAGGAGATTACCAAGCAAACATGTATATATGGGACCCATATGGGCGGAATCAGGACATTTATCCCATTCGGGTCCTACATGGCCCCATATAGGCTTTTTTGCCCATATAAGACCCATATAGGTCCCATATTGGTACAATTCTGCCAACAAACATGTATATATGGGAACCATATGAACAGATTCTGGACATTTATCCCATTAGGGTTCTAAATGGCCCCATATAGGTTTTTTGCCCATATAAGACCCATACAGATCCCATATTGGTAATATTCGATAACTATAAAATAAATTCTAATATGTGGGACCCCGAGATAAAATTGAAATAATCCTGGAAAAGTGATAATTTCAAGATACATAATTGGGGCCCAAATGGCTCCCATGTACCTCCCTGGTTCCAATGTTGACCTCCCACTACTATACTGAAAGGAAAAAGAATTGCAGGGTAAATTTTATTCCTAAATTTCATTCAAGTTTGAAAAAGTTTGTTAAATATTTTACTATGATTACAAAACGGTACATGTATGGAACAAAAGTTCCAAATTTCATTGGTTTGTGAACAACAAATCTCGAGTTATTGAAGTTCATTGGTAGCTACCCCCCAAATCTTGAAATCAAAATCAAACTGAAAATCAATATCGGGTGTGCCCCCCTCTTGCTGCCGTTGCTGCCCTAATTCTCCTTTGGATAGAGTTAACCAAAGCATTGACAGTTCGCATCGGGATGTTATTCCATTCATCGATCAACGCATTCCTTAGTTGTGCGAGAGTTGCGGGGGGATTTCGGCGCTTCCTAACCCATCTGTCCAGCCAACACACATGTGCTCTATTGGGGTCAAATCTGGACTGTACGGTGGCCATGCTAGTGGTGCGATGTTATTGTTTGCCAGGAAATCCTGACAAACTCGGGCAACATGTGGTCGGGCATTGTCCTGCTGCAGAATCAGATTACGTTGTTGCACAAGCGGGACTGCAACAGGACGCAAGATCTCATCCCTATACTTTACTGCGGTCATATTGCCCGCAACAATAATCAACTGTGATTTTATCCCGTGAGCAATGCCTCCCCAGACCATAACGGAGCCACCCCCAAAACCGATCCCGTTCGACAACACAGGCGTCGGCAAAGCGTTCTCCGCGACGTCGGTACACACGACGTCGACCATCTGCGCGATAGAGAGTGAACCTAGAACTCGTCTCCACTGCCTCATCGGAAATAGCCTGGGCGCATGCGCCGTCAACCACGCCATACGACGCAACCTACGTGCCTGGGTCAGAGGCAGACCAACGTATGGACGACAAGCTCGAAGACCAATCTTACGCAATCGACTTCCAACAGTCTTCGGAGAAATTTGTCGATTATGCGTACCTACTGTATTAAGGGCAGTTTCGGTAGCAGTGAGATGACGATTCCGTAAATGTGCCAGACGGATTGTCCTGTCTTGACGTCGCGACGTCACGCGGGGACGCCCAGACCGCGGTCGGTCTGCTAAATGCCCTGTCTCCCTTAAACGTCTAACAAGACGTTCATTTGTTGAGACGTTAACCCCAAAATGATTGGCAACTTGCTGTTGCCTCTGACCCTGCATCAGCAACGCAATTGCCCTACCCCTCTGAACATCAGTCAATCGTACCATGATTGAAAAAAAGTTCAAAGTAGCGTAAAAATGAAAAGAAAAATCGGTAAAAGAATCGAAGAGCGTTGTGTATCGTTGAAGTGTACCAAATGGTGTGAGGAAATCTTGTGCTGAAGGTTTAAACATGCTTGTTTTGCACGAAATTTTGGCTTTCCGTATTGTCCGTGCAATGCACTGTGTAGTGCACGGTTGAATGATTTCACACACTGGGTAGATAGCACATCGACCAAAGACTCGTATACCCGCGGTTCACATTCAAAGGACAATCTGTAAAAGTGTATGGCTATAGTAAACACCGTAAAAATGGTTAAAATAAGAAGGAAAAAACTCTACCCTGCGTTTCTTTTTCCTTTCAGTATATATGGGACACATATGGGTTCAAAACGGGTATTAAGGGGAACTGTATGTACCACTATTTAAACATAATATCAAAATATAGTAAATTTCCTGACATAAATGCAAATAATATTGATAATAAAAAATAAAAATAATAGTTTGTTCATTAGAAAATGAAAGTATCTATTAAATTGATATTGACTATTTTCCCGACATGAACGTCGATTCATGGTCCTTTTTTATTTTAACTCGTTTGTCCCTATTACTTTTAAAATTGAGGTATATATAAAAACGCATGAGGCCACCATTTCCAATTATTGAAAAGATCGCCCCTACCTTTAAGGCCTCTTGATTCTACGCATGTGTGATAACTTGCACATCTACGCAGGTCTCTTTCTGTTGGGACCTTACCAGTCTGTCAAATGAGCTGGGACTGGGGACTTATAGTCATTTGTATAAAAATGTGTAAAAGTTTTTTTTTCTTGAAGACAAATGTGGGTTGATTTTTCCTTGGACCCAATAAACACTGGACTAGTAACTATGGTATAGGTATTGTATTTATTGGAAATATGTTGTCGTGGCTGAGTTTTTATAATTTTGTATGATCAGGTTTAAATGCTCATATTTCATTTATTTCTCTAAATATCTGAGATTTGTTTTCAAAAAGCAATAGTTCAATATATTACCTTTAAGATTGCAGCATTATATTTAAGGAAAATCAAACTTTTTTTGTAAATATCAACAAGAAACCTAGGTACTCATTTTAGCTATTTTCGGTACTTTTAGCAGAAAAGCATCAGAAATTCACCCAAAATGATGGTATAACTTCAATTTTATTAATTGTGACTTAACATTTTTCAACCAAACCCATTAAAAATAATTAATTACAACTTCAGTTATTATCCAAAATAATCTTAATGACCACAGTGCTGTAAAATAGCGCTAAAATAAAGTCAAGACAACATATTTTGGCATTTCCTTTAGTGACAAGTCTGGGTATTATTAGGACCGAGATTTTTCTCATACTGGACCCATATAGATTCCATATGGCTTTGCCCATGTGGGTCCAACATGGAACCGTGTTGCAAATCCCTCATGAGTCCTGTATGTATTGCCAATATAGAACCGATATAAATACCCATTTGGGGCCCATGTGGGTCCTATATTTTTTGCTTGCAGGGTAGCCGCTCATTATTACCGTTTCTCTGGCTTTTATTTGTTCGGTTTGTAAATTATTTTATTTTACTTTATTTCATGACTAGCACCAACGACTTAAAAAACATAGATAGATAGATAGATAGATAGATACTTGGCTAAACGAAAGCCAATGGCTGCGAGCAAGGAGTGACAGTAAGTGATGTAAACCCCTCAAACCCCAGCTCCTCTAAACGAAACATACGAAAGTAATCCCCAGCACAAGACCCCCTCAGTCAGGGTCTAACCAATGGGGCCACCTCGCATGGGGTAGGAGAATGGGGTATTCTGAAATTTGCCTGCTACATAGGCTAGGACTATTTTTTGGTTTTAGAATTTTGAATTTTACTATTTTTTGGGGGGATTTGTGGGTGTGTGTGTGGGGGGGGGGTCTATCAAAATTCTCAGTACCTTGTATTTATTGGGGTGGGGTGGGGAAGGGGTGAGGGGAGGGTATTATAAGAATCGGGATTAGAACCTTCTGTTGAACTGATATTTTTTTTATTTGGTTTTAACAGTTTTCTTTCTGCGTGCATCAGTTCAAAGTCATTAAAGAAAACCAATATTTTTATAAAAAGAAAGCAAGGAGATTTTTTTAGGAGTATACTAATATTTGCAACTATGTTGTTTTTTTTGTGTGTGTAGGTGGGGGGGGGGGGGGGAGGGGGGGGGAGGGACGTGGAAAGCGTGTGGTATGGCTGATATACCGGATAATTTTTTTTGGTATAGCTGATATACATTTTTTTTTTTGGGTAAACACTAGATGCTGGACCAAGCCTAAGTAGCAGACAAAATTCAGAGTAACCCCCCGCCTCACACACACACACACACACACACACACACACACACACACACACACACACACACCTGGTGACCACCTGCACATAAGGGTAGATGAGGAGTCTGAAAGGGTGGGCAGCACAGAACTGAAAACAAGCAAACCAACATGCAAACTTCGTAAAAATAGCAAAAACGTAGCTAAAAAAAAAAAAAAAAAAAAAAAAAAAAAGAAAAGAAATTATGTGGAACACAGACCGCATTTACATCCAAAGCCATCCCAGGCACGAATCAGCCATTTGAACTGAGGGTATGATTATGCGAATCACAGATTATTTGGAAGGTTCTTCCATATCCGGGTGGTTTCATATCTAATTACACACACACCTGGTGGCCACCTGCACATAAGGGTAGATGAGGAGTCTGAAAGGGTGGGCAGCACAGAACTAAAAACAAGCAAAACAACATGCAAACTTCGTAAAAATAGCAAAAACAAAAGCTAAAAAAAAACAAAAAAAAAAAAAAAAAAAACCAAAAACAAATGAAATTATGTGGAACACAGACCGCATTTACATTCAAAGCCATCCCAGGCACGAAGCAGCCCTTTGAACTGAGGGTATGATTCTGCGAAGCACAGATTATTTGGAAGGTTCTTCCACATCAGGGTGGTTTCATATCTAATGACTTCAGTCCATACCTGGTTGACCCACCTGACATCATACTTTGACAAATTCATATTCACAACGTCCTGTATATATTTAGGCGAAATATTATTTACTATTTTAAAGGGGAACGCCCACTAAATGCAATGTACGTCTGAAAATATTAAGATCAGAAAAACAAGCATTTAGGAGCAAATTTGATCAAAATCAAGGTCTACCAAGTTAATTCAAATGACGACCCGCGGTTGGTCTTTGGCCTTTTTACGGCAAGGTCAAATTTGCGCCCCAATGCATTTATATGAGGAAAATGTTGAAAAGTCATTTTCTCAAAATGTATTAAAAACTACTGACTGTAACTTACAATGAGTGATAAAAGTAGTTAAACATTTTAGTCATAATCAAAATTTTGGCACCTGGAGGTTATCTGCTCTTGCCCCTGGGCTATATATACGTATAAAATTGTGTAGGCTTTTAAGTGTCTTCTTCTCTGAACGCTTGAGCAATTTTCACCAGATTTCACACGAAGTCTTGTAATGAAAGGTTATTGCCAATATTTTCAAATTGTCATGCGCCATTGAACAACATGGCCGCCATGTCTTTATATGGTAAAACACTTCTCCAGAACCAATAAAGCTGTGGAGCTGAATATTGGTATATAGCATTGAAGTCTCTAGGTCTGCTAAGTTTGTTCAAATGATGACCGTAAGTTGACCTTTTTACGGCAAGGTCAAATTTGAGTCCCCATGCATTTGTATGGGGAAATGGTTGAAAAGTCATTTTCTCAAAACGTATTAAAGACTAATGGTTGAAAAAAAAGGTAAGAGAAAAGTCCAGGGAGTGCCACAATCACAAATCGCAGCCCTTTCCAGACACCAAGAGGAGGAGGAAACCGACAAAACCAAACAAGCACAAATCGAACAAACGTACGAAAAGCACAAAGATTAGCTCTCTCTTCCCCAAGCGAGGCAATCGTAATGCTAAAAGGACTGAAAAACACTTACAATGTGTGATTAAAGTAGTAAAACATTTTAGTAATAATCAAAATCTTGTCCCTTGAGGGTTATCTGCCCTTGTCCCTGGGCTAAATACATGTATAAACTTGTGTAATTTGTTAAAAGTCTTTTTCTTTGAAACTGCTTGAGCAATTTTCACCAGATTTCACATGGGGCCTTCTGTCGAAAGGGTATTGCGAATTTGTTCAAATGTTTCGCGTCATTAAACAAGATGACCGCCATGTCCATATATGGTAAAACTCTTTAAAATCTTCTCCAGAACCAAGAAAGCTTTGGGGCTGAATCTTGGTATATAGCATCGCTGTCTCAAGCCTTACCAAGTTTGTTCAAATGATGATCGCAGGCTGACCTTTGACCTTTTTTAAGACACGGTCGAATTTCCGTCTCTATAGATCTGTATGGGAGAAGAGTTGAAAATTCATTTTTTTTTCCAATATGTATTTAAAACCGATGGCTGAAACTTACAATGTGTGATTAAAGTCATAAAACTTTTTAATGGGAATCACTGCCCTTGCCCCTGGGCTATATACAGATATAACTAGAGCAAGTCGATGGCGCGCCATCGCATATCCACACGCCAGCGCCATCGCATATCTCCATGCACATCAAAATTCGATATGCGTTCCCCCAGTCCTCATCCATAGGGCTATTACCTGTGACAGTTTCAAGGTTGTAGCTCAAAAAGCCTAAGAGGAGTTAATTGACAATCAAAAAAGGACCCCTAATCCTACTTTTTTACCTCTAGTGACCCTCAGACATGCCCCTCCCCCACCCCTCACATCGGGGGCAAAATTTTTGCACAACTGTATTCTACTCTTCATTACCTTTGATTTGATATGCAACATGACTATGTTTGTACAAAATGGATTTTGGACCCTTCGGGGACACACCTCCTGACCCTAACCCAAGGGGTTACTTCAAAATTCCAAATGTGTTCCTCCAGTCCTCATCCATAGGGCTATTACCTGTGATAGTTTCAAGGTTCTAGCTCAAAAAGCCTAAGAGGAGTTGTGTGACAATAACAAAAATACCCCAAATCCTACTTTTTTACCTCTAGTGACCCCCAGACGAGGGTTTCTATTTTTCAAGTAGTGAGTTTCGAGTAAGAAAAGTGAGTTTCGAGTTTAAAAAGCGAGTTTGCACCACTGTATTCTACTCTTCATTACCTTCGATTTGTTATGCAACATGACTCTGTTTGTACAAAATGGATTTTGGACCCTTCGGGGCCACACCCCCGGCCCTGCCCCTAATTATTACATCAAAATTCCGAATGTGTTCTTCCAGTCCTCGTCCATAGGACTATTGCCTGTGAAAGTTTCGGGGTTCTAGCTTAAATGGTCTAGGAGCAATGGTGTGACATTACAGACGGACGTACGTACGGACGCACGGCCGGACGGACGCAGGGATGGGGGCTATCACAATATCCCCGACTTTTCTTCGAAAAGCACGGTGATAAAAAGGTAAGAGAAAAGTCCAGGGAGTGCCACAATTACAAAAGAAACGGTAAGAGAAAAGTCCAGGGAGTCCCACAATCACATACCGCAGTCCTTCCCAGACACCAAGAAAAAGAGAAAACAGACAAAACCAAACAAGCGCAAATCGAACAATCGTACGAAAAACATAAGATTAGCTTTCTCTTCCCCAAGCGAGGTAATTGCAATGCCAAAAGGACTGAAAAACACAAGAACAAAATAACACAAGTAAGACATAAAACAAATCACCCCGTAGAATAAACCACAAAGGAACAAAGAGTAAGACTAACACCGGGACCACCGCTTTAGAACGGCCAGTAGAATAAACCACCGGGGTGGTTAATAGCACTTTAACGGCCAACCAACTTCACCCGATGCCACTCTTAATGCAGAAATACACAAGTACATAAAAAAAGTCGGTTCGCTTAAAGGCTCCCAACTCAGTCAATGCATCAAAGCGAAATCATAAAAATCAAATAAATCACTATCATAAACAAAGACGAGCACTCATGGCAATTCTACTGTGTGCCAGAGTAAATGAAAGCCAGTAGCTGAACCAGGGCGGGCCAAGCCAAAGACATATCGTCAAGCCCCAACCAACTGGTTAAAGTTTTACGAAGAGGCCGTCATTGAGTCTGAGGCCCGAACCGCTGTCGTGCAATTTAAGAGTGATTGGGTTGATATTTAGGCATGCAGTCTGCCGCATAATATCCAGGCTATAGCCAATTCTTTTATAAAGGTTAATTAGTTTTCGGAATTGCTCCGAAAAGTTAGATTTTCCCATAATCGTTCTAAATCTGTACACTAAGTCACCGTAAAATTCTGGTACCGATATAACTTGTTGCAGAAGTTTTGTTGTTGTTTTTTCAGATCGACGTTATATTTTTCTACCAAGGCACTGTGTCTGCGATAAAATTTCGAAAAACGCCTTGCGAAGTTTAAAATAACGATAGCCCTAAGAAGTTTTGCAGTAAGGGCTACATTACGGCAGTTAAAGTCACTAAGATTTGAAGAAGCGCTGGCGAATCTAATAAGTTGAAATATGTATACCCCATACGAGGTACGCCCGGTGGGTGTGTGTGTGTGTGGGGGGGGGGGGGGGGGTGAGATCGCCATCAAGAAAAGGAAAATTGACTATATCAAAATCAAAATCGTCCTGTTTATCATAAGTTTTGGTAAAATCACGGAATCTTTAAACGTCTTCTTCTCTGAAACCGCTTGACCAATTTTCACCAGATTTCACATGAGGGCTTCTGTCGAAAGGATGTTGACAATTTGTTCAAATGGTTCTGCACCATTGAACAAGATGGGTGCCATGCCTATATATGGTAAAAACACTTAAAAATCTTCTTCTCCAGTACTAAGAAAGCTTTGAGGCTGAATTGGGGACACAAATTCTACCAATTTTATAAGAATAATGACCTTTGACCTTTTTATGGTATGGTCAAACTTGTTTCCCACTTGCTGTGGCAATACGAAGAATGTTGCATGGCATTTGAAAATATTCAATAGCTGTTTTTTATCAGGTGAGCGAATTGTGGCCCATGTGCCTCCTGTTCATTTTTTCCGGAGGATGGCATTTTGCATTTCATGCAGATGATCTCCTTAGAAGACAATTTGTATGAAGTATCGAGTCATTTTTCTGGGAAGGATTGAAGTAATAGTATCAGTTTGTCGTCTGCTGGATTTGCCAATAGCATGCTAAGTATTAAGTAGAAAGGTTCATTTTCGGAGGGTTAGATTTGGCATATTATATATGCACTTTGTCTCCTTAGTAGACAATTTTTATGAGATGTTGGGCTCTTTTTGTGGGAAGAATGGAAAGAATAGCATCAATTTGTCCATAGCATGCTAAGTGTTTAGTAGGAAGTTTCATTGCAGAAGAAAAAAATGTTTTAAAAGCTTTAACGCTCTGCACGCTGGGTAAAGATTTCGGCAGATGACATTTTGGGGGTATTTTTTCCAGAGGCTGTGACATTTCATACAAATTGTCTCCTTAGGAGACAAAACAAAAAGAGATTAATTTAAGGTTATACTTTTAAACAAATTATAAATTTAGTCTCATTTATGGGTATATCTATAGATTAATTTAAGACAAAGCTAAAACTATTAATTGAATCTCTTGAGCATATAGACTTAATTTTGTGTAAATCATTTACCTTGATGCATACTGTGTTATGTCTGTTTCTCTTTGAGCATCGTTTACTAGTGAAGAGTCACTCAACAAAAATGAATATACGTGCATGCCTGATAGCTTTAAATGGAATAGGTTTTCATCTGAAAAAAAAAAAAAAACAAAAAGAAAAGAAAGAAAAACCTAAAGAATAAGATTCATAGTAAATACATTTGTCTGGAAAAAAAACTGTTTCCTTTATGAACACAGGCTTTGTTACTAAAGAAACAGATATTAATCACTCTTGTAGATTATTGGAAGATATAGTAATAGAAGCTGCAAAGAAAAGTCTTATAAAGAAAACGTCTATCAAAGCGAAGAAAAAGTCTAAGAATTTGTATGATGAAATTTTATTTGTTTAAAAGGATTAGTGAATGCAAAAGCCAAAGATATTTACTGACACCCTGTTGATATTTCACTAATAAGCAATTATAATAAACATTACTTTTAAAATTTAAGAAGAAACATTAAACGAAAAATCTCTTTTCTAAATTAGACGACCTTGAAAACAATGACCCGAAAACATACTGGAATCTTATAAGTTCCTTGAAGGCTGAAAATGACAATACAAATAGATCCGAAATAGGTATAGATTCAGACACATGGTATGAATATTTAAAAGCATAACAAAAACTAACTCTTCGGAGAGTAAATTTAATGACAGATTAGAAAAATTCAACCAAGTTTTATCAGGCACAAATCATATCAGGGCATTTAATCTTCTTGATGCAATTATAAAAGACAAACTCTTATCAATAAATTGAAAAGATTGAAAAGCAATAAGGCGTCTGGTTTAGATAGTATTTAGAATGAACTGATAACATCGGATTCTTCAACATTTCTTCCTTGCCTGAACAAACCTTTTTTTTTTTATTATTATTTTTCTTCAGCCCTTTCTCTTTCTTCATGGGCTTTGGGTTATATTTCTCCTACTTTCCTACTTTTAAAACAGGTGATAATTCGAAACCAGAAAATTACCGTGGCATCACAATAACTTCAAATATTGGTAAGCTTTTAAATATGGCACTCCCTGGACTTTTCTCTTACTTTTTTTAAATACATGTAATAGGTTAGATATATTTTTGGAAGAAAATCGAGTGACTGAAAATGTTCTGATTGATTTCACAGTAACTGCTAGAACATCAGATCATATGTTTGTTTTGAAGAGTTTGATTGATAATTATACCAATATAAGGGCGGGGATGGGGAGGGGGTGGCAAATTATATACATGTTTTGTAGGTTCTCAAAAAGCATTTAATTCCGTTATATATACATCCTGGTTTACAGGTCGAACTAACAGAATTGAACATAAACGGTAATTGTTATGATATTATCGGTAATCTTTATACCAAAAGCAAATTATGTGTTCGTCGGGTGAATATTGCACCGACTTCTTTGATTCTAAAATAGGAGTTCGACAAGAATATATGCTTAATCCAAATTTACTTAAGATTGTCATTAATGACTTACCGAGTTATTTTACTGGTTCATCACAACCAGTATACAGTCGACTCTCGTTATCTCGAATTCCAAGAGACTCTCTGAAATACTTCGAGATATCCGTACCTCGACATATCAGAATTGCAGAATTGAGGCTTTGGAGCAATTTCTCCTCTTTTCCACAATATTTTGTTACCTGTTGTTAGATTTTCATCTTAAGGCAGGGACCAGATTTTCACTTCGAGATAAGCGGTTATTCGAGATAAGCGAGATCGAGATAACGAGAGTCAACTGTATATCAGTGACGTACCAATGAACCTTTTAATGTATACTGATGACATTGTATTGCTTTCATTTTAAGCTAATGGTTTACAAGACAAGCTAAATCTACTTTATGAATTTTATCACAACTAAATTAAGATACCCAGGAAATGCCACAATCACGAAACACAGCCCTTCCGAGATACCAAAGGAAGAAGAGATGAACAAAAATGGACACCACAAACACCCCACATGAAATCACAGACCCACAAAAAAAAAAAAACAACAAAAAAACTGGTGTCTCGAAGTAAATGTTCCAAAAACAAAAGTTCTAGTATTGAATAAATTAAAAAGACTAGTACAGAACACCTTTTTCAGTTAAGAAATTCTTGTGAATGTGAGAGACTATCGGTATTTAGGTCAAGTAGATATTTTCAAGAGGTCATTGAAAGCATCATTTAAACTTACAAAACTGGCTACTTTCGGCGAACCCAGGCATAAGCACCAGTTTACATTAATATGATCATCTGATCAAACCTAGCTACAGCATTATATCGTTCTGAAATTTGGGGGTTATTCAAACAAATAGCGTTGCGTGCAAGAAAAATAGTGTATTTTATGAGATGTTTAAGAACAGGGTGCAGGACAACTCGCCCCCAAGATGTTAAGAACTTGATGTGGATCTGATTGTATCAGTTCCTGAGTTCACTTATTTGCTTTTTATAGCAAACATACGAAGTGTTTGCATTACTGTAGAGAGTTTCGACTATCGGGGCCCAGGGTGGTTGGCCGTAAAAGTGCTTTAAATCCCCGGTGGTTTATTCTACTGGCCGTTTTTTGGCGGTGGTCCCGGTCTTAGTCTTACCCTTTGTTGCTTTGTGGTTTAGTCTACGAGGCGATTTGTTTTAAGTCTTGCCTTGTGTTATTTTGTTCTTGTGTTTTTCAGTCTTTTTAGCATTGCGATTACCATGCTAGCGGAAGAGTGTGCTAATCTTAGTGCTTTTCGTACGCTTGTTTAATTTGCGCTTGTTTGGTTTGGTCTGTTTCCTCTTCCTCTTCATGTCTGGGATGGGCTATGGCTAATGATTGTTCAACTCCCTGGACTTTTCGCTTACCTTTTTTACATACTTTGGCACCCAAATCTCGTGTGGAATCTCGTAGAAACTTAGTTTTATCTCTTTCACTATCTTTAATTTAGACGGAGTTGAAAAGATGCACATTCGCATTCGAGACTACTTCACAAAATAAGAATTTGACCCCAGTTTCACATTGTAACATAATGGTAAGCAGACCAATAAATAATTAATACAGGCATGGCCAACGTTGACAGCAGGCAACGTTGGCCTGCACGCCTATAGTTAACACGCATGAAACTCACCACAGTATCCTGCCCATGTCTTTCAGGTAATCTGTGCTAAAGACAACAATCTCGGGACTTAAAAACTGGCGAGAAACAGTTATTTTCTTATTTTTTTCCCGTGAATATATAGAGATATTTTAAATAGCAAGTAATATACGTACAATATTTTCAATAAAAAATGCAAAAATGAAAAAACAAAAAAAAACAAAAAAAAAACAAAAAAAAAAAAAACAAAAAAAAAAACACACACACACACAAACAAAAAAACCCAAAAAACTGACGACTAATTTTTAATGATTTTAATGATTCGCCTGGCGCTTTCATCTCAGTTCGTCAGAATCATATCAGATACTATAACTCAAAGCCTCTGCTGATATTCGTAACATTATAGAACCAGTCGGATTCTGACACTGTATTATGGACATCATTTTGTATACATTTCTCCTACACTCGTTTAACTTCCATTTCATTAATTGAAACAATTGCAGAAATTTCAAAGGTACAAAAAGCGTTTAAAAAATATAATTATTTATCCTTGACTACTTCAATATTGGTTGGACACTCATTGGAAACGAATAGCTAATCAGTGTGACATTCGGCGGGAATCGTATTAAAAATAGAGCCAGTCTAGAGTATTTCTTTTTTTCGTCTGCAGCGTTACAGATAGTGACCCTGTCCTGCATCAACAAAAAAAAAAAAAAAAAAAAAAAAAAAAACAATTACATTTCGGCTTACTGAAAATTAAGCCTCAATTCATATTAAGCCAAAAATGAGAAGTAATTATTGATAAACTTCTTTCAAGTTGCTTTCAAAGAAATATAACCTCTGGTAAATTTAATCAAAACTACAAAAAATTCACACACACACACACACACACACACACACACACACACACACACACACACACACACACACGACTGTGGGACAACTCGGCACATAGCAGACTCGGCACATAACCAACTCGGCACATAGCAAACTCGACACATAACCAACTCGGCCTGCACTAACTTGGCCCACAATTAACTGATTAGTCCAATTATCTTTTGTTATGCAGAATACTTTAATCCACGTTACAAACAATCAATTAAATATTACCTTTGAACTTCAATCATTTTAACTTGAATGCGACAAACATTTTTAGTGTAAATAATAAACAATCGATCCAAAAATGTACATTTTCGGACGATAATGTGTTATATGATTATTTCTGTGCATTTCAACTCAAAACATAGATTGTGTGCAAGGGTTCTAAAATATACAATACAATACAATACAAATTCTTTATTCGGCATTAAACATTATACAATGCTATATAGCCTACAAAATACAGTGTAGTGAGAAATAGATTTTTTTTCAGAGAAGCAAACTGATCTCGTGAATGACAGTAAGGCTTTAGAGATCTATATAAGTCAGCTGTAAATGATCAATTAGAAACTCAGAAAGTAAGAAGATATTAAAACTTTCTAAGTAAGTAGGTCTGTCAAATTGTAACATTTAGCCTCTTGAATATACACTCTCAGCAGGCGATATCCTGACATATCCTAGTCAGATCTAATAGAAAACCGAATGTCACCCCATACCAACCCTCTCCTAAGGAGACAGCCCGTATGAAATGCCTCCGAATTGTCGCCTGCTGGATTCTCCGAAAGATAATATACGTCAACACTAGTTACATCAAATATTAGTGTCTTGATCAGAACCCTCATCAGGCGACACTCTGAAATATCGCGCCTCATAGAAAACAGGATGGGTTAATCCATGCCAACCCTCTCCTAAGGAGAGAGCCCGCATGAAACGCCACACCCCGCCCTCTAGGAAAACGGGTCACCGCCTTGACGCCTGCTGAATACTCCGATAAATGGTGTATATATATAAACACCACTTACATCAGATATTAGCGTCTTAGTCAAACCCCTCAGCAGGTTTCACCCTGGAATATTCTTACAGTGCCATTTCACGCCAATCCTCTCCTAGGGAGAAAACCCGCGTGAAATGCCAAGCCCCATCCTCTAGGAAAAGAGCACTGTCGCCTGCTGTGTTCCCTGGAAATTGATACGTTGCTGCACCAGTTATAAGGTATATATCAGATTCAATGTTTTTCCGCAGCATAGGTAAATTTTGCTATGTTCATCTGAACTCTTTTGGACTGAGATGACATTAAGTTTTCAAATTTCAGTAAAGATGGCCAGTGACAGAAATAAGGAGAAAAATATTTTCGCCGTAGATCGCCATACAGCGGACATACCAACAAAAAGTGGTATTTACTTTCAACTACATTTAGGTTACAATACTTGCATTTTCTATCATCTCGTGGGATATTTTCATATCGCCCTCTTTCTATTGCTAGATTGTGGGCTGATATACGAAACTCACATAACGCCATTCTGTACTTCTTGTCTGAAATAAAACTTAAGTATTTCTCTTGTATAAAAGAATGTTTAAAGCGACTGTAACACGATAATCGCGGAGAGTTATTAATTTCGGTATACCAAGATTGGTGATACATGTCAAATATCCTTTGCTTAATTAGTGACATAGGAACTGATTCTGCATTTTGATTGTACCAAATATAGCCTAGACCATGAGTTTCTAATATTGACTATTTGTGATGCCATCGTAGGTTATATTATTTTCAGCATCATTCTTGAGCATAAGGTTGGTTATTTTTGGCAAACTATTGTCACTCATATTAAGTAATTTACACCAATAACGAATCATATTAAGTTTTCTCATAATGCTAGTGGCACCCGACCCAATTCTCCATAAAGACCAGATACCCAGTCAGCATTCTACGTAAATCTATATCGGGCCATCATCGGCCTGTCAGGGTAGCTGACGGGCCGATGACGGCCCGATGTAGATTTACGTAGAATGCTAGATGGGTATATTGGTGGATTGTCTCACAACGAGTACTTTGCGACAAAATTTTGTGTGGATTGATTCCATGTCTTTTGCTTCATGATTTCCCCAGATTTCCGAGCTATAGTTTAAAACTGAACCTACCAAAGCGTCGAATAGTTTGCATTTTTGTAATACGGATATTTCTATATGAGTAAAAATTGAAAATAAATTATGAAGAGCAAACGACGCATGGTCGGCTATGCATTTTTGTGTTGGATGCCAATTACCATTTTTGAAAAAGTAGACTCCAAGATATTTAAAAGATGTGACCACTTCAAGATTAGTGCCGTTCAGATAAAAATCATGACTTGTGAGTCGGCCTTTTTCAAAGATCATGGTTTTAGTTTTCGAGGTGTTTATTTTTAACCCCCACGTTCGACAATATTCTTCTATATCAGACAAAATTGCTTGTAATGATTCGGGTGACTTAGCGAAAACACCTTGATCATCCGCATAGAGTAGTAGAAAAAAATTAACATCTTCAAATGTAAAGACATCATTTAAATTACTATTAATACTCTATCATTTATAAACATCATAAAGATCATTGGTGAGCTGGGATCTCCCTGCTTTACACCGAAGTGGGAGCTGATAAAATCCGAGTTTGACTGATTGTGTCGAATGCAAACTTTAACAACGTTATACATAGCCTTCAATGCAGTTACGATTTTACTGCTAACATTTTGAAGGAGTAATTTTTGCCATAATATCATGCGGTCTGTATTGTCAAAGGCTTTCTCAAAATCAATGAATACACAGTATTACTTCTCCTTGGAATTAAGAACTTCAGTAATGATAGAATGTAGAATAAATATGCAGTCTACGGTAGATTTCCCTTTTTGAAAGCCAAACTGAGTGTTGTTTAAAATGTCATTTTTATCGGACCATTTGGTTAACCTATTGAGCAGAATCTGCGAGTAAATTTTAGAAAACACATTACTGATTGTAATTGCTCTATAGTATTTTGCCAGATTTTCATCGCCGCTCTTGAATATTGGGGCAATTATTCCCTGACCCCATGATTCGGGATATTCGCCAGAGGAGAATATTTCATTAACAATTTTCAAGAGAAAAGGAGAGATGATGTCAAATAAGGACTTTATTGCTTCGCTACAAATATTATCGAGACCGTATGACGAGTTACTGTTTTGGTAAAAAACTGCTGATTTAAGTTCTTCTAAGGTTATATCGGCGTCTAATTCTGGATCAAAAATGTTATCATTCGGCGGGACTTCAGCGACTGACTGTGTAATATCGTTGCTTAAAATATTTTTGAAGTAGTTTACCAAATCTTCCATTTTGAGATTTTCACATTTTCTCCTTTTCTTTTTACAGAACGATTTTATTTTCTTTCCAAAACTTTCTTGGTTGTTTAGCTGCTATTTCATTCATTTTATTACCTTCTCTTGTCTTGTAATTTCTTTTAGCTTTATATTTAATTCTGTTGTATTTAGTACGGGATTTAACAAATTGTTGTCTGTTTATATCATTTATATCTTTTGAATATATATTTCGCTTGCGTGAAAAGTCCACTTTAGCCTTTTTACAATCGTCATTGAACCAAGGTGATCTATGGCTATTTCCTTTAGCATTATTAGTTTGGGTCTGTAATGTTTTACCAAATATGTGCATGGAAGTTTCCGCTAAACACCTACTTAATTTATCTATTTTATCGATAACGTTTAAGCTACTACAATCTATGATTTTGAGTAGAAATAAAATATACTCCTGGAACCCATCCGTTTTACTATATGGGCTTCATCGCGAGAAAACATGTCTTCGTGGGGTAACGATCAGGTTAAACAAAAACTGGCCTGCTCAGCCTAAAAACAACGGATTTTGGCATACAGCCTGGGTAATTCTCCTTTCCAAGTAGCGACCATTAAAAGCGTTGATCAGACTGCGCGGATGTGCAGGTTTATCTGCACCCTTTGTTGTTCGCACATGCAATTTGCAGGTTTTCTCACGATAGAGTGGAAATAAGAAAAATATAGTATGAGCCACGACGCAGAAAAAAAATGCAATTTGGACAGCCATCAATGTTTCGGTGTGCATGCTCAGCCCCTTAGCACCGTAGCAGATCTAGAACTTTGGTTCTTTGGCAGAATGTTCCCCAGGACGAGTTTCCACAATCTATGTTTTTTTTTTTTTTTGGCTGTTTTTTTAGCAGAAATAAATATATTTTGTTTCCTGAAGTACGCAAAGTCAGTCTATGACAAGCTGACACTGACAATATGCACTCAGGTTTAACAAGATGCCCATCCCATTAAGTTGGCCTGGAACAGCATGAGTGGCAGTGAGGTCTATGAATTAGTTTCACAGTTTCTTTATATATATATATATATATATATATATATATATATATATATATATATATATATATATATATATATATATATATATATATATATATTATTTTAATTAACTGTCAATCAACATGTGATTAATCAAGTAATCAAGTAATTAGTGTAACAATTATGTCATTTTCATGGCCTGCTGAAGGGTTAAAGATATAATTTGAAAAAAAAAATATATCATTCTAAATTTTTCCTTTTTAAAGTATTATCTATAAAAAGTATAAATACTTGTAGAAATAGACGCATGCATGTATAGCAATATATATGTGCCGAGTTTGCTATGTGCAGAGTTGGTATGGGCCGAGTTGGTTATGTGCCGAGTTGGTTATGTGCCGAGTTTGCTATGCGCCGAGTTGACCCGGCACCACACACACACACACACACACACACACAAACTAAACATACCGTGTGACCTCCTTTGAACCTGGCGCACGAGGCTTACTTTGTTTGTAAATAAATGACTGTCAAAAGCTTATAGGCCTACATATCATAAAAGTAGTTGGCTAGGGGTATGTTTGGCAGTGCCTTTGTTCATGGTAAATAAAATTATTCTATTCTATTTACACGAATATCGTACAAATAGTTGTGTCAATCGGTTAGACTGCTCCACATGACCTCGTAGAACGAGGACTGTAGAAAACCAATTTTTATCAAGGCAAATACACCCTTGTAATCCAGATCACTCGAGCGCTTGCTAATCCAAGCGTTTGCTTCAGGTCTATAAATAGACGGGCTTCCCCGATTACATTCATTTTTTGTAGCCGACATTTTTTTTTTTTTTTTTTTATTTTTAAAACGAAACAAGTCTTGATAGTTCATGCAAATCCTCTGCAGCAGACGATTCACATGAAAATATCAAGACTTTTCTTTGAAAAAAGAATCAAACTGTCGTCTGCTGCAGTTGTGATTGGCGATTTAAGGGTGAGTGACTTAATTGATGATAAATTATGACAATTTAATCTGTGTAACGACTGAAAATGCTATTGTTTAAATCATCAACCTGTAAACATACTTTTGTATTAAACACTGTGCCTGTGCATAATTATTACACATACAACATAGGATGTTTGTTTAAAAAACAAACAAACAAACGCTGAGCGATGGTATTCTTTCTGCTATTCTATAAATAAACAGGGAGATTTCGATACACATTTGTTTACAGCATGACGTGTTGTTATCGGCCAATGCCAGCGGCGGAATAAAACACGTGACTAACGGTTCACTACAGTCGTCAATTTTTACGATAGTAATTTGTCGAACTGTGAAGCAGTCTATCAATCGGTTTCCGCAATAAGCCGAAAACCAATTTCCTGCGAAAATGGAGACGTCATCGAAACCTGTGCTAATGTGACGTCAACATCTCTCGGAACGAAATGGCGTGAAGGAGTAGACGTGTTTTACTTTTTCGGTTATATTTGCTTGTACATTAACGGTGAAATCTCCGTCAAAATAAATACACCACTAAGGCTATGCAACGAAGGTAGCGATTAATTATTTCAAGAGTAGAAAAGATGAGTGTTGACACGTATGGGCCTACCCAAACCTTGACCTTCCTGGAAACCGAGGAAACTGATCTGCTTGGAGCTGATACACAAGGTTCCGAGTTCGAATTTACAGATTTCACGCTTCCGTCGCAAACCCAGTCGCAAACGCAGGCTTCACAGATTGAGACAGGACAGAGTCAGAGTCAGGTGCAGTATATTTTAACTGATTTCCTGCATAAAGTAAAGCATAGATTGATTACAAGAACGGGTTGGTTTTCATGGAAATGCAGCAAAGGAATTTCCACGCATCTGGTTGGCTAACAAGCACAAGAGATAGCCTATGAATATGTCATCTGGTTAAACAATTGATAACTGCTGTTTTCATTTTTCACTCCGTGAATAGTTCTTAAGATTTAGTGGGCGCGACAAGAATACACACATTCTTTCGGGTACGTACAAACACCGGATCGGACCGGATCAGGCTCAATTACCGGATCGGACCCGGTTTTCTGTGCTATGTTAATTTTTTCTTCAATATTTTATTCTTTATGCACAGTTGGATGAGGTTTACAGCATACAAAACTATTTTTACCTCACACCATTCCAATATAAAAAAAACGGACCAAACATAACTCACCCATATATATAAAGCCAAACTGCTAATGTAGGCTATGCTAGGAGTGTAGCATTTGCATTAAGTTCGGATGACAAGCCAGCACCAAACAGCGGGACAACGTCGGACCGACAGCGATATGTTGTTACGTCGTATCGCCGTCGGCCAACACCGGACCGTTTTTTTTTATTTTTGTTCACAAACATAGATTGTTGGTACTCGTTAGGCTTGCCTTGCTGAGGCGGTTCTCACAAGTTCCCCGATTCTAGAAATATGAAAAATATCAGAATTTTTATCTTTTTTTTTTTTTTTTACATTTCGTTGGTAAATTTTACCAGTAATCAAACACAAAGTTCAAAAAGCTTATCAATCAATCTGTCAAGTGTCATCGAAAACCCATATCACTTCTAATTGAATGGTATGATGAGCTATTTTTTCTTCTTCTAATTAATGCTGGGAATTAAAATTAGTGATTGACTGATATATGGAAAATGATGCTGCGAGTGATAAATTAATATAGTGATTGACTGATATATGTAAATGATGCTGCGAGTGAGGCAAAGTGGCGACGGAGTGATAGTATTGAATCCGCTAATGAAATAGCATCACATACATAATTAAAGAACTAATACAGTATTAAAAATAACAACTAGAAAGAAAAAAATCAAAAAAAAAAAAATCAAAATAATAGCCAAAATAGGGTCCGATCCGGTAATTGAGCCCGATCCGGTGTTTGTACGTACCGCATTCTTTCCCCATACCATAGTTCACTGGAATGCCCTAGAACACCACATCCCCGTCCTACCTACTGTGGCACAATTCAGCTATGCTGTGTGCCAAGTAGTCCATATCTCACCCTAAACACCCAACAGGCACCTCTTTCATTTTCAGCTAACCCCCTTTTGCACTCGTTTACCGAACCCCGTCTGACGTCCTCTTCGGAGGTTAAGACGTAATGGAAGAAAGAAAGCTGATTCAGTTAATTAGAAAGTTTTCCCTTTACATCCATTGATATTTGTTAACATTACATATGATTTTTGGTTATTGCTTTACATGTATCATTATACTGCCTTCCTACTTTATCGCGGGGTCTACTTTATCGCAGGATTTGCTTATCTCCTAACTTCTCGTCCGCTACACCCCCCTATCGGTTGTTTATATTAATTTCCTTTCGGGGCGTAAAACTACCAATAGCAAAAAAAATAGTAAAAAAATATATAGGATATTGTGCGTAAAATTATATTTATATTAAAATTATATTTATATTTAAAGTGTGTAGAACTTACTTTTGTACAATTTCTGTGTAACCCCCTGGCTTTGAAAGTCCTGCATGGTTGGCTAATCCTACAGCCCCGTACGAATAGCTGTATAGCCTATATTGGTCAGTCGTATGGCTATTTTAGTTTGATACCAATGAATATTTATTTGAATATATTTTGCGAAGATTAAATGTGTATTGGGCAGTATGGAATTATATTATCTCATCTATTTATTTAAAAACATTTTCTTCCTATAAAATGTTACAGTGTAGCTCCAATACATCGCGGTCCGTTATTTCGCGAAATCCAGTATATCGCGAATAGGCCATGGCTCCCAAATTTTCCATAAGCAAAAAAAAAAAAAAAAAAAAAATTAAAAACATAAAATGTTTGTTGTTTTATTTAACTTCAGAAAAAAAAAAAACCGCGTTCCGCCTCCGGTAATTGATTTTTCGCGCCTATCCCGACGCTAAGTCGCGCGTCAGGTATTATATGATAAACAATCCACTTAGTGTCAATCAGCGCACACGTTGATTATAATTGGCAAACAATAAATTATATCGCCGTAATTGTCGTAATCATTATCATCATTTAGTACATAGATCTACTCAATGCTCAATGAGTCAATGATGCCCACAAACTAATTTTGCTCAGCAGGGGAAAACGGTCCACCTCCTTTTCAACACCAGCAAATTTTACAAGACAGTAGTCTTACGATGTTTCTGTCCAACATACACAGATCGTAGTCCGCTTATTTTACACTTCTGTAGATATAAATATTTCAGAAGAAAACAACTGCGTCAAAAAAACAAAAACAAACAATAAAAAAAAGAAATAAAAAGAAATTAACTTTGTTTTTTTTTGCGCCCGCAATATAAGCCAAGGGAAGCAACTCAAGTTATCTTAGCACAATTGAGTAACTTCCCTTCGCCAGAGTATCCAAAATGGCGTCCTAAATTGTCAATCCGATGATTTCTTGTTTTCAAACGTAGTTTATCAGCTGGTTTCGATTGGAATTACTTGTTAGACATAGCGCACCATTGTAAATAATTCCATTGAGCTATTCTAATCCAATTTTAATTAGGAAATATGGTGACAACATAACTGAATGCCATTTATCCGTGATGTCTCAGCAAACTACCACAGCGACAAACCGAGCGAGTGTTATGCACGCCGTTATACATGCATGGTACATGTCGGGATTTATATCGCACTCCGACCACATCGCGGTTTCAGGGTTATGGACCCGCAATACCGCGATATATTGGAGCTACACTGTATTTATAAACATTCAAAATTTTATAGGAAGAAAATGTTTTAATATAAATAGATGAGATAATATAATTCTGTTCCATACTGCCCAATACACATTTAATATTCGCCAAATTGGTACCAAACTAAGCCATATGATTAGCCAATATAGGCTATTTAGACTACAGTACGGCTCAGGTAAAAGAACCATATTTTTTTTTCATTTCGCGGACTAATTTTACAATCCGCGATTTTCTGCCGAGTGGTTTGGAGTAAACCACTCCAAGTGAAAAAAATTCACTCGAAGTTATGCGCTCGATATTCCGAGGACATTCAGCAGACCTCAGAGTACCCATGATATTGGGAGTGTTTGCGAGTATTTGCGAGTGGCGATAGATTATTTTGTACAGGTAAGTTTGACCACTGAAATCATTCTCTCCCACGACGATAATCAAACAAAAATTGTTACAACTGCGAATACAATAAATACCTGTATAACTACAGCTGGCGGCAGCAGGATCAGACTGCAAAATGTACCCACTTACATAAATAGTTCTGCTTCCGACAACCAACTCTGCGACTGTTTTTTATGTTTCAGCTGCGAGTATCAAAGGGTATATCCGAACAACAGTTGGTAGCACCAATGCGCAAGGCTGGCGACGTATTTGGCCCAAAGCCTCGGATGATTTCTAATCGCCCAGTTTTAGTTTTGGATTAAGGGTGATGGTCGCCCGAGTCTTCCTACATTTGTTTTCATGTGACACGCACTTTTATCCAGGCTGGCCCATTTTTCCCCGCGTCACTTTGCACGTGCTGCGGCTGCCAAAAAAATAATTTGAACCCCCGAAGCACTGCTGAAAATTCTAGAGGAGATGGCGATCTAACTGTTTTAGTATTTTACAGTGAAAATAAGGCTGAACATTTCATGTGAATCGTCTGCCTAGAAGACGATTGACATGTTACGCCACACTTAATTTACGCAGGAAAATAAGAAGAAAAAGAAAATGAAAATGCCGTCTGCTGAATATGCTAAGCGCTTCGAGGGTTAAAGTAGGGATACATTTCATTTGAAACGGACACGCTGGAATGTATCTACACTGCTTGGATCGAGGCCTGGATGGTTGTTGACTGGGCCAGGGTTAGGACTGTCCATTCAAATCACCACTTAATGATGACGGTGACTTGGTGTCTTCTGTCTCTTTCAACAATAACAAAAAATAAAATAAAAGAAAAGAAAATATTTATGTCATATTGAGATGATAGAACGCGGCGTCTGGTCAGGGTATTCACTGTTTGCAAAAACAGTTTAGCCATTTTTCTCTTCTGTCTCTTTCAATAATAACAAAAAATAAAAGAAAAGAAAAGAAAATATTTAAGTCATATTAAGATGATAGAACGCGGCGTCTGGTCAGGGTATTCACTGTTTGCAAAAACAGTTTAGCCATTTTTCTCTAGGAATATCTAAATCTCATAGCCGGATGTACCTAAAATGGACGAGCCAGAATCTTACAAGTTTTGCAAACTCTCTCTCGCTCCCTCTCTCTCTCTCTCTCTCTCTCTCTGGAAAGCTCTTTCTTTTTACCCTCGTGCAAAGATACAAATATCTCCTTTCGAGGAAGAAGTTGTTTGCACTGACTTTATTGGAAAAATGATATCGCACCGGCGGGAATCGAACGCGATTCGAACCCCACTTATCATGAAACACATGTATTTGCTACGGTCATTTGCTCCCACCACTGCTTCAAGATAGGCAGTTAGATGTTTCTGGCGGAATGGGGTTCAGTGTACTGGTTAACCGCTTATTGTATAAGCATGCCCCCCTCTTTACTGGCACGATTCATAAAAAATGCTGTTCCCAATCCCATTTCGCATGGGCCATACTCGTAAAGTAATTGCAGTTAACTCCCTTCTGATAGTCAGTTGCGGTTAGCTCCCTTAATAAGAGAAACAACCTGCGGTTGTTTGGACGTTAACCCGCATTTATCAGGGTACAAATGAATATTATGTTATGTTATTCTCTTACAGTATATACATTAATAACATTATCTTTATTGGTTTATAGAGCAATCTTCAAAACTTTCGTTTCCATGTAAAGTGTTCTGTTTTTGTGTCTTCAACATGCGATATGCAAAACCAAGACCATAATTTATTAAACAAGTAAAAGTGACGTATGTAGAAACCTATCATCGGCGGGAAATAATCTTCAAAATGACAATTGTCCATAATATTGTCATATGCCCTCGCGGACATTCCAGGCAGAGTCTTCATGGTTAGAAACCAATTCTAAGTTTATAGAGCAATCTTCAAAACTTTCGTTTCCATGTAAAGTGTTCTGTTTTTGTGTCTTCAACATGCGATATGCAAAACCAAGACCGTAATTTATTAAACAAGTAAAAGTGACGTATGTAGAAACCTAGCATCGGCGGGAAATAATCTTCAAAATGACAATTGTCCATAATATTGTCATATGCCCTCGCGGACATTCCAGGCAGAGTCTTCCTGGTTAGAAACCAATTCTAAGTTGTAACATTTGGTGCTCGCAGGTATCGAATTACCACTATCTGGGCTAATTCAACAGACGACCCCCCCCCCCCCCCAAAAAAAAAAAATCGCTATTTACTTTTTTTTATTACCAAGAAAACAGGGTTTGACATTCATGCAAAGGAGACAATTTGCATGAAATGCAAATCCTGTTTTCTTGGAAGAATGAGAAAAATATTTCAAAATGTCATCTGCTGAAACTTTTACCCAGAGTGTTAGGCGTTATGGTTTGCACAAACAAATCGCGCATTGGTCTCTGCATGGCAAAACCTACAATAAAACTTGTATGAAGAGACGTATCAGCCTGCACACTCTGAGCCTGCACATCAGTAGTCTGATCAGAGCCTTCGCTAATCGTATGTACCTTCTACAATCTCTGGGTTTAACAAAACGTCTTGTGTGATGAGCGAAGACTCGTGTCAATCTGCCAACTGCACATTCTGATAAAAGCATTCGCTGGTCATATTTAACTTCAATAGCCGGGCTATCCAAAGCGGGATAAACAGTGCGACTGCAACAGCACATTCCGATCAGACCCTTCGCTGATCATACAGTATGCACCTTCTTCGGGCTATCCAAGAAGCTTGCTTTTTCTAGTGGGTCGATGCAGAGACTGACCTGAGTCTTTGCTGGTCGCACTTACATTGTAGTATTGGACGTTTTGTCTGATTCAGTGAACGTACATTGTAAATCATACTTCAGGCATGAGAACTTTGTACCGACATAATTTTGATTTGAACTGGAGTTAAACGGCCCAGTCTACACTGTTTCGGTCTTGTCGAGCACGCACACTTTTCCAGGGTGGGCTTATTCAAAGGCTATTAATCATTTCAGCAGACACTGATAACTGCCCTTCTTTTCTTTCATATACTTGACGATAGAGCTTACTTTTGGAGTTATAGCCCTTTGAAAACCGAAACCATTTTAGTGGTTTCTGTAATATTTCTTTTTTTTTTTTTTTTTATTTGTCTGCTCTGTAACTTGAAAACTATTTGAGATATTTTCTTGAAACTTTATTAGTTTGTTAACAGAGTCATGGCACTTGCTTGACGTAAGTGCAGTGGCGGGGCATGGTGAAATGTCTGCAGTCCTTTTATTAGATATTTAACAGTATGAAATATTGGGAAATTGTGCCTCGGTGGTGTAGTGTGAAGCTTCTCGTCTTGTCACCCAGGGGACATGAGTTTGATCCCAGGCTTCTCAAGCCTTTCATGTTGGACTTTAAACCAAGGTCCACATCTCCGTATGACCTAGCTGTTAGTAAGACGTAAAAAACTCACTCGTTTGAATTGCCATTAGCATCGTTTGCGTAAAGTGTGTTTTTGTGTGACACACACTCTTTTCACATGTGCTGTCTTGTTGATTCAATGCCTCTTTGATAGCAGAAGCGTCCCTTTAAGTAAATTCATATTGACACGTGCGGTTGCTGCACGCGAGTGAGAATTTCCCGGTCTTTTACCATAGTACGTCATTTATTTTGAGCGCGTGCGGTTGTTGCATGGGAAAAGGTCGTTAGAGGAATACCAAATATAAATACGTAATTCGTCGATTGGGGGCAGATGTTTGATTCTCTTTGTGATTTTTGTGTGTTTGTTTTGTTTTTTATGGCACATTAAATAAAAATGACCATGTCGGACCCACTTGTGTGGACGGACTAGCCTAAGCCAAAGAATCCGGTACTTTTTCATATGGATTTTGTTGAGGCCCATGTTACGTGCTCGAACAATGAATGGGGCTACCGGGGTTATCTTTGGACCTAGGGAGCACCCAAATATATTCAGGGAACAAGGCAGCATTGGTTGATATTTTGAGAAAACAAGGGAATGGACCTAATTTTGGGGGATCGGAATGCGGAAATTTGGAAAACACTTTTGGGACAATAAGACCTTTGTGATCAGTGCACACTCAGATCAACCTGTGCATCCGTATGTGCGTGGACGATATAACCTTCACGCAGACTGTACTATATGATGGAAAAATAAAGATATAAATAAATAAAAAGTATATTTATTAAAGAAATATCTAAATAACTTTATTTATTAAATAAATAAATATAAAAAAATCGGACAGGTATTTAGTCAAATTACTCCGAGGAATTTCGCATCACTTCGCGAGAAATATTGCCTCCGGGTACTATATTACCATTCCGAGTAACTTTGCATAACTTCGCATAACACATATTTTCGGCGGACTTGCGAGTGGTGTCTGCCGAATATAACGTTTACTCGGTTTGATTCCGAGTGTTTTTGGGAAGTTCGCGAAACGCCGATATTCGGAGTAAAGAGTTTTTTTGTTCTTTTACCTGAGCTGTACTGTAATTGTACGGGGCCGTACGATTAGCTTATATTGGCTATTTGTACGGGGACATATGAATAGCCACCACCTTTCTTTTTAGGCCATCATTTTTATTTTTCTGCACAGGAAACAGACGACAGTGTCTGAGAGTTGTCACTCTTACTAAGTCACGTTACAACCATATATGGAAAGTCCGCCCCAGCATCCCAAAATAAGGGAAGCCAGCAACTAATTAATTAGAAATATTGCAATTTGTATAGAGGAGTTCAACCCAGCTTAGATTCTCAATTTGAATGGTCATCTTACACAGTTTGACATTGTGTTTCGGTAATTTTTCTCAAATAGGTTAAGTGTAATGTTTGTTCCCACTGGACACATCTTCAGATTTGTTCTAAAATTAAAGTTATAAGGAAGTGTGAGGGATTTAGGTGTCCCCACTGCAAAGGAAATTCACAGCAAATTTGTCTTTCTGTGAATTATATAATTCAGTGCTTGCGCTAACTGTCAAAATCAGGAAGTCCCAGGACTTCCTAGCTCCAATATCTGGAAGTCCTGGTGATCAAATTTTTTCACTCACTTTCAGAAATTCAATCTCAATATTCTTAAACTCTCATTTATGGAGTAAAACTGCCATTCTTAAGCTAAATAACACATAAATTCATTCTAAATTTTGTTATAAATGTCTAAATATCTTTAGAAGTTGGGAGTCCCAGACTTCCTGGCATTGATTTTTGGAAGTCCCAGGGCAGTTTTTGGGAGTCTCTGACTCGTTCGGGGTCGTTTCGGCCCAGAGTCATTTCGGCCCTGGGTCGTTTTGGCCTGATTTTTTTAAAGTCCCTCTAGGTTACGGATAATAGGTACATGTAGAACAATCATTTGGTTGTTTGATGAAGAGTCTATAGTGATGTTAAAGGCCTTTTTTTAGAGTCCCTCCAGGCTAGGGTTGATAGATAGAACAATCATTTGGTTGTTTGATGAAGAGTCTGTGGGTATCATAGGTCGTGGTTGATAGGTGATCCTTTTAATGTTAAGCCTGTTTTGTCTCGGATATCCTATGCTATTTATCAAGCATTAAAATCATCTTTCAAGAGAAAATAAAGCTTAACATTTCAAGTGAATCGGATGTCTAATGATTCATATGAAATATCTTGAAAGCTTTATAAGCACACTCAATCAGCAAAGTCACTGAAAATCCTGCTCATCCGCAAATGCGATCAGAAAATCCGATTGTTCACATTTATCAAAAGCAGACGGAACGGATGCGCAGACTGATCTAGACCTTCACATTTTGTGGTAAGGCTGTATAACTCCAGATAAGACAAAAAGTGCTCTTATTTCTCAATGAAAACATAAATTATTGGTATCTCGTAGAGACGCTTCTAATGATTAAACACATTATATAAGTTCATGGAGAAATAAGAAAATATTTTTCTTATCTGGAGCTTTGTCTGGCTACAAATTTCGCAATGGTTCTGTTTGATTATGTTCAATAAGACATTTCATGTGAATCGACTGCTATACTTAAAAAGATACTGACTCATGAGAAAAGGGATCTTTGTGGCATATGTGAACACAAGATAAGCAGAGAAAGAATGTCCTAATTAGATTGCGTGGATGCGCAGACTAATGCGCCGTCCGACTGGAGACCAGGAGGTCGCAGGTTCAACCCCCGCCGAGGTTGGCAACATTCTTTCGTGGAGATTGATCATGAAATATTTTCTACGGTCATTCTCTCCCTTCCGCTGATTCAAGAAGGGCAGTTGTCAGTTTCTGGCGAAAGAATGTGCACAATACTGGTGAACCGCTTAGAGGACTAAGCCTGCCCAGTAAACGTGTGGTTAGGTAAACTGACCGCGCTCGACATGATCCCATTGGGTTGACTGGGCCGTAAAACCTCAATACAAACAAACATAATACCCCGCATCAAAGAAAAATACCGCAAAATAAGATTATAGAAATACTGTTTTTCCTCATACAACCAAGGAAACAAAGGTTGTGGGTACTCGTTAGACTCTGCACTGCGCTTCTTATGAATACCAAGCAAATGTTTTCTTGGAGAGATAGGAAAATATCATTGCTTTTTGACTGAAAAAGTCCCATAGAAAAAATAAAGAAATGACCAGTCTTTCAATTATGTTTCTTTTTATTTTCATCTTTTATAAATGTGCATAACAGAATTAACAATAGCACCCAGAGTCCATTTATTCAAACTGAAGCTGTTAGCTAATATCATCTTAAAATCCTGCCTTTAAATACAGCAAATACATTGATTTTTTTTTTTTTTTTTTTTTTTTGCTACTCAAATGTTTGCAAAAAAAGGTTTCAATGTATGTGAAAACGCCTTAGCCACAACAGTTAACGAGTTTGTCATAAAAGTGGTCGTATTAAGTATCTATCTATCTATCTATCTATCTGTCTGTCTATCTATCTATCTATCTATCTATCTATCTATCTATCTATCTATCTATCTATCTATCTATCTATCTATCTATCTATCTATCATGCTGTGTCCATCTATCTATCCATCTATCTATCTTTCTATCCATCTCAGATTTTACTTTAAACCAAAAAAAAAAAAGAAAAAAAAAAAGAAATATTATATCAACCCATGCTTATATACCCTACCACAGGGTTCTCACTAGGATTTAAAAAAGTAGGAGTCCGGGACTCCCTTTTTGTAGAAAGTAGGAGTCCCAGCCAAAAAGTAGGAGTCCCACTCCCCCAAAATAGGAGTCCCATTTTTTTTTTTTTTTTTTTTTTATGACTCTCCTTTGATATTGAGCATGTCCCTTGTAACTTCATTCTCCTTTGATAGTGAGCATGTCCCCGGTAACTTCATTCTATAAATACCTGATGGAGAATCAGTTTCCTTATTTTCACATACTTTTTTATGGTGCTTTGCATTATGTGTTATTCCGAACAATGCATGTAACCAAGTGGTAGTCATTATCACACATCCTGATGTTGTTAATTCAATGCAGTTGGCCCAGAAATTAGGATGACGTCATATCTCCCTCATGGGGAACTAGAGACATCTTTGCAGATCAGGGAGACATGACAATCCTAATCTATTTTACTTGCATGGTAAAGATAGTCGCACTTAAATTCAATACCCCATCGTTCTTCGCTGTCTATTAAGTGATCTCGAGTGTTCTGAATACTAAGTGAAAAATATTTTAATCAAAACCAACGAAAGCTCCTATCGTAAACTTATATATGCAATCTATCCGCACATTCTGATCATGGACACTTCTTTTGAGCTTCCCGCAAAACGTCATTTCAATGTTTACATTTGCACCGTGCTGCGATCAATATACACTACGAAAAAATGTCCGGGACTTCTTTACTAGCTGAAATTTCAATCTACTGCTTTGATTTGCCGTAAAAGTCTTGATAATTTAGTTCTGTTTTTAAATATGTGTCTGATTCATATCCAAGAAAATTCTCTACAATGCAACATGGAAATAGTTCGTTTTTCTCCCTAAACGGTTTCCCGCCACGCTGTCAAATGACGTTACCCTTACGAGCACGCGCTACCGTAACGAGCACGCGCTTTCATCATGCGGGAGCAATGGAAAATGTAACTTATACTAGAACAGTCCCAAATTGTATAGCGTCGTCCGGGGTGCATCTGAGCAGTCCTATCAGACTCTTCACAGGGCTTACGGGATAGATTCGCTGGGACTTTTTTTTTTTTTTTTTTTAGTGTTAAGCAGGAATAACTGTTTAGATGCGCAGACTGTTATCTCGCCAAGGGATAAGGTACACTTGTCGGCTTTTAACAGAAAACAGTAAGCGGGCTTTTTTGATGTTAGTGACGAAAATGCAGCGTCCGAAAATTTTGAAATGGAAAAAAAAATTTATTAATAACAAAAAAAAAAAAAAAAACAAACAAAAAAAACGCCAGCCTCAAGCATGACACCTGCGTGTGCGTTTTCGATGAATCAGTCGTCTGTGCAAGCAATACACAGTGAGGGAAAGGGTGGCATACCGGTGTCAGTTGCATGCTTTAATTACTCGATCGCTGAAGTGTGACCTGCCAATACCTGTTTGACTACCGCTTACTTAGCAAATAACGATACTTGTCGCAGGTGTGAAAAGCACACGGCGGATTACTACTGTTCTTTTAAGATGCTACCGACGGTACGAATAACACGTGGCGGACTTTAGACTTCAGTCAAATAATCCGATCATAATTAGTAGTAGTCCCACGGGAAGAAAACATGCGTCCGGCGGACTCGGCTTTGGGATTTTTTAGGAGTCCGGACCATGATTTATGCGTCCCGGGACGCAGGATTCTGCGTCCCCGAGAACCCTGCTACCATATTGAAATTGGGCCGAAACGACCCAGTGCCGAAACGACCCACCTACCAAGGCCGAAACCACCCATCCCCAAAATTGGCCGAAACGACCCGGAACCCTCTGACTCCCAGACTTCCCTTAATGCAAGCACTGTATATTGTAGATAGCAAGCTGTTGCTTTTGTGTTACGATTACCAAAGTTTTAAAGTTGTGACTGAAGTTCCAAAGTCGGTGTTGACACAATTGTTTTTGAACACAAAAAAGAACACTTATGAAGTTTTAAATCAACTGGCTGCCCATTACTAAAATCAATTGCAATTTAAGTGAACCTTGCGATAAAGAAGGGCGACCCAGTAGCGTCACTACAACTCACATGGTGGACAAAAACAATGTATCTGAAAAATCTGACAGACCGATTTAAAATAGGTTTTATGCAGGGTTGTTAGAAAGGATTGAACTACATACAAAAATGATTTGATAAAAGCTACAGTGTCTCCTTCTTTTATCTTGCTATGAGTCGTAAGTGGCGCGATAAAGTAGGACGCTGGGCTAATATATATTTGTTAACATCGCATAATTTTTGTCGGAATATAAAAGTCAGTATTACGAAACGTACAAATCATCCACAAAATTTTGGCCAAGTTATGGCCAGTTGGTGTAAATATACAAGGTTAAGATTTTGTTTCCCCTCAGTGGTGTTTAAAGGGATGCATTGATTCCATTCGAAGTTGTTCACTTGTTGTTATTGTTGTTGATTAATACACGCCAATACAACACTGGCTTTGTCCTCAATGTGCTTCAGAGATTATTTCTGCTGACACTATGTACTTTTCACTTTGTGAGTATGGTAGGTTCGCTCGAAGGCCTGCCAGCGATCTTTGAAGTTTGCAGAACGGTTTATCATTATAGTATAGAGATCAAGTTTGATTTTGGTAATCATCCAAAAAAATTTCGATCGAATTATAGCCCTTTAATTACTCAATTAATAAAATTCAGGCAAGTAATGAGGGGTTGCCTTTAGGGATAAGAACGATTATTAGGACAAATACAGTGTTTTTTTGTTTTTTCTTTTTTCATATCAAATGGCTGGCACTTTAAGCAGGCCACACATCTGATTCTCGGAATTCTAGTCTGAGTATTGGGTGCAGGTCTTTCTCAGTAGAAACCACTACTAAGCAGTGTACAGTAAAACCTGTGTAAGAGAGCCACCTTCGAGACTGACTTTAAATAGTGGTTGATGTGGAAAAAGTTGTCTGTCTTACAAAGGTACATGTCATGTAATTTTGCTAGCAAAATTACATGACATGTACCTTTATAAGACAACCATCTTTCCACATCAACCACTAAGGTCAATTTCAAAGGTGGCTGTCTTACACAGGTTTTACTGTAGATAAAGAATGTCTCTGTTCAAGGACAAACACTTGGTGCTTGCTGGACACTGGGTCGAACCTGCTAACTCACCCTTGAATCTGACATTTTACCACTGTACCACAGCACTCCAAATACACAAGTCTGAAGGGTTTAAATTTGGTTGTGTTACTAGTGATGAGCTTCAAAATAGAAGAACAATGTAATTTTCATAGGCCTAGATAAGAGTGGGTATCCAGTAAATATTTTTCTTATTTCCCACGAAAACATATGTTGTGCCTGTGGGTACTCATTAGAAGCGCCTCGGCGAGGTGCTTCTAATGAGTACCCACAACATATGTTTTGGTGGAGAAATAAGAAAAATATCAAAACTTTTGGATTGAATAAAGCGCCTTAACTAGTGCTATGATTTTAGTGTCAGATTGTCAATGGTACTGCGGCTGTGTCCATCATTCGATCGAAAAGCACTGATATTTTTCCTATTTCACCACAAAATCATATGTTGTTGGTACTTATTAGAAGGGACTTGGCTAGGCTCTTCTAATTACCCACAACTTTTTCATGGAGAAATAAGGAAAAATAGTACATAGACCTCTCTTCTTGCCTGGAACTACAAATGTATGTCACATCTGTTCTTCTAGGTAAATGGTATTGAAGTCCCTGTACAGAATGGGCTAGATGGTGCCGTTACAACGATCACACAGGAGGTTGGTGAGCTGCAGTTTGAAGACGATGAAGAAGATCAGTTTTACATGAAAGATTTGCCAAAACATGCCTGCTCGTGAGTATTTTGTGTTGTCTTTAAAAACTCCAAGGGAAATAAATAGATACACCTCCAAGGGAAATAATTTTGACATGGAAATATGTGTCTGCTTTCTGATTGGGGTCTACTAGCCCTGATTTCTGCAGGGTTTCAAACATTAGGGAAACTACTTCCTGTGAGCATTAAGCATGAATGCAAAATGATGGCAAACTCTTGAGGTGTATCTGTTTTTCATAAGAGGACTTAATACATATGTAGTTAATACACTTGGTCAATTTTCTGTCATTTTAAATTTACCTGGGAGAAAACTTGACTTCCTGTTTGCTTAAATTCTACACACAGTCTCTTATGAAAAGGTAGCTACTGAAAAAGGAAGAATTTGCTCCCAAAGGGAGCATTTTCCATAGCAACAGATAGGCGCTTTTTTCATCTTAAAAATGCTGATTCTTTCTTATTTCTCCATTAAAACATATGTTGTGGGTACTCATTAGAAGTGCCTTGGCAAGGCGCTTCTAATGAGTACCCACAGCATATGTTTTTGTAGAGAAATAAGAAAAATATTATATGGATACCCCCTCTAATCTGTAACTATGATTTTCTTTTCTTTTAGGGTAAACTTCTTACTTAAGAGTCCATGAAAACTTTTTAAGAGTACATGAAAACTTTTCACAGTCCGTCTCATACTGGTCTGACAAATTATTAAAATGTTCTTGAAATGCTTAGAACTTTTTCCAGATCAAACAAACGTGTCTTGCATGTCAAGGGTGCTACAGATTTAGTGAAGACTGCTTAATTGGACTGCAATGATGTCATAGCTCCAGATAAGGCACTTTTTTAGCCAAAATACTGAGATTTTTCTTATTTCTCCATGAAAAGTATATTGTTGGTACTCATTAGAAGCACTCGGCATGGCACTTCTTATGAGTACCCACAACATAAGTTTTCATGGAGAAATAAGAAAAATATTATCTGGAAACCCTCCTCTGGAACTATGGATGAAGCAGGGTGATGGAATTATCAACTTTATTACTTGTCCCCGGACAACTAAATGATCAAAATCCACTTGCTCAACTAGGATTTTCTTGCTCGTAAATTTACACTTTTTCTTATTTCTTCTTGAGAAAACATATGTTATGGGTACTTCTAATGATTACCCGCAACATACATGTATGTTTTCTTTGAGAAATAAGAAAAAAAAAAAAATTAAAATCTAGATTCTCTTCGTAGCTAGAGCTATGAAGTCCTTTACCTTGGACAAGTAAATTGATTTTTTTCTACTTGTCCTTAGTGAAATGGGACAAGTTAGACAAGTCGGGCATGGCGTTTCCACAGCCCTGGATGAAGGTTGGAGTCTTTGTTGTTTGCTAATGCCTTGACGTAATTTTTTGCATGCCATATCTCATTTATGTAAATCTTTTCAGATATTGTGGCATTCATGATCCAGCCTGTGTCGTCTACTGCAACACTACAAAGAAGTGGTTCTGTAATGGCAGAGGAAATACATCTGGAAGGTGAGACTGCTACAGAGATTTGATTTTTATTTTATATGTTTTAACAACATATTGACAGTACATGTATTTCAATAGCTCCAGATAAGAGGCAGTATCCAGATATTTTTTCTTATTTCTCCACAAAAAGATATTATGGGTACTGTCAAGCTGCTTCTAATGAGTTCTTGTAACATATGTTTTTGTGGAGAAAAAAGAAAAAAATGTCAGAACTTTTTTGGTTGAGAAAAATAGCCGTATCTGGAGCTCTTGACCTTTGTAAGGACTAATTTTTAGACATGAGGGCAAATCAATAAGTAAGCAACCTACCTCCATAGCTCCCAATAAGCTGCATCAATCAGAAAATATTGATCTTTTATTTCTAATTTCTGCATGAAATCATTTGTTGTGGGTACTCATTAGAAGTGCTTGAGTGAGGTGCTTCTAATGAGTACCAAACAACAAATGTTTTCGTGGAGAAATAAGAAATATGTGGATACTGCCTCTTATATGGAGCTGTGTCCTTACTTCCATTCCTCTTTCTTTTTGCAAGTAATTGCCTTCCAGCATATTCATTTGGCCCAACCATGTTCCAGTGCTATCATTATCAATTTTTTAGTTCAGGAGCAAAAAATAATCACTAGGTGATCAGGCGAACAGGTCAGATATGATATTATTTCATCCCCGTTTTGCTCTAAGGCATCCATTGAAACCATACAGTTCTGGACTCTTGCATTGTCTTGCTGAAGAAGATTTCCTTCAGAGAGTTTAATGCCATGTTTTTTTCAAGTACCTGTAAGTTTCTCTTACCAGCCTCTGTGGCTCAGGTGGATGCACGTCAGACTGATGATCAGGAGGTCGCGGGTTCGACCTCAGCCTGGTTGGCAACATTTTTTCGTGGAGATTTGATCATGAAATATTTTCTGCAGTCAATCTCTCCCTTCCGCTGATTCAAGAAGGACAGTTGTAAGTTTCTGGCGAAAGAATGTGTACAATACTGGATAACCATGTAGAGGAATAAGCCTGCCCAGTAAAAGTGTGGTTAGGTAAACTTACCGCTTCAGACATGACACCATTGGGTTGACTGGGCCATAAAACTTTAACACAAACAAACATGTAGGTTTGCATGTTACTGGCCAGTTCTTGTACTCCCCTTTGGTAAAAGTCCACCAGAATTTATCCCAGAATACAGTGGCTACCACTTTACCAGTCAAGGATTGCATCCAGGGCCCAGTTGTTCAAAGCTAACGACGTCATTAGGTAACGATTCGTTAAAATTTACATCGAGTGATACGCAAATATGTTGAAATTTTTTGCTGAAAAAATGTGAGTAGCTACTCACATTTTTTCAGCAAAAAATATCAGAATATTGTATATTGAATCTGCTAAAACAGTTAACGAAATGACCCGTAACGAGCTCGTTAAGCTAACGAACAACTGGGCCCTGAATTTCTTGGGCTTTGGGGAACGAGGTCTTACCCATTGACATCCAAGCATTGTTTTGTATTGAGACTAGGTTATATCTGTAGTTACAAGACACAAAAGGAAAATGATCTCCCTTTGGCCTTAACTGCTTCAACAGTCCCATGCTTTTTGATGCTTTAGTTGCCGTTTGCTCATTGCTAAGGCATTTGGGAACCCAAGGAATGTCAGCTTGCGCATACTAGAATGATCATGTAAGATTGTTGAAATGCTATAATGAAAGGCCCGATGGTTTTGCTATTTCTTCCATCTGAATATGCCTATTGCAATATACAAGAGCCTGCATTTTACTGCACATTTTCTCATTGGTGGGACCTAGTGGAAATTTAGACCTGCTTTCATCTTCCAAGGAAGTTCCATTCGCTTTGAACTTGCCAACTCAGATTTTTACTTGAGCATATCAGCTAACAGTACAGAAGACCTGTATCTACCGGGTATTAGTTAGTTTGTTACAAGTTTCCTTGTCTGCTTTCCCTTTTAAAAACAGTTAACAAATTACAGTATTAGGTTCCAGTTTAGATGAAGAGCAATCCTTTGTATCACTGGCCATGTTTAACATCCAATATCAGCGAATAAACTGACACTGATAAAATGTTTTACAGATGTCTAAATTTCACATTATAATAACATGAAAATAATGGCTTTGTCAATCAGTTAGAAATCTGTTAACCTGTTCACTTATTGACTTGCCCTCATATTATACATTAATTTCATACAATACATTACTGATAAGATTTGTGTTTTTCCTTTTACTGGTTCAAAACATGTTACTGGGTCTCATTGAGGTGTACCTATGAATACCCGCCATGATGATTTCATGACTCTTAAGAAATAAAAATCAGACTAAGAGCCATAGCTCCAGATAAGAGGAATATCCAGATAAATGTTTTTGTTTTTTTTTGTTTTTTGTTTTTGTTTTTTAAATTTCTTCTTGAAAACATGTTGTGGGTACTCATTAGAAGCCCCTCACTGAGGCGCTTCTAATGAGTACCCACAACATGTGTTTTTGTGGAGAAATAAGAAAGATATCAGCACTTAACAAAAAGAAAAAAAAAGCTTATCTGGAGCAATGAGAGCTATTAAAATCTGATATTGCATAAAAAAACAGTGCCGCACGTTATTAACAGCCGTGCATTAACCGACCAAAAGCCGTGTATTAACAAGGCAATTTACGTGCTGTTAATGCATGGCAACATAACTTTCAGTATGCTCGTACCGGGGCCACAGATTTGCTGCCGTTACGAGATGAGTGCTGCCCGGCCCTAGGTCAAGCATAGTACATGGAAATTCCGTTCGCGAGACATCGTGAAAAGGCGAAACAAAATACATGTAGTGCAAGAAATAATGTGAAATGTAGCAAATGTTTTCAGTTTTTATGCAATAATAGCGATCGAACATGGTTTTTGAACGCATTAACATTCGCCAGGTCCCTTGGGAGGTGTTGAAAACTGTGGCGTTCAGTCTCGGTTTTCAACACCTCCCACGGGACCTGGCAAATATTAATGCATGAAAAAACATGTTTTATCCCTATATAAAGGTTGCCTTTGGAAACAAAAAAAAAAAAAAAGAAAAACATGATTGAATCCATTTTATTGAGACTCTTCATATGACATCATAATTTTATTTTGGTAACCTTGACCCCATTTTCAAGGTCGCTGCAGGGCAGTATATGTCCCCTTGCTAAGCCTCATGCTAGAAGTCTGTTTGTAGTACACTACAACCTCTTTATAACACAGTTCGTTTGGATATAACACAGCTCAAAGATGGATCCCAAAAATGTATAGAATATATTGAAAAATGACCATAAATGGTCATTTTTCAATTTAATCTATACATTTTTGTTTGGATATAACATGGTTGTTTAACTAACACGGTTTATGCTATGGACCCCAACAATAGTGTTATAAAGAGGTTGTGGTGTGTATAATAATTTCAATACTTTTCGGTTAAAAAAAAGGCCTTATGTGGTGCAATGATAATTTTATTGATTGTAAGTAAGTAATGTTATTTATTGTAGCCATATCATCAACCACCTGGTACGAGCCAAGGCTAAAGAAGTGACACTGCACAAAGATGGTCCTCTTGGTGAGACGGTTCTCGAGTGTTACAACTGTGGATGTAAGAATGTCTTCCTGCTAGGATTCATTCCTGCAAAGGCGGATTCTGTTGTTGTGTTGCTGTGCCGTCAGCCGTGTGCTACACTAAGCAACCTGAAGGATATGAACTGGTTAGTTTTTCACGCTGCTATATTTATAACTTGCTGGCAACAATTTACATACCTCCAGTATTTAAGAGGGAGAACAGGAAAACAATTGTCTTATTTCTCCACAAAACTATGTGCTGTGGGTACTCATTAGAAGCGCCTCTGTGAGGCGCTTCTAATGAGTATCACAAGTTGTGTTTTTGTGGAGATATCAGAATAATGTCAGTACTTTTTGGATGAAAAAAATTGTCCTGTCTGGAGCTTTGTAAATTTACATGTAAGTGCATCTTGCATGTGGAGATTGATATATAAGTAAACAAAGTGTCTGCCAGCACACTGCAATCACCTGTTTGCTTAATCCTAGTCCTGCTGATTCCGGATATACCCTGCCTTTGTAAACAATGTAGATCCAGATCAGCTGGCTTCTGAAGAAGCCAACTGAGCTGGATCTGCACTGTTTGTTATTAAGTATATGAATTTGTATCAAAAACCTGGATCAAGTAATCTGATTGGCTGAAAATTAGAAGTGGGTGTGGCTTCTTAATTTATTCACCATGGCAAGGGTTAACAGGAACAGGCACACTTTTAGAAGAGGTAACTTCGCCAAAATTTTTTTTAGCCTTGTCCATTTGCGCTCTAATAGGAGGAAGAGACACATGTATGCATATTTAGAAGACAGTTTCTTAAGTAAGCCCTATTAAAACTCCGACATGTTGGGAATAAAGCATTGATGAGTGGCATGTAACTTCATTCAACTTTACCAAAAACTACAGATATGGCATAAGATGTTGGTGATTAGGTAATTAGATGGTCTGAATTTTCCAAGTCATTTTAGTAGACAAAATATGTCTTAAAATCAGAGATTTTCGGTAGCCAAATTGCAGACAGTGTAGACCCAAGAATTCCAGATAAACATTTGTTTTTCCTCCACAAAAATATGTTCCCAGTACACATTAGAAGCACCTCAGCGAATATGTTTTTGTGTATAGAAAGAAGAAAAAATGCCAGTACGGTAAATTTCCTAAATTTAGATCATTTTGTTCATTTCTTTCTTGTCCTAAATTTTAGCTTTTTATGCTGTTGTTTCTAAAAATACTTACTGGAATGGCAAATACTGTAGACTCTGATCAGTCTGCTCTGATCTGCATCTGCACTGTTTGCATTTGCTATTTGTCAGAAACTTTGATGTTCAAACTTTTAGGACATATACCGTTCTTTATTTGTTGAAACAAAAAAAAACACATTGCCTTATCTATTAGCCTTATCTGGAGCTATGGTGGCCCCGCATTGTTTGCTCAGATATATGAGCCAGTGCACGATAAAACCTAAAATTGGACCAGTATAAGGGCATGGTGCAAAGAGGTCATGTATCTTATGTCTTTGTCACCGTGGCGTCCAACTGATATTGGCTTACAGTTGGGCAAGGCCTGCTACCCTTGTAGCAGGTAAAGGTAGAGGGGGAATGTTTCTGTTTCTTCACTTTCATTCCTGTTCCTCTTTCTTTCCTGTTCCTCTCTTTCTTTTCTTCTACTATCTCTTCTATCGCTTTTCTCCCTTTCTCTGGGAGATGACACAAAATGACCCACAAGGGTTGACATGTCGTTAAACCCCAACATAATTTAAAAAAAAAGGACCTGTGTGATCAGCAAAGACTCAGATCAACCTGTACATCCACTCATAATGGCAAGATATCTCGTTCTTTAGATAGCCTGGAGGCTGTTCAAGACACATGAGATCAGCAAAGATCTGATCAGACTGCATGGATGCACAGGCTGATCTGAGTCATCACTGGTCGTACAAGTCTTATTGTAGGTTTTGTCCTGTGCTGGCTCATATACATTTGAATAGTTCGTGTATATTTGGTTCTTCTAGATTCATACAGACAGTGGACATAATTATTTGACTTTTTGTGACATCGCAGTTGTGGTTTAAATCTATATATTTCCATAACTTTTAAAAAAATTCCTTTGCTAAAATTATTAAGGCTCCAGTAATGAAAAATACCGGTATACCAAAAGTTTGCAAATTCATAGAAGCAATTAACAAATATTTCAAGAGGTCTGTATTAAAGTATTTTATTACTTGTTATGCAGCTCTGTTTTGAAACCAAAATAAATTTTTAATTTTGATGTCATCAAAAATGTTGGATTTGGAATTTATGCCCACTTTAAAGAGTGACAGCTCCATTGCTTAAAGGGCAAAACTCATATTTATTTGTATATTGCATTTGTCTTTTTGCTTTAATCTTTTATATATTTTATGAGCTTTTCTTCTGTGAGGTAATGTACAGAATTCTTTTAGAAAATGTAGAATTGCATTGATTTGAATGACAAATTCACAAGGTGGCAAATAATTATATCCATTGAAAGTACTTATTTTATACAGGGATCCCTCGCAGTGGCAGCCATTGATTCAAGATCGTCAGTTTCTTCCTTGGCTGGTGAAGGTCCCCTCAGAGCAAGAACAGTTAAGGGCTAGACAGATTTCTGCCCAGCAGATTAACAAGTTAGAGGAACTGTGGAAGGATAATCCAGAAGCCACCCTGGAAGACCTGGAGAAACCTGGGGTAGATGAGGAGCCACAACAAGTCTTACTAAGGTAATATGAAAATAGGCTTAGCCTAAATTCGAGCACAGCAAGACCCTGTTTGTAGTCTCTTCAAAAGTCCTTCAAAGCATCTTTAAAGAATGGCTATCAGTGTATAAAAATATATGGAAATCAAAATTAAATAATAAATAAATAATAAAAATAATCAGCAGTATATGTCCATGACACTTATTGACACTCGTTTCTTCTCACTTCTTGACGCTTATTAGTATCAAGTCCGCTCCAGTCCTGTCAACTTCGGGTGACAACTTTTGACAACTTCCGGGAAGAAAATGGGAAGAAAATTGGTCAGAGCGATTTCTGCTGAAAGTATATATCGTTGTATGTTACTTTTCATTGATCATATTCTCTACCGTAGAGCTCACTTCGTTCGCGACACGCTGTTCGCGTCGCGAGCTGTGCTCGCTATGATTGCATAACATAGGTCTAGATAAGGGAGGGTATCCAGTAAATATTTTTCTTATTTCTTCACGAAAACATAGGTTGTGGGTACTCATTTGAAACGCCTCGGCGAGGCGCTTCTAATGAGTACCCACAACATGTGTTTTTGTGGAGTAATAAGAAAATTATCAATACTTTTGGATTGAAAAAAGAGCCTTAACTCTTATTTCTATGTGAAAATATGTTGTGGCCTTGTCGAGGGGCTTCATTTGAGTACCCACTACATTCGTTTTAATGGAGAAGTAAGATAAACTATATCAGAATTGTCACCAAATACTCCTGTGCATAGAAAAATTGTGGAAATTTAAAAAAAAAAAATAAACTACCAATATTTTTTTTCTCGAATAGTTTATCACAGACTCCTCCTACAAATGTTTGCAGGTATGATGATGCCTACCAGTACCAGAGTATCTTTGGTCCATTAGTGAAGCTGGAAGCAGATTATGACAAGAAGTTGAAGGAATCGCAGACCCAAGACAACATAATAGTGAGATGGGATGTTGGACTGAACAAGAAAAAAATTGCTTATTTCCATCTACCAAAGGCTAATGATGGTGAGTAATCAGCTTAAGGCTGTTTGTTTTTCAATCATATATCATGACTGATTTTTGTAGGTTGATAGTGTTATATTAACGGGAAGATTTTGTGATCACATGCATTTTTGTTCCAGTATAGTCCCATACTGTTTGAAATAGAAAGGCTGTAGTTTTTTAATGTATATTAAATACTTGGCAAATACATATGAAATATGTATGCATATGAATTTATTGCTTTTAATATATGTTGACACCATGTATTTCTTTGAAAATTTTACCCATTATATCATGCTTGAAATGAAAATGGGCTTCCAGGAAAGTTATGGACTTTGTTGTTTATCAGATACTTTCTTAACCCTTGTCCTACTGAACCCGGATATACCCTGCCTTTGCAAACTTTGTAGATCCAGATCAGTTGGCTTCTGAAGAAGCCAAATGATCTGGATCTACTGTTTGCTATTAAGTATGTGACTTTATAGCAACAATCTGGATCAAGTAATCTGATTGGCTGAAAATTAGAAGTGGGTGTGACATCTTAATTTGTTCAGCAGGACAGGAGTTAAGGAGACTGGATTCTCTTGATGGATTTTCTGCAAGTTTTTACAAGGGCAACTTCTGTGACCCCTGTGCTCTCCCAGGGGGAGCAAATTTTTATTCTATACATTTAGAGTACCATAATAACCCTAAGTATAGGAACAGACAGCACTGAGCAAAGAGTGTAGACACAGAACAGACACTGCGGAATACAGCATCTGATCAGGGTCTGCAATGGTTGTAATTCGTCCAGCAATGGTTTAACACATGAAAAGGTAGTGTATCAGACCTTTCTCAAATTTTAGGAGAAGTATGGTAAGGATTTGGGGTGTCCTAATACTTAGGGCAAATACGGTAGACCCTAATTCAGAAGGAGGCAAAACCATTTTGAAAGAGTTAACTCCAAGCTAAAATTTCGTCCATTTCCCTTTAGGAATAGAATTAGTTGGCTGGCCTCGGTGGCTCAGTTGGATGCGAGTCCAACTTGTGATCAGGAGGTTGCGGGTTCAACCCCACACTGGCAACATTCTTTCGTGGAGATTTGATCATGAAATATTTCCTACAGTCATTCTTTCCCATCTGCTGATTCAAGAAGGGCAGTTATCAGTTTCTGGCGAAAGAATGTGCACAATACTGGTTAACCGCTTAAGAGGACTAAGCCTGCCCAGTAAAGGTGTGGTTAGGAAAACTGACCACACTTGACATGACCCCATTGGGTTGACTGGGCCATAAAACCTCAACACAAACAAAATAGAATTCGTTGAGCTAAGATTTTTATTCACAATGGATTGGCAAATAATGTACTGATTTGGAAAAGTAAAAAAGTCCTTGAAAATTAGTATTTGAGACAGGGACTGTATATCATGACAAAAGCCACATTAATCTAATCCCTGTTATTACTATTTCAGAGATGAAGATCATGCATGGGGATGAGTTACGGCTGAGGTATATGGGTGAGCTGCAGAAACACTGGTCAGGTGTGGGACATGTTATCAAGATACCTGACAGTATCCTTTCTATATATTGCTATAGCTTCAGCATGGCTGAATTGATTACGATGTGTCACACAATACATGAACATCTTTGTTTTCTCTCAGGGTTTAAACTGAGGTTCCCAGGGACTCCCTTTCCTGGAATTAAGTGGTCGTTTAATAAGATTGAGGGGTTTGTCATTTAAAGCAGTTAAACCTTAAAGTGCTAATTACAACTACAGCAGACAACACATTGAAGAACTTGTTTTAATTTTTCAGAAAAAAGATGACATTTCATGTGAATTGTCTGCTAGGCAGACAATTCACATGAAATATCAAGTCTTATTTTTCTCTGGAAAATAAAATCTAGTTTGGAATGTCATCTGCTACAATTTGCTTTGATGCAGTGCTTTAAAGGCCCAAATTCTTGCCCTCTAGATCACAAATAGATTAAAATACGAAGCCATAGATAAATAAAATTAATTTTGGATTGATCATATAATGATTCTTGCCTCTAACTTTTGAGAGTCCAGAACAAGGTTTTGGGGTAGAAACTGCCAAAATGCGAGTTGGGGAAAACCCTGAACATGTTTCTGTTTTCTTACAGAAATAAAAATCTTTGTAGCTGTAGGTAAGAGGTATATTCAGATAACAACTTTATTTCTCTATGAAAATGTGGCTTTCATTGAAGTGCCTTTAAGATACCTCTAATTTATCTAGTGCATTCCCACAAAACTGGGTGGTCGCCGGTGGTGCGAAGGTGTCGTGTAGCTTATGTCACCAGGGAGTCTCACAGTTGGGCAAGGCTTGCTATCCTTGTAGCAGGTAGGGTAGAGGGGGAATGTTTTTATTTCTTCTGTGTCTTTTTTTCATTCCTGTTCTTCTTTTTTCCCAGTCCCTCCCTTAACCTCCCTTAAAGTGCCAATCACAACTGCAGCAGATGACAATTTTTTATTTAATTATTTCTTGTTTTTAAGAGAAACAAGTCTTGACATTTCATGTGAATTGTCTGCTTTGCTTGGCAGACGATTCACATGAAATGTCAAGACTTGTTTTCTCTGAAAAAAAAAAAAAAAAATAGAATATCATCTGCTACAAATTTTGCTTGGCGCTTTAACTATCTTTGACTATCTTTTTTTTCCCTTATTCTGGGAGATGACACAAAATGACAACAAGGGTTGGCGTGTCGTTAAACCCCAACACAATCAGACCCACAAAACAAGTTTTGTGGAGAAGTAAAAAAAATTCATGTTTTACTGGACAAAGAATGTCTTATCTAGAGCTATGATCTGGCTATCTGTCTAACCTGGAACTTTGTGTACTGTTTTAACCCTTGCCATGCTGAATAAATTAATATGCCATGCCCACTTTAAATTTTCAGCCAGTCAGCACTTGATCCAAATTGTTGATACAAATTCACATACTGAATGGCAAACAGTGGAGATCCAGATCAGTTGGCTTCTTAGAAGCCAACTGATCTGGATCTACACTGTTTGCAAAGGCAGGGTATATTCGGGGTCAGCAGGACAATGGTTAAGGTTCTGCTGAGTTCTGATACTGTTTGCAAATAGTGAAAGATCTTAACAGAATATAAGCATATGACACTGATCTGGTTCCTTGTAAGATATATTGTTTTCACTAGTATCTTGTGCCAGGATTTGTTTTACTGTGATATTCCTTAGCTTGCACCAGACCATAGTGATGAGATAGCGATTGAGTTGAAGAGTAACGCTGGTGTACCAACAGACTGCACACACAACTTTGTTGTTGATTTTGTCTGGAAGTCAACCTCCTTTGACAGGTATGGTGGGAGCCTTGATTTAGCACTTGGCATACTGGATAAAAAATTTCAACATTTTGAAAAAGTCATTTTTCTCAGGAAATAGGTTTTAACATTGCATTTCATGCATCACTTTGTCATCTGCAGATTTGCCCAGAGTCTGAGTGTGGTAATTGTTAAATACTTTATTAGACTGGCACCATGCTTGTGCTTATTTACTTTGTTTTAAAGTGGCCGGCAGCTTAAAAAGTAGTAAGACCATTTTGATTGAATATCGCAATTTGGGCTAAACTGATTAAAACTATGTCTTCAGTGCATATGCTGACATCAAAGGCCAGGTCATCCTGTCGTCTGAGAGGACTATCCCCTTTCACAAATATTGGATGAAGTAGAATGGTCTATTAGACAAATGGAGGGTTAAGACTGATCAGTCTCTGTGGATGTATAGGATCAGAATATAGGCATATGCCTTAAGACGATTTTTGCATTATGCAGCCTGTGTACAAGTTTTTTGAAGGCTAAAAAAAAATAAAATGTGCGTTTAGGATAACCCGACCCTACTTAATTTTTCTGATGAAACGGAGTAATTTTTTTCATGCTTTATCATAAAAAAATTTGACCTTTTTAGGGTAAAATATTTATGCTGCAATATTTACCTAGTATTTGGACCAGTAGGTCTAAGCAGACAGTGAAGACCGAGATCAGACTGCTCTCTACTTTTCAGACATATCAGAGAGTGATCTCGCAGATTTATTAAAATCATATATACAATGTAAGAAAAATGCTCATGTTTTGGATGATGATTATGTGAAACTCAATAAAGCTTGTTGCAAGGGAATACAGTACAGTCATGAGAATAATTGTGCCCTCAGTGGGAGTCAAAACCATGACTGCTTGATAAACAAATGAGTGCTAAGCCCGCAGCATTACTGGCAGTCTAGCAGCTTGGTTAGCCCATTGTAGACTGAATAGACTCTCTCACACTATATTATCTTGGAAGAGTCCAATTTCAATTTTAGCTACATGCAACTATGAGATTTATATATTCCTAGAAAAAAAAAGGTTAAACTATTTGCAACAGTGGAGACCCTGATCAGATGTCGCATTCTGTGGCATCTGATCTGGGTCTGCACTGTTTGCCAGTTACCCTTTTATGGGTCCCCTGACTACAATGGGTTAGAAAGGCACACCAAATGAAAGGAGATGGGAAAACCAGGATTATAGCAAGGTGACAATCATTGAGTACCCAAAAGATGTATTTTGGTACAAAAATAACAAAATTTGTTTCTTCTGTAACAGTCATTGCATTAATATCTATAATCTGATCCAGAGCCAATATTTACACAAATTAAAGGTGCTGTAGCTAAATTTGAAAATAAGCCATCGCACGACAAAATCTACAATAAGACCTGTGTGACCAGCAAAGACTCGGATCAACGTGTACATCCACCCAGTATGGCAAGGGTTCTCATTCATCCCTCTTTGGATAGCTGGGAGGCTGTAGAAGACACTTGGGATCAGCAAAGACTCTGATTCATCTGCGTAGATGTGCAGGCTGATCTGAATCTTCGCTGGTTGCACAAGTCTTATTGTAGGCTTAAATAAATGTTTTCTGTATTTGTTTCTGTATTTTTACACTAATTAAGTTGCCGAGTAATTTAATAATGTCTCAGTTCACTTTTGACATCATTAGCATTAGGTAATATGATGTCATTAAAAATGCAACCGACAATAGTACAATGCTGAAAATGCCATTCAAAGGTAGTTTTGTGATTTTCTGACTTTCTCCAGGAAAGTTTGAAGAAACAGAGGTAAATTCAAAATATTTTTTTGTTTATTAGTGTTTATTATTGAGAACCGCAAGAAGCCGAAACATATGTCCAGAAAAACTGTAATTAGACTATAGAGCTATGGTTTAAAAAGGTAAAATATTAGTTGCCCTGCAAAAGGCTGCAAATTTTACAAAAGTTTGTTTGTATTCCCAGGATGCAGTCAGCTTTGAAAACATTTGCTGTTGATGAGACCTCGGTGTGGGGCTACATATACCACAAGCTGCTGGGACATGAAGTGGAGGATGTTGTTATCAAATGTTCCCTGCCGAAGAGATTCAGTGCTCCTAACCTGCCGGAACTGAACCACTCCCAGGTGTATGCCGTGAAGACAGTGTTACAGAGACCACTCAGTCTTATTCAGGTAAATATACCTAATATGTGTATTTAAATCAGGCCATGTCAAGTGAAAAAAGTGCCTTCAAATATGCACATCCCGTGCGTGCTCAAAGCATTATCCAGGGCCCAGTTGTTCAAAGCGTTGTTAGCTTAACGAGCTTGTTAAGGGTCATTTCATCAACTGTTTTTTGTTGTTGTTTTTTTTTGCCGGCCTCGGTGGCTCAGTTGGATGCACGTCTGACTGGAGACCAGGAGGTCGTGGGTTCGACCCCCGCCGAGGTCGGCAACATTTTTTCGTGGAGATTGATCATGAAATATTTTCTACGGTCATTCTCTCCCTTCCACTGATTCAAGAAGGGCAGTTGTCAGTTTCTGGCGAAAGAATGTGCAAAATACTGGTTAACCGCTTAGAGGACAAAGCCTGCCCAGTAAACGTGTGGTTAGGTAAACTGACCGCGCTCGACATGACCCCATTGGGTTGACTGGGCCGTAAAACCTCAACACAAACAAACAATCAACTGTTTTAGCGGATTCAATATACAATATTCTGAAATTTTTTGCTGAAAAAATGTGAGTAGTTTTTGCACTGCAAAAGCTACTCACATTTTTATGCCCCCAACTTTAAAGACGTTGGAGGGGCATATTGCTTCTGGGTTGTTCGTCAGTCCGTCCGTCCGTTCGTCACGCTTTTTGATGCATAGCATAACTTTAAAACTGTGAATGCTACTGTTTTGAAATTTCATATATGGATTCCTCATGAAAAAATAGCTGACACGTATTTTTTTTCTTGACAGGATTATGCCCCTTTTCTGAGTTATGGCCCTTTGAAAAAATATGGATGCAATCTTGTCAGCAAAATATCTCAAAAACTATTGGAGCTAGAGCCTTGAAACTTGATGAATAGACTGGTAGTGATGAGTAGACAACCTGATTAACTTTTGAAGAAATTTTGAAAAATACTTCTTGAGTTATGGCCCTTTGTAATTTTGGGCAATTTTACCTTGTCAGCAAAATATCTCAAAAACTGTTAGAGCTAGAGCCTTGAAACTTAGTAAATGGATTTGTAGTGATGAGTAGATGACCTGATTAACTTTTGAAGAAATTCTGAAAAACACTTCATGAGTTATGGCCCTTTGTAATTTTGGGCATTTTTATCTTGTCAGCAAAATATCTCAAAAACCTTTGGAGCTAGAGCCTTGAAACTTAATGAATAGACTGGTAGTGATGAGTAGACAACCTGATTAACTTTTGAAGAAATTTTGAAAAATGCCTTTTGAGTTATGGCCCTTTGTAATTTTGGGCATTTTTACCTTGTCAGCAAAATATCTCAAAAACTGTTAGAGCTTGAGCCTTGAAACTTAGTAAATGGATTTGTAGTGATGTGTAGATGACCTGATTAACTTTTGAAGAAATTCTGAAAAACACTTCATGAGTTATGGCCCTTTGTAATTTAGGGCATTTTTAACTTGTCAGCAAAATATCTCAAAAACTATTGAAGCTAGAGCCTTGAAACTTGATGAATAGACTGGTAGTGATGAGTAGACAACCTGATAAACTTTTGAAGAAATTTTGAAATATACTTCTTGAGTTATGCCCCTTTGTAATTTTAGGCATTTTTATCTTTTCAGCAAAATATCTCAAAAACTGTTAGAGCTAGAGCCTTGAAACTTAATAAATGGATTTGTAGTGATGAGTAGATGACCTGATTAATTTTTGAAGAAATTCTGAAAAATACTTCATGAGTTATGGCCCTTTGTAATTTTGGGCAATTTTACCTTGTCAGCAAAATATCTCAAAAACTGTTGGAACTAGAGCCTTGACACTTGATGAATAGACTGGTAGTGATGAGTAGACAACCTGATTAACTTTTGAAGAAATTTTGAAATATACTTCTTGAGTTATGCCCCTTTGTTATTTTGGGCATTTTTATCTTGTCAGCAAAATATCTCAAAAACTATTAGAGCTAGAGACTTGAAACTTGGTGAATTGATTGGTAATGATGAGTAGATGACCTGATTAATTTTTTTGTAAATTCTGAAAAATATTTCATAAGTAATGGCCCTTTGTAAATTTGGGCATGTTTCCCTTGTGAACAAAATATCTCAAAAACTATTGAAGCTGGAGCCTTGAAACTTGATGAATAGATTGGTAGCGATGAGTAGATGACCTGATTATGCCCCCAGTTTAGAATGAAATTGATGGGGCATATTATTTTGCCTTCATTTGTCCATCTGACTGTTTGTCCGTTCATCAAGCTTTTTTTTGTGCATGCCATATCTTAAGAACCCTGCACGCTAGGGTTTTGAAATTTTATATTTGGGTTCCCAATGAAAAAATAGCTGACCCGTATTTTGTTTCTTGTCTAGCATGTTTATTTAAAGTTATGCCCCTTTGAAAAAAATCAGAATTAAATCTTGTGAGCAAGATATCTTGAAAAGTATTTAAGCTGGGTTCTTGAAATTTGATACAGTGAGTGGGAATGATGTGTACATTACCCGATTATATTTTGAGAGAATTCCATGAAAATATTGATAAAGTTACGGCCCTTTGCAGTTCTGCTCATTTTGACCTTGTCAGCAAGATTTCTCGAAAAGCACTTAAGCTAGCGTCTTGAAATATTATATGCTGATTGGGGATGATGTGGAGATTACCTGGTTTGTTTTTTAGGGAATTCCATGAAAAATTGATGTAGTTATGGCCCTTTGTAGTTCTAGGCATTTTGACTTTTTCAGCAAGATATCTCAAAAAGTATTTAAGCTAGAGCCATGATATTTGGTATACTGATTGGGATTGAGGAGGAGATCACCTGAATAAATTTTGAACCAATTAAATGAAATGTTGGAGTTATGGCCCTTCGCAATTTCGGGCCATTTAATGTCGTTGCTTTATTGTGTATAGCATAAGTTTAGAACCATGTATGCTAATGTTTTGAAATTTCATGTTTTGATTCCTCATGAAAAAATAGGTGATCCGTATTTTTTTCTTATCCCAATCATCTCCTATTTTAGAGTTATTTCCCTTTGATAAAATAACATTGAAATCATATATTTGTACTGTTGTTAGCATCATGGCTAAGCAGTGTTGGAGTCAAACAGTGTTAGAGTCAGGCAGTTGGGGGCATAGTGTTTTACAAACACCAGCTCTAGTTTCAACAAAAAATTTCAGCATATTTGCGTATCACTCGATTAAAATTTTAACGAATCGTTAACTAACGACATCCTTAGCTTTGAACAACTGGGCCCAGGCTTTTACCCCCCATTCTTACATTCTGTTGTAGCCAAGGATTCTGTTAGGAGGCATTGAAGGACCTTGATCAGACTTTGCAGATGTGCAGGCTGATCTGGGTTTTTGCAGTCCGTATATGCCTGAAGACAAGTTTTTGCATGGCCATGGTCCAATTAGTCTAACCATCCATGACTTTGCTTCAGAAGACTGAATACACTAGGAACTTTTTCTGCCGTTTTATACAAGGGGGAACTTCTGTAACTTCCTCTGCCTTACTGCAACTGCACACCAAGCTCCTGAAAAGGGGTGTACTCTAAAAGGAAAGAATTTCCTCCCATGGGCAAAATGATTCTACATAGCTCTTGTTTGGGGTGGTCGGGTGTGGCGAAGGTGTTGTGTATCTTGCGTCACTGGGGTGTCCAACTGATATTGGCTTACAGTTGGGCAAGGCCTGCTTTCCTTGTAGCAGGTAAGGGTAGAGGGGGGATGTTTTTATTTCTTCCATTTCTTCACTTTCATTCTGGTTCTCTTTCTTCCCTGTCCCTCTCTTTCAGCTCCTCTACTATCCTATATCTTTTCTCCCTTTCTCTGGGAGATGACACAAAATGACCCACAAGGGTTGACTTGTCATTAAACCCCAACACATAGATCCTGATAAGGCGCTTTTTTTTCACCAAAAAGTATCTGTATTTTTTTATTTCTCGACAAAAACATATGGTGTGGGTACTCATTAGAAGCGCCTCGCCGAGGCGCTTCTAATGAGTACCCACAACATATGTTTTTGGTGAGAAATAAGGAAACTGTTAACCTGATACCCATTCTTATCTAGACCTATGATTCTAAAATAATTATATCCCTGAAAAGTGTATCCAATCCCCTTAAATCTCCTTAAACAGTATTTCACATATCCTATACCAAAAAGTAGCAGATAAACTAATATGATTTTTGGATGAATATAAATCACTATACCAATACTATAAATAAGATGCCAGAAATGGAATGATTAGATTTACAGAGCCTAAAACAGGTACTAATTTAACATTGAGCTCAGTGAAAAATTACAAATTTCAGAATGTTGAAACTTCCTTTTTACTTGTCTGCTTTGCACTCTGACAAAAGCCAGCCTTTGTGGTTCAATCAGATGCATGTCCGACTGGTGATCAGGAGGTTAAGAGTTCTAACCCTGCCAGGTCTGACAACATTCTTTCATGGAGAGTGATCATGAATTATTATCTACAGTTATTCTCTTCCTTCTACTGATTTAAAAAGGGCAGTTGTCAGTTTCTGGCTAAAGAATGTGCACAAATAAATGTACTGGTTAACCACTTAGAGGACTAAGTCTGCCCAGGAAAAGTGTGTTTAGGTAAACTTACCTGCCTGACATGACCTTAAACTCCAAACCAAACCAACCAACTCTGACAGAGCTCCAGTTTTAAGTGTTTTTAGCTCACCTGAGCACGAAGTGCTCATGGTGAGCTATTGTGGTCAGTCAATGTCCGTCATCCGTCGTGCGGCGTCAACAATTGCTTTAAAAGCCTACTCCTCCTACACCCCTGGGCCAATTGACTTGATACTTGGTAGGAAGCATCGGGGTGACTTGTAGATCAAAAATAGCTAAAATCATTCCGATCAGAAATCCAAGATGGCCGCCATCTTGAAAATCTAGTTTTCGCTTCTTCTCCTGAACCAAAAGGCCAATTGACTCCAAACTTGCTAGGAACAATTAGGGTGACTTGTAGATCAAAAATAGCTAAAATCGTTCCGATCGGAAATCCAAGATGGCCGCCATCTTGAAAATCTATTTTTCGCTTCTTCTCCTGAACCTAAAGGCCAGTTGACTCCAAACTTGCTAGGAAGCATCAGGGTGACTTGTAGATCAAAAATAGCTAAAATCATGCTTATCGGAAATCCAAGATGGCCGCCATGGCAGCCATCTTGAAAATCTATTTTTCGCTTCTTCTCCTGAACGGAAAGGCCAATTGACTCCAAACTTGCTAGGAAGCATCGGGATGACTTGTAGATCAAAAATAGCTAAAATCATGCCGATCATAAAACCAGGATGGGCGCCATGGCAGCCTTCTTGCAAATCTATTTTTCGCTTCTTCTCCTGAACTGAAAGGCCAGTTGACTCGAAACTTGGTAGGAAGCATTTGGGTGACTTGTAGATCAAAAATAGTTAAAATCATGCCGATCGTAAATCCAAGATGGCCGCCATGGCGGCTATCTTGAAAATCTATTTTTCGCTTCTTCTCCTAAACCCAAAAGTCACTTGACTCGAAACTTAGTAGGAAGCATCAGGGTGACTTGTAGATCAAATGTAGCTAAAATCGTTCTGATCAGAAATCCCAGATGGCCACCATGGCCGCCATCTTGAAAATCTATATTTAGCTTCTTCTCCTGCACTGAAAGGCCAATTGACTCCAAACTTGGTAGGAGACATTGGGGTGACTTGTAGATCAAAAATAGCTAAAATCGTGCCAATCGGATATCCAAGATGGCCCCCATGGCAGCCATCTTGAAAATCTATTTTTCGCCTCTTCTCCTGAACTGAAAGGCCAGTTGACTCGAAACTTGGTAGGAAGCATTGGGGTGACTCGTAGCTCTAAAATAGCTAAAATCGTGCCGATCTTAAATCCAAGCTGGCTGCCATTTAGAGTTTGTTCAAATGATCACGCTCAATTGACTGGCATGCCATATGTCTTCTTCTTCAAAATAAAGAACTGCTTAAATGATGATCTTTTCATTAGTTGCGATGACAGGATTGGAAAAATGTTGCATAACATCTGCATATCTGCAGTGGCTATGTGGGCCCGTGGGCCTATTGTTTATTGTTCATGTTGACTGTGACTCCCAAGAATTTAGATTGCATAAAATAATGATACTTAGATTTTATAACAATACTGATAAAGTGCCTTTTAAGATTTTAGCTAGATAATCCTAATAGAATGTCCAAAAAATTATTTTTCCCCAGGTTTACTCATATTTATTTTTCTTATTTTTCCTTGAAAACAGGAAATGGCATAGGTTGAGATAAAACTGGGGTATTTTATCAGGAAAATATGTTTCTTATTTCTCCATATATATCTACATGTTGTTGGTACTCACTAGAAGTGAGGCATTTCTAATGGGTACCAACAAATTATGTTTACATGGAGAAATAAGAAAGAAACAAACACTTTTTTGTTGACAACTGTACCTTGTCTGGAGTTTTAGTTAGGGTACTCAATAGAAACACCTCACCAAGGCACTGCTAATGAGTATCTACATGTTTTCATGGAGAAATAAGAAAAACATTCTCTTGTTACTCCTCTTATCCAGAGCTATGTAGTGTTTAAACTTAAACCTTGTCCTGCTTAATAAATTAAGATGCCACACCCACTCCTAATCTGCCGGCCTCAGTGGCTCAATTGGATGCGCCGTCCGACTGGAGACCAGGAGGTCGCCGGTTCAACCCCACCGAGGTCGGCAACATTCATTCGTGGAGATTGATCATGAAATATTTTCTACGATCATTCTCTCCCATCCACTGATTCAAGAAGGGCAGTTTTCAATTTCTGGCGAAAGAATGTGCACAATACTGGTTAACCGCTTAGAGGACTAAGTCTGCCCAGTAAACGTGTGATTAGGTAAACTGACTGCACTTGACATGACCCCATTGGGTTGACTGGGCCGTAAAACCTCAACACTCCTAATTTTCATCCAGTGAGATTACTTGATCCAGGTTGTTGATACAAATTCATGTACTTTATGACAAACAGTGCAGATTCAGTTGGCTTCTGAAGAAGCCACCTGATCTGGATCTACACTGTTTGCAAAGTCTGGGTATATATCCGGGTTCATCAGGACAGGGGTTAAATAGCTCCAGATAAGGTGGTTTCTTCAGCTGAAATCTATCAATATTTATCTTATTTCTGCATGAAAATATGTTGTGTATTCATTAGAAGTGCCTCACCGAGGCACGTCTAATGAGTACCCACAACATATGTTTTCATGCAGAAATAAGAAAAAATACATTTTGTACACCCCTACTTATCTGGAGCTATGACTTTATGACAGTACTTGTTATTACAGGGTCCACCGGGGACAGGTAAGACGGTGACATCAGCTACTGTGGTGTACCATCTGAGTAAACAGAATCAGGGTCAGGTCCTTGTGTGTGCCCCATCTAATATTGCTGTCGACCAACTCACAGAAAAGATACATAAAACAGGACTGAAGGTAATAAACATTCTTTGTGCAGTGGGGTCGGAGGGAAAGGGGTGATGATGCTTTCATTAAATTTCAAAAAATAAAAGTGAAGATACCCAGGAAATGCTACAATTATGAAGTACAGCCTTACCGAGGCACCAAAGAAGGAGAGATGAGAAAAAAATAATGACAAAAACTCTTAAACATGCATTTTACAGCAAAGTTGTGTGAAAAGTCCCTGACAGAGAGTTTGTCTATTTTCTGGTTGAGTAGTGTGCCAAGTTATTCAATCCTGACTTGGGTGGTAGGGTGGTGTTAACGGCCAGGGCCCAGTTGTTCAAAGCTTTGTTAGCTTAATGGGCTCGTTAGTGGTGAAAAAATGTGAGTAGCTTTTGCAAATGTTTTTTTAGCAAAAATATTAATGTAATAGCCATATTAAATGATCAAAGTTTTAACGATACGTTAACTAACGACAGTGTTAGTATTGAACAACTGGGCCCAGCTGTACTTACAACAGGTGGCAAAAGGGGACATGTTTGTATTTCTAATGTTTTGGGACTGTCATTTACTTATTCCCTCATCCTTTCTCTCTTTCCTCGTCTCTTCTAGCTCTTCTGTCCTTTTTCTCCCTTTCTCTGGGAGACACAAAATGACTCACAAGGGTTGACATGCCCTTGAACAAGAACTCAGACAAAAAAAAACAACAAAAACAATCCTAACACTAGACTCACCAGTCCTAGCTTTAAGCTTTATGTCAGATGGAAGAGAAGCTTTTATGTTGTAGTATTTCTGAAGCCTTTGTGTAAATCATCTCGGGATAAAATGTAAAATGCACCACTTCCTGTACGTCAAACTGACATTCTTTCAGCAAAGATTTAAATAATTTTGTTTTGGTGTAAATACTTGTAAATACTTGTAGATAGTACACATTAACACAGCAGTTGCACTCAAGTCCTCCGCAGAGCATGTTTAACCATGTATACATAGTTAATGGTGTTAAAATTTTATTGGACCATACCAAAATACTTCTAAAATATACCAGTAAAGTCAATGTGACTTTGTCTATTACTTTTATCATCAGACTTGTAGATTTTTTATTTTTTCACTGCTAATGAGTTCTTTGGCCAAGTTGATTAATTTCAGATTTTACAATAAATATTTGTGTTGTAAGTTTTGCATTTTCAATCAAATAATTTGATAGAAATTTGAAATTTAACAGCAAGTATTAGATTACATCAGTGCAGAGACTGTGAATATGGTAGTTGAATATCAATAAGAGAATCCGTAATGACCCTAACTATTGGAACAGATTGGCTTGAGCAAACAGTGTAGACTCTAAGCTACAATCTGTGACATCAGGTCAGGGCCTGTACTGTTTCTCAGGTCTGTTTATGCCGGCCTCGGTGGCTCAGTTGGATGCGCCGTCTGACTGGATACCAGGAGGTCGCAGGTTCAACCCCCGCCGTCGGCAACATTCTTTCGTGGAGATTGATCATGAAATATTTTCTATGCAGGCTTTCAAGCGGGCCCTACTTTTCCTACTATTCCTACTTTTCCCTACTTTTTTTTTGTGTTCCTACTTTTCCCTACTTTTTTCTGAAAATGCCCTACTATCCCTACTTTTTAGTCCAAAAGTGTTTGAAGTGACCAAAAATTGTAATTTTTTTCCTCGCTCGCTCGAAGTTTGTAAAAATTGGATCAGCTTAATCTGAGCAGTCACGATGCAAAAGTTTATGAAATATTTTTCCTTCAATTGTAACTCCTTTTTTGGAACATTTATTTTGGTATTTCCTTACCATGGTGATATAGTGTTATTGTTCAGAGAAAACTGTTTTCTTATTATATCTTTTTCTAAGTCTGAAAACACTCAGAACATCCCTACTATCCCTACTTTTCATGATTTAAATTCCTACTTTTGCCCTACTTTTTCAAAATTTTGAGCCCTACTTTATCCCTACTTTTTCACTGGAGGGCACTTGAAAGCCTGTCTGTGGTCATTCTCTCCCTTCTGCTGATTCAGGAAGGGCAGTTGTCAGTTTCTGGCGAAAGAATGTGCAGAATACTAGTTAACCGCTTAGAGGACTAAACCTGCCCAGTAAACGTGTGGTTAGGTAAATAAACTGACTGCGCTCGACATGACCTCATTGGGTTGACTGGGCTTTAAAAAAAAAAAAAAAAAAAAAATAACAAAGTCTGTTTATGCCAGTAATATGATACTTTCATTTTTTTTGCCCATGCCATTGGCATGATGCTGGGTGCATATAGTGTATAGGTTGTGTATACATGTGTACATTATTCCATATGTCAGTACATACATACAAGATCCGGTTGCACTCAGTTTAAGATTTTTGTAAGAGGTAGATTTCAGGGTTCCTATTACTGTAGCAACTTAAAATTTGGTATGAGGATTTATGTCTATGAGTACAAGAGGAATATAGTAGAAATGTGTCCAAAATACACAGATGCCCCCGCCTTGACTAAGGCTAATTTTGCAAGGTTACAATTTTTGTAAGAGGTAGATTTTCATATGTTATGTCTAAGTACAAAACAAATATGCAAGAATCAAGTCAAGTTGACCCACATTTCTAGGTTCATCGACTAAACTTAGACTAATTTTGCAAGGTTAGGATTTTCTTAAGAGGTACATTTTAACATATTATTAATTCATATCACAATCTATTTGCGCAGTTTTATGGAGGTCCCCAGGGCGGGGGCATCTGTGTATTTTGGACACATTTTTAGTATTTAATACAGATTTATGATTGTATAAATTTATGAATATTTACTGACTATGATGTAACATGGAATTTATATGATTTGCTTTGAAATTTCAGTGTTACATTATAGTCAGTAAACATTCATCAATTTATACATATGTGTAGCATATAAATAATACTGTTTTGGCAGGTTGTTCGACTGTGTGCTAAAAGTAGAGAAGCTATTGACTCACCAGTTTCCTTCCTGGCTCTTCATAATCAGATCAGGAATATGGACAGGTAAGAATGATGGGCAAAAAACTATCTGTGGTCCTAATGATATATGAGCTAGGGCAAGCATTGACATAGAAAATTGCATGTGCACCCAGCAAAGACTTGGATCTTTGTAGGACACTCTTTTGGTTAGCCAAGGATCAAAATACAGTCAAACTTCAATGGCTTGATAATCATTAGGACCATGGAAATTTGTTGGAGATATGGGTAGTTCGAGCCACTGAGAGTTAATTATAGTGCAAGGTCAGGAAGCAAATAGTGATAAATTAGGGAATTGTTTTCAATCTTCTATACAATAATTGTATGTTGAGTGTACTCATTAGAATTGCCTTGATGAGGCGATTCTAATGAGTACACACAACTACAATTTCATGATAAAATCAGAACATTTACCTAAATATTTGTTTTCTGGACCTATCGGAAGAATTTCACAGGGACTCAAAAACAAGTTTGAATGATCCATGGTAAACGAGCCATCAGTGTTCGAGCTATCGAGGTTTTACTGTAATCTTCAGGCAGAAAGCAAAGATTGATCAGCCTCAGTGGATATGCAGGCTGATCAGTCATCTTTGGGCACACATTCAATTCTGTAGGAAATGCTGTGCCCCACCTTATATGACACCTTGAAATGAAGAATGGTCAGTATGACATAGGTGACCAGTGTAGACCTTGATTAGCCTGCACGTCTGTGCATCTGATTTGAGTTTACATCTGTGCAGTCTTCACTGGACCTACATAAGGTACATGTGCTCATTTTGAGGCGCATTTTTGTCATGCTCCAGTTGACAGTAATACAAGGAAGAATGTGCAAGGAATAGCTGTGTGAAACTTAACAAAGAAAAAAAAAAAGATAATCCTTATAATTATTTTGATGAACACACACACACATATATACAGCCCTAAATTAGCTGTCATAACCCTTAAAACGCCAAGAAAACTTGCATCTGAAAATGTCGTCTGTTTATGTCATCTGCTGTATATTCTTGCAAACTTTTCAAACCTATTTTTGCATACAAGCAAACAGTGTGGACCCTGATGAGACTGCTCCTCGAGGAGGAGCAGTCTGATCTGGGTCCACACTGTTTGCAAAAATGACTTTTAAAATCACAAGCAGACAACATAGCAGACGACAATTGTTGTGATTGGTAGCTTAAGGGTTAATGGTTTTTTTATACTCATTGCATGGTCTTGCTGTTTATTTTGGAAAAGTACTGCCAGCAATGGTCTGTTTGAGATACAAGGTCCTCAGAGCAGCCTAAAAGCTTTTAGCTGGGCTCCTTAGAGCAGCTGATAACATGTCTGGCTGTAGATCCAGGGATTTCAAGTTGAAACCCCAGCTCAGCCACATAACTTACATGGAGATTGATCACAGATTCTTTTCTATGGTCATTCTCTTCTTTCTGCTGATTCAAGAAAGGCAGTTGTCAATTACTAGAAAGTGTGTGCACAAGCACTGTAGTTGCTGAAAGCGACGCTAAGCCCAAATCAGACAAACAAAAAGCAAGCACTGAAGTACTGGTTAATCATTTAGAGAGCTAAGCCTGTCCAGAAAAAGTGAAGGTAGGTTAACTGACTGGGCTCAACATGACTTTTGCACCGTTGACTAAGCCATAAAACTCCCAATTCAAACAAATAAAATCTTAAAAGCTTTTCCCACTCAGAAAGAACCTTTTCATGTAATGTACCGTCAGACTTTATTGGCTGATCTAATTTCTTGTAGAAAGCCATAGAATATATTAACCTTTACCACTCTGTAGGCTAATTCAGTAGTCGACAAAGTGACAATATTTTTCTTATTTTTCCCAGAAAAGATGATTTGAATTTTCATGCAAATTGTCATCATTGGAAGCAGTTGGCATGAAATGTCAAATCCTGGTTTCTGGGAAAAATAAGAAAAATATTTCAATATGTTGTCTGCTGAATATTTTATCCCAGAGTGCTAAGGGTTAATTGAATTTGCAAGGTGGAACCTGTATGTTACTGTTGCAGTATGCCGGAGCTACAGAAGTTGCAACAGTTGAAGGATGAAACTGGAGAGTTATCATCAACTGATGAGAAGAGATATCGCTCCTTGAAGAAACAGTGTGAAAAAGAACTTCTACAGGTATGAGAGAAGTTCTTGTTTATGTCACACCCCCCCCCCCCCCCCACTCCCCCACCCCCATCAGGGTCAGGAAAGTATTGCTTTTGCTATTGACACCAGTCTGTCTGTCCAGGCCAACATCAAGGTGTTTGGGGGCGATTTTGGACATGATTATGAGGTTATTTTGAGCTTTATTCTGTTTAAAATACATTAGAGTAGCCCCTAAAACGTTCTTGAATACTTGCTAAACCCCTATGGGAATTTAACATTAGGGTAACCCCTAAACCTGAAATGTTAGAATGTCCGTCCATCCGTCTGTCTATGTCTGTCATAAAATCATGTTCGCCCCGTAACTTGCAAACCATTCGAGAAATTTCACGAAACATTACAGAAATGTTTTCACCATGAGACGACATACAGAACACAAAAACCATAACTGTGGTTTGCCTACTTTGAGTTACTGCCCTGTGAACATTGTAAATTGTGATTTTGGTCATATACTCAGGTCCGCCCCGTAACTTGAAAATCGTTTGAGATAATTTCATGAAACTTTACAGAAATGTTTACACTGTGAGACGACATTCAGAAAATAAGAACCATAACTGTGGTATACCTACTTTCAGAGTTACAGCCCTTTGAATAGTTTGAGGTATTTTCACAAAACTTTACAGAAATGTTAAACACCATGAGGTATTATAACATTCAGAAAATATGAACTATAACTGTGGTTTACTACTTTTGGACTTATGGCCATTTGAACAGTGTAAATAGTGATTTCTGATATATACACATGTCCTCTTGGTGTGAGATATTCCCATCAAACTTAACCACCTTTAGATGACTTGCAAAACACAAGAACCATAGCCTTGACTAACTGTACAAAGCAGTACTCTAAAAGTGGGAGACATCTGTTTTCATGTAGAAAACAAATTCTAGTTTGTTTATTTTTCCCCTTAGGGTAATATTTTCTGTTACCCTTCATCACTCTCTGGACGCATTCAGCAGATGATATATTGATGCTATATTTCTTATCTTTCCCACAAAAAGAGGTCTTGGTATTTCAAGCAAATTTTCTCCTAAGGAGACAGTTTGCCTGAAATGTCAAAGCCTGTTTTTTTAGAAAAATAAATATGTCATATGAAATTTTTACCTATAATGCTGTGTGTTAATCCTGTTTCAGGCAGCAGCATTGTACAGATAATCAGGAGTGTTCTTTTATAGTAATACTAGCCATGGAAGGCACCTATGGTTTTTCTATTTCATATCCAGAAAGAAACCAGGGAAATGTGAAGTCATTGTGTGAAAAGCACACCTTTTTCTGGAGTCAACTTGTTAAAAAGGCATATTTGATGATAAGTCTGATATTTCCTTGCAGTTTTCCGTAAAAACGCATGTTGTGGATACTCATTAAAATTGCCTACTTCCAATGAGTACCAAAAACCTTTGTATGGAGCAATGAAACAAACTATCCAAGAATTATCACTAACTACTCCTTAATCTTAACCACTCTCTGGGCTCTCAGCAGACCACAAATTGACAAAAAAATAATCTTTTTCTTTTCTCAGAAAATGGACTGTACATTTCATGCAAATTGTCTTCTTAGGAGACAATTTGCATGAAATGTCAAAAAATATTATGGGGGGAAAAAAAAGGAAAAATATTTCAACGCTTTGTCATCTGAAATTTCGACCAGCATGCAGAGCGTTAACAAGTTTGCGGCTTGTTTTGCTGCTCATCTGACTGCTGATCAGGAGGTCATAGGTATGAAATATTTTCTGTGGTCATTCTCCCCCTTGGGCTGATTCAAGAAGGGCACTTGTCAGTTCATGGCAAAAGTATGTGCACAAGTACTGGTTAACTGCTTAGAGGACCAAACCTGCCCAGGAAAAGTGTGAGGAGGTTATCTGATTGGCTCTACATGACAACAGTGTTGACGGAGCCGTAAATCTCCCACTCAAATCAGATCAGTTACTGGCATAAGTGTGTGCACAAAAACACTAGTAAACCCCTTAGACGAATAAGCCTGCTCAGGAGCCAGCCTCGGTGGCTCAGTTGGCTGCGCGTCCGACTGGAGACCAGGAGGTCGTGGGTTCAACCCCCGCCGAGGTCGGCATCATTCTTTTGTGGAGATTGATCATGAAATATTTTCTACGGTCATTCTCTCCCTTCCGCTGATTCAAGAAGGGCAGTTGTCAGTTTCGTTGGAATTACCCAATCAAACCTTTTCTAATGCATACCAAAACATGTTTGTATAGAGTAATAAGAAAAATTTTCCAAGAACTGTCATCAAAAACTCCTTAATAGTCCAGTACTAAATACCTGGGTCCATTTGTTCAAAGCATTGTTAGCTTCAAGAACTCGTTAGCGGTCAAAATGCTAACTGTTCTAGTAAGTACAATATCTAATTCACAGGTATTTTTGCTGGAAAAATATGAGTGGCAAAAGCTTCTCACATTTTTTCAGCAAAAATATTAGCATATATGCCATATTTAATGATCAAAGTTTTAAGTATACGTTAACTAATGACATCGTTAGTTTTGAACATCTGGGCCCTGTTTGTTTATTTCAGCACACAGATGTGATCTGCTGTACATGTGTTGGAGCTGGTGATCCCAGATTGGCAAAGATGCAGTTCCGATCAGTGTTGATAGATGAGAGTACACAGGCTACGGAACCTGAGTGCATGATCCCTGTCATCCTTGGATGTAGACAGGTAGGTTACTTACATATAATGGGCTGGCCCCGGTGGCTCAGTTGGATGCGCCATCCGACTGGAGACCAGGAGGTCGCGGGTTCAACACCCGCCGAGGTCGGCAATATTCTTTCGTGGAGATTGCTCATGAAATATTTTCCACGGTCGTTCTCTCCCTTCCACTGATTCAAGAAGGGCAGTTGTCAGTTTCTGGCGAAAGAATGCGCACAAGACTGGTTAGAGAACTAAGCCTGCCCAGTAAACGTGTGGTTAGGTAAACTGACCGCGCTCGACATGACCCCATTGGGTTGACTGGGCCGTAAAACCTCAACACAAACAAATACTTACATATAATATAATATAGTTATGAGCAATTAGGGTAGACACAGGTGAGATGCCACATTCTGTGGCATTGAGATGCCACATTCTGTGGCATCTGATCAGGGTCTATGCAGTTTTGCCATGCAGTCCAGCAGTTGTTAGACACATCAATACATTCAAATTTTAGTCTAATTTTTGCTGAATGGTGACATTTTTAAAAGATGAAAATTAGAGCAGTACACAGTTCTGTTATCTCATTGTAGTCGTGTGACGCGTGAAAGGGTAATTGGCAAACAGTGCAGACACAGATCAGACGCCGCAGAATGCGGCATCTGATCAGGGTCTCCACTGTTTGCAAATAGTTCAACCATTTTTCTCTCAGAATAACTAAATCACATAGCCTGACATACCTAAAATCGAAATTAGAATCTTCCAGTATATAGTGTGGGTGAGTTCATTCAGTCTACAATGGGTTAAGTATGCAGCTACATGAAAATCAGTACTGAGATAACAGAAAGGATATGCCGGCCTCGGTGGCTCAGTTGGATGTGCCGTCTGACTGGAGACCAGGAGGTCGCGGGTTCAACCCCCGCCGAGGTCGGCAACATTCTTTCATGGAGATTGATCATGAAATATTTTCTACGGTCATTCCCTTCCGCTGATTCAAGAAGGGCAGTTGTCAGTTTCTGCCGAAAGAATGTGCACAATACTGGTTAATTGCTTAGAGGACTAAGCCTGCCCAGTAAACGTGTGGTTAGATAAACTGACCACGCTCGACATGACCCCATTGGGTTGACTGGGCCATAAAACCTCAACACAAACAAACAGAAAGGATATTGTCAGATTTCTGTTACGTTTAGCTATTAGCAGGGGGATTATTATTTACAGTCTCTTTAGATGCTATATATACATTTGTGTGTCTGTTTTGCTTTGCAAAGTGCTATCAAGCACAAAGGAAAATAACTGTAAAGACATGAATGATATAAATTTCTTGTTTTAATACATCAACCCTGTCTCACTCATAGTCTGCTGATATTTTAGAACTTTGTGGTTCTAAAGCCCCAATCACAAGAACAGACGTCATTCCAATATATATCTTTTTATATTTCTGAGAAAACCAGGCATTACATTTTATGTAAAATGTCTACCAGGTAGATGATTTTTATGAAGTGTCAAGCCTGAAATATAAAAACGGCATCATTTAGAATGTCTTGTATGATGATTTTGAATGGTGCTTTAGGGTTAAAGCATTATTTCTCCTCTTTATCAGCTTATCCTGGTTGGAGACCACTGTCAGCTTGGTCCTGTGGTGATGTGTAAGAAGGCTGCTAGGGCTGGGCTGTCCCAGTCCCTGTTTGAGAGACTTGTTGTCCTTGGTATACGGCCAATACGTCTGCAGGTCCAGTACCGTATGCACCCTGCCTTGAGTGCATTCCCCTCCAATATCTTCTATGAGGGCTCACTACAGAATGGAGTCACACCAGGTAAGTTGGTTCTGTAAGGCAAATATAATTCACATTGGGACATAAACTGTAAGTGAATGGCTGCACTCTTATCAGAAAGCTGGTGGCTCAGTTAGACATGTAACTTGAAACTTTTTCAAGATATCTTCAAGAAACTTCAAGTAAATATCAATCAACATTAGACGACATGCAGAGTGCAAGAACCATGACTCTTGCATTTATACTTATGAATTATTTCCCTTGGAACTTTGTCCATCATAAAAAACATGTCCACTCTGTAACTTGAAAACAGTTCAAGATATCTTCAAAAAGTTTTTTAAAAGAATATCAATCAACATTTAGAGGATGTGCAAAGCGCAAGAACCATAACTCTAGCTTTTGTACTTTTTGAGTTATTTCCCTGGGAATCTCGTTAGTTAATATAAATGTTCGCTGAATGTACAATACAATATGACACCAAAAGGTGGGGAGACATATATGTTTTTGTAGAAAAACAAAATCTAGTTGGAATTTGCTCTCCTGTTGGGAGCTGTTCTAGAAGAGACTTTACTCAGTGATTTGGGGAGCAAATTCTTTCCTGTAAGAGTAGTCCTCTTTGAGAAAGAAGGCAAATGTTAATGGTTAGTGAGCTCCCTTGAATGAGTAAACGTTCACATGAAGTGTATATGTGAACTGTACTTGCACATACCAGTCTGCCCACATCCCATGGTCCTGTTTTAATGTAAAGAAACATTTTTATTTGCATTTCTGTTTCTGATACAGATTCTGTTCAAAGCCTACAGGAGATTTTACAGAAAATTCTTGTTGTGACAATGTAACATTTAATTTTTAATCCTTTCTGCCTTGCAAACTAACATACATGTAAAAGTATTATCTTTGCAAACAATAAAGTTCCAGGTGGACTGGTTTATCTGGCTCTACACTCTTTGCCTTTCGATTTGTAATTTGTACTAACAGCTCTTTTTATACCCCGGCATACGAAGTATGCTGAAGGGGTATATAGAGTAGTTCCATTTGTCTGTCCGTCCAGTCTGTCTGCATGTGATTCCGTCCGTTAACCTTTTCTATAACCAAGTTTTACTTCGAAGTTTTTTGATTACTTATAACTCAGCAGCCACTGGTCAAAAACTTTTCATATTTGGTATTGGGGTACCGGGGAGGGTTCTCTTTCATTCTACATCTGTGGACCCCTGGGTCATGCCTCAGGGTGGGGCTAGAGATCAAAATCTAGGACACCCCAATAAAGTAGTATATTGCAGTTTGTTTATACAAACAACCTCTTATTAAAGAAGGATGGGCATCAGACATACTTTTCACATCAACATTCAGTGTAATAAGGTCAAGGTCATTGTGACCTTATTTTCATGCTCCAGTGATTTTGAATTATCTTTTGAAGCCTATTTCATGGATTGATGCCTCAATAAAGTAGTATTTTGCAGTTTGTTTATACAAACAACTTCTTAAAGAAGGATGGGCATCAGACATGTTTATCACATCAACATTCAGTGTAATAAAGTCAAGGTCATTTTGATCATATTTTCATGCTCCAGCGATTTTTCCTCATATCTTGAACACTATTTCATGGATTAATGTAATGCTTGGAATATTGGTTCTCTGTGACACCACAATTGGCAGAGTAACAAATGTAGGTCACCTTGACCTATATTTCATGGTCCAGTAATTTTGCAGCATATCTTGAATGTTAATTGATGTATGAACATCATTATTTGGGATTATGAATTGGTATGGTCCAACAGTTGACCTTAAAGTAAATGTAGGTCATTGTGACCTATATTTCATAGTCCAGTGATTTTATGTTACATCTTGAAGACAATGATGTATTACTATCATATTTTGGGAATATGTGACCTATACTTCATAGCTCTGTGATTTTGTCTTATATCTCCCCCTGTTTGATACCTAAATGTCATATTTACATATAATGACACAGTGTGACCCAAAGTTTCACCTCAAAGTAAATATAAATCAGTATGACCTATATTTCATGGTCTAGTGATTTTGCTTAATATCTTTAGATTTTTTAATGGATTAACATCATAGTTGGTATAATGCATCAGTGTGACCATTAGATTAATTCCTCAAGTATATGTAGGTCAGTGACCTATATTTTATGATCCAGCAAATTTGCTTCATGTCTTGAAGACTATTTACTCCAGGAAAGTTGTACTTGGGATGATAGATCAGTTTCACTCAGAGACTGACAGTGTAAACTATATCTTGCCTTATATCATTGTCATTAGCTTTAAAATATTTTATAATTAAGAAATGGCGCTGGCTGGGGGTATTAGTGACCCTCTGGGCACTTGCTCTAGTTGCAGTAGTGGACATGCCTAGGTGGCTCAGTTGGATGTGCATCTGACTGGTGAAGAGGAGGTTGTGGGTTTGACCCCTACGGAGTCGGCAACAATCTTTCTTGGAGATTTGATCATGAAATATTTTCTACAGTCATTCTGTCCCTTCCGCTGATTCAAGAAGGGATCAGTTGTCAGTTTTTGGTGAATGAATGTGCACAGAACTGGTTAACCGCTTAGAGGACTAAGCCTGCCCAGTTAAAGTGTGACCAAGCTCGACATGACCCCATTGGGTTGACTGGACCCTAAAACTTCAACACAAAGAGTCCACTTCAGAAATTGAAAGGGTTAAATGATAAGGTCAGATGCACAAAAATTATGAAAATCATTTGCAAAAACTTTGTTATTGCATTTCTTACAGACATCTATTCAGGGAAATAATAATGCAATTACTTATTCAAGCATTAAAAAAAAAAAAGAGTAATCTCCCTTACATGTACACCTGGGTCCAGTTGTTCAAAGCTAACGATGTAGTTAGTTAATGATTCGTTAAAATTTACATTGAGTGATAGGCAAATATGCTGAAATTTTTTGCTGAAAAAATGTGAGTAGCTTTTGCAGTGCAAAAGCTACTCACATTTTTTCAGCAAAAAATATCAGAATATTGTATATTGAATCCGCTGAAACAGTTAACGAAATGACCCTTAATGAGCTAGTTTAGGTAACGACACTTTGAATAACTGAGCACTGAAGAAGAAGAAGAAAAAAAAAGAGCATTGACCAAAGGATGCAATAACATCATATGTTTGGGTGTGTGATTGGTAACTACTGTGCTTACGATATCTTTCAGAAAGTCGTTTTTTGCTTGATGCTTTACACAGAAGAAGTAAATTTTCAAATTCTCATGATTTAATGCAAAACCATTTGTCGTAACTACCTATGTACAAAACATTTTATTCTAGTCATTGGTTTTTAAAAAATCAAATATTTTCACTTTTTTCCCATAGTAAAAATGAAGCCAAATCATGCAGAAATCTGTTGGGTAGGTAATTTGGAGCCAGATTTTCAACAAGTTAACTTATTCAATTTTTCCGAAATTTTCACAATGTTGTTGTGAAACATCAATAATTCAAATTCAGCAAAGAAAGGTAAAAAATATTTTCTTAATTCTTAAATTCCAAAAAATCACTTTACTATAGAAAATGCATGGGTCAGACCAACTTTTGGCCGTAAATTTAATTTTAGTGTAAATATTTGACAACAAAACACAGAAACAGAAAAGACAAATGGTTTCTGATAAGATATGGTCAATCAGAACAAAATATTTTCATCTAAAATAAAATACCAGACAAAAAACGTCTTTCCAAGAGATGTCCAAAGGACAGTAGATCAATGTAAATGATGCATTTTGGGAAAACCAGTACATGTATTTACTATAAATGAGAGAAAAAAAAAAAGACACAACGTAGCCTGCACAGCTGAACAGTTTTGTCAGTGCTGTTTGTCTACACAAAAAAAAATAAAGACACAAAGTAGCCTGTACAGCTGTACAATTGTGTCAGTGCTGATTGTCTACACAAAGAAAATAAAAATACAAGGTAGCCTGCATAGCTGTACAATTGTGTCAGTGCTGATTGTCTACACAAAGAAAATAAAGATACAAGGTAGCCTGCATAGCTCTACAATTTTGTCAGTGCTGTTTGTCTACACAAAACATTCACACTAACAAACTGTTGGAGTTATTTTAATGTGTTTCTTTGTGTTATTTGCTTAAAGGTTTTGCAACATAGAATATTAATTTCTTCAGCTGAGAGACTAAGAGCTAGCCTGGACATACCCTGGCCTCAAGCAGACAAGCCCATGTTTTTCTACACGGCAGCTGGCCAGGAGGAAATATCAAGTTCTGGTACATCGTATTTGAACAGGTCAGTACAACCAGCTCTTACAAACTAATATTGAAATCTTGCAGTTTGGTTTGTTGTTCTACCATTTGACAGCAGGGTGTACTGATTGCATTTTCTTATGTCAGTGCATTCTTACAGCCTTACATTCATGGATTTTTTTTTTCTGCATACTTCAGAGTTTTTAAGGAGTATTTGAAAATGTAGGATAGGTTTCTTAGTTTCTCCATATCAACATATGTTGTGGGACCCATTATGATTAGAAGTGCCTCACTGAGGCCCTTCTAATGGGTACCCATGACATGTTTTTAGCGAGAATTAAGAAAAATTATCCCAGAATTGTCACAAACCTTTCCTTAACAATTCCTCTGGTACTTGTCATTAAACACTTATCCATTGTCTTGAGATAGTTGTGGCTTGTCTTTGTTATAGTCATATTAGCTTCTGTGTCACTTACTGTCATGAGCTCTCACCCTATCTACTTCATACTCAGTATCCATACATCCATACATATATTTGTTAATTATAATATTTTAAATGAAATAAAAATAGAAGTCTGTTCTACCAGGGCAATAGGGAATATCAGTAATAATATTACTTGTACACAAAACACAGAACAAATATTTAAAAGAAAAATGCTCTTATTAAAGTTGGCACATTGATTAGTATTGTGGCTGTTGTGAGTGGATACTGTAACATATATTTTACCATGGCTCCAGATAAGTAGCTTTTTTTTTTTTCAGCCAAAAACACTGATATTTTTTCTTATTTCTTCACGAAAACATTTTTTGTGGTGCTCATTAGAAGCGCCTCGTCGAGGCACTTCTAATGAGCAGCACAACAAATTAGATCCCACAACATGTTTTTGTGGAGGAATAAACAAAATACTATGTGGATAACCTCTTATCTAGAGCTATGTTTTACCAGCCTTATTTTGTGATGATTTTCAGAACGGAGACTGCTAATGTTGAGAAGATAGCAACAAGGTTCTTAAAGTCGGGTGTGAAACCAGAACAGATCGGTATTATCACACCCTATGAAGGTCAGAGGGCATACATAGTACAGTACATGCAGTACAGTGGGTCGCTGAATAAGAAACTTTACATGGTATGTTGGTTTGTGTCCATAAGATGGTTTCCGGTACAACATGGTTTAAAGGTGGACCACAAACAATGTTGTTTCCAAACAAAAATGTATAGATTATATAGGAAAATGACCTTTTATGTTTTAAAGGTGGACCCCAAAAATGTTGTATCCAAGCAATAATGTATAGATTATATAGGAAAATGACCTTTTATGTTTTAAAGGTGGACCCCAAAAATGTTGTATCCAAGCAATAATGTATAGATTATATAGAAAAATGACCATTTATGTTTTAAATGTGGACCCAAAAATGGTTAATCCACTACATTTTGTTGCCGGCCTCGGTGGCTCAGTTGGATGCGCCGTCCCACTGGAGACCAGGAGGTTGCGGGTTCAACCCCGGCCGAGGTCAGCAACATTCTTTCATGGAGATTGATCATGAAATATTTTCTGCGGTCATTCTCTCCCTTCCGCTGATTAAAGAAGGGCAGTTGTCAGTTTCTGGCGAAAGAATGTGCACAATACTGGTTAACCGTTTAAAGGACTAAGCCTGCCCAGTAAACGTGTGGTTAGGTAAACTGACCGCGCTCGACATGGCCCCATTGGGTTGACTGGGCCGTAAAACCTCAACACAAACAAACAAATCTACATTTTGTTGGCGGGCCCCCGTAGCCTAGTGGATAAGAGAGTTGACTCTTAATCCATTAGGTTTCTCACCGCTGTGGTTCGAGCCTAGCTCGGGTCATATGTAGGAAAGCCAAGTTCTGCTTACGGATGGTCAGGTGGTTTTTCTCCGGGCACTCCGGTTTTCCCCCACCTTCGATGAACGATTGGCTCGATATAAGTGAAATATTCTTGAAAGGGCCGTTAAACCCCAATCTACATTTTTGTTTGGATACAATATGGTTGTTCAGTTTACACGATTTTTTCCCATGAATCCTAGCAATAGTGTTTTTAAGAGGTAATGGTGTACTTCTATTATTATGCCCCATCACCAAAAAAGTGTCAGGGTATCATGTTATACCCTCTGAAATTTTGAGTGTCCGTCAGTCCGTCCATCCGTCCGTCCGTCAGCGCCCCCACCATTCTTCTGCCCGCAACTCCTCCTACAGTTTTAGGCCAATCCTTTTCAAACTTTACAGGCGCTTTTAGGATGGTCTGAAGATATGCATATTGTTTTTTCAGAATCTTGAAATTATTTTTTATCACATTTTTTTCATTTTTAACTTAGACTTTTTTCGAGCCCTAATACTACAGAAATGTATAGGGAGTATGTACCTTCTGCCCACAACTCCTCCTACAGTTTTAGGCCAATCCTTTTCAAACTTTACAGGTGCTTTTAGGATGGTCTGAAGATATGCATATTGATTTTTCAGAGTCCTGAAATTATTTTTTATCACATTTTTTTCATTTTTAACTTGGACTTTTTTCGAGCCCTAATACTACAGAAATGTATAGGGAGTATGTACCTTGTAGGCGCAACTCCTACAGTTTTAGGCCAATCCTTTTGAAACTTTACAGGCTTTTTTAGAATGGTCCAAAGATATGCATATTGTTTTTTCAGAATCCTGAAATGATTTTTTATTACATTTTTTGCATTTTTAACTTAGACTTTTTTCGAGCCCTAATACTACAGAAATGTATAGGGAGTATGTACCTTGTACGCGCAACTCCGCCTACATTTTCAGGCCAATCCTTTTGAAACTTTACACACGCTTTTAGGATGGTCTGAAGATATACATATTGTTTTTTTCAGAATCCTGAAATTTTTTTTTATCTCTTTTTATTGCATTTTTAACTTAGACTCTTTGGTGTTTTTTTTTTTTTTTTTTTTTTTTGAAGTTATGAAATAACTGTTTATTGCTTCTCTTCATGTTTAACTTAGATTGTTTTCAGCCCTTATACTACAGAAGTGCATAGGGAATATGTCCCTCTGTGGCGGGGCATGGTGCATGGCTTGCATTTTTGTTTTTTGTTTTGCAGGAGATAGAAGTAGCCAGTGTTGATGCGTTCCAGGGTCGAGAGAAGGACTTTATCATCTTGTCTTGTGTCAGATCCAATGAACATCAGGGGATAGGTTTCTTGAATGATCCAAGACGTCTGAATGTGGCCCTCACCAGGGCGAAGTAAGTATTTATCTAGGATTTATTGCAGTTTCTTCTGGCATTGAATTGTCATTATTGGTTAATATTGCATTTAACCCATTGTAGTCGGGAGACGCATAAAAGGGTAATTGACAAACAGTGCAGGCCCAGATCAGACGCTGCAGAATGCGGTGTCTGATCAGGGTCTCCACTGTTTGCAAATAGCTTATCCATTTTTCTCTAGGAATATGTAAATCTCATAACCGGATGTACCTACAATTGAAATTGGACTCTTCCAATATATAGTGTGGGAGAGTCTATTCAGTCTACAATGGGTTAAAAAAGTTCTGTTTAGACAATAATTTTTTACCCTTTCTGGAATGGGACAGAGGTACCATATTTACCCTATCCTCAGTAAACACTGCAGATCTAGATACGATGCCACAGAATGTGGCATTTGCTCAGGGTTGCCACTCATGCAGCAAGTTTTAGACAAATCAACAGGTAGCAATTTGCTCAAATGATAGGACAAATACAGTAAGGAATTAATGTGTCCAGATACTTCGGATATAGTCAGTCAGTGGTTTCAACAAAATAGTTGACTCTTATTATCACGAAGTTCAAGGGACTCTCTGACTACTTCGAGATATCCGTACCTCGACATAACAGATATGCGGAATTGAGGAAAAAATGAATCAAACAACCACATTTCACAAATGAATATGTAATTTAATTGTAAGAGGTATACTGAAAATATTGTGGAAAAGAGGAGAAATTGCTCCTTCTCTTTTCCACAATATTTTGTCACCTATTATTAGATTTCCATGTTAAAACAGGGACCAGATTTTTCACTTCGGGATAAGTGGTTATTCAAGATAATTGAAGTCTAGATAGCGAGAGTCGACTGTATTCGAAATCTGTATTAAAGAGCCTGCTTCTGGTCAGGATCATTATGTCTCCCATTTAGGGTAGGGAGACATAAATTGTTTTTCCCCTGGGCGTCTGTCTGTCTGTTACTAAATCATGTCCGCTCTTTAACTTGAAAACCGTTCAAGCTATCTTTATGAAACTTCATGTAAATATCAATCAACATTATATGACATGCAGAGCGCAAGAACCATAAATCTTCCGTTTATACTTTTTGAGTTATTCCCCTTGGACTCTGTAACAAAATCGTGTCTGCTCTATAACTTGAAAACGGTTCCAAGCTATCTTCATGAAACTTCATAAATATCAGTCAACATGAGACAACATGCAGAGCGCAAGAACCATAACTCTTGCTTTGATACTTTTTGAGTTACTTCCCTTGGACTCTGTCACAAAATTGTGTCCGCTCTATAACTTGAAAACTGTCCAAGCTATCCTCACGAAACTTCATATAAGTATCAATCAACATTAGACCATATGCAGAGCGCAAGAACCATTACACTTGCATTTATACTTTTTGAGTTATTTCCCTTGGACTCTCATTAGTTAATATAAATGTTCGCTGAATGTACAATACAATATGACACCAAAAAGGCGGGAGACATCTGTGTTTTTGTAGAAAAACAAATTCTAGTTTATATTTTACTTTGTAAGATAGAATCTTAATTGTTATGCAATTCCATGTACAGACAACTTCACAAATATTATGTGTTATTGTTTCTTTCAGGTATGGCATCATAATTGTTGGAAACCCCAAAGTACTGTCAAAGGTAAAAACACTGGCTTTGTCATTTAAAAAGGTTTTTTGCATACAGGGATGGCACAGTTAAACCTGCCTGTTTGCATAGTCCTATCAGACAGGCACTGATTGCCTGGAGCCTTGATGCTGTGGAATTTACTAGTCAGCCGGCCTCGGTGGCTCAGTTGGATGCACGTCAGACTGGTGATCAGGAGGTTGCGGGTTTGACACCTACCGGGTTGGCAACATTCTTTCGTGGGGATTCATCATGAAATATTTTCTATGGTCATTCTCTCCCTTCTGCTGATTCAAGAAGAGCAGTTGCCCAGGTCGGCAACATTCTTTCGTGGAGATTGATCATGAAATATTTTCTACAGTCATTCTCTCCCTTCCGCTGATTCAAGAAGGGTAGTTGTCAGTTTCTGGCAAAAGAATGTGCACAGTACTGGTTAACCGCTTAGAGGACTAAGCCTGCCTAGTAAACTTGTGTTAGGTAAACTGACCGCTCGACATAACCCCATTGGGTTGACTGGCCATAAAACCTCAGCACAAACAAACATCTTGGTAGTTAATGATGCGAACATGTTACAGACATACTAGGTAATACATCAATTAACCTTGGGACATTGATTTTAGTGTCATAGGGTGACGGTCATGCCAACCTACATTTTGCGGTCTAGTGATTTTGCCTTTTATCTTGAAGATTTGTTCATTGTGACCTAAGGATTGCCCTCATAATATATGTAGGTCCGTATGGTCTACATTTTGCGGTACAATGATTTTGCCTTATATCTTGAAGACTTTTTAAGGCATAAACTTCTTACCTGAGATATTTGTTTATTGCGACCCAAGAGTTGACCTCATAATATATATAGGTCATGCCAACCTACATTTTGCGGTCCAGTGATTCATACTTGGGATATTTGTTCATTGTGACATACCAATTGACTCATAATATATGTAGGTCAGACCGACCTACATTCCGCAGCCCAGTGATTTTGCCTTATATCTTGAAGACGTTTTTTTAGATATAAGCTTCATGTATTGGATGTATGCTTATTGAGACCTAACGCTTGACCTTAAAATATATGTAGGTCATGCTGACCTACACTTTATGATCCAGAGATTCTCCCTTATACCTTCAAGGTTATTTGTTGGAGAAATGTCATACCTGGGAAATTTGTTAATGTAAAATGAAGATTGACCTTGAATATATGTAGGTCATTGTGACCTTTATTTTACAGTCCAGTTATATAGCAGTGTATCTTGAAGACTACTTAAGGCATAAACTCCATACTTGGAATAATGGGTTTATGTGACACTAAGATTTACCTCAAAATATATGTAGTTCAGTGTCACCTATATTTTACAGTCCAGTCATTTTGCGCTCAGTAGTAGAGCGTCTGCTTTGTGACCGGGAGGTTGTGGGTTCGACACCCGGCTGGGTCATACCAAAGACTTTAAAAATGGTAATAGCTGCTCTTTCATTTGGTGCTCAGCATTAAGAAAGTAGAGCTAGATCTGGTCAGCTCAGTGTCAGTATAATGTAACTTGGTGGAATATCTTGTCAAAGTGTCTGGGGTCATTCTCTCCCTTCCGCTGATTCAAGAAGGGCAGTTGTCAGTTTCTGGTGAAAGAATGTGCACAATACTGGTTAACCGCTTAGAGGACTAAGCCTGCCCAGTAAACGTGTGGTTAGGTAAACTGACCAAGCTCGACATGAACCCATTGGGTTGACTGGGCCGTAAAACCTCAACATAAACAAACAAACAAAGTGTCTGGGGCATGATATTTCAGTGAGGCAGCACTCTGAAAGTGAGCATTGAGCTCCCTGCCACATCCAGACACCGTCTCGATATGTCTGAAAGCCCAAATCAAACAAACAAACCAGTCATTTTGCCTTATATCTTCATCACTCTTTGATGGTGAAATCCCATAATCTAGAAAGTACTTAATGTGAAAGGAAAATTGACCTTGAAACAATTGTAGGTCAGTCTGATCTTTATTTTGCAGTCCAGTGACTGGAGATGGGTTACTGTGTAATTATTAACTACATGTAATTCTGGGCACATTTATAGAATGGTACAATACAAAATTTGTCCAACAGGCGAGCTGTGCTGCCTTGCGCCAGCTCTTATTTTTACAAGCAGGGATGCGACTATCTTAAAATCTCTCACTATATAATTAAGTTTCCTCTTATTTTCTCAGTAAAATGTTTCTTTTAACAGCAGGCAAATGCAATAGTATATGAGCCAGTGCATGACAAAACAATAAGACTTGTGTGACTATCTAAAGTTCAGATCAGCCTGTGCATACGCGCATTCTGATCAGTCTTCACTGATTACATATGCCTTCTACATCCTCTAGGCAATCCAAAGAGGGATAAACAAGAACCCTTGCCACATTGGGTGGATGTACAGGCTGATCTGAGTCTTTGCTGGTCACATTGGTCTTATTGTAGGTTTTGTAGTGCACTGGCTCATGTATAGTTTAGATATATTTAACTTGTGGTCCAGCACCTTTTATTTGAGCCAGCACATGACAAAACCTACAAAATGGCATGTGTACCCAGTGAAGAATCAGATCAGCCTGGAGATACGCTTAGTCTGATCAGTCTTCACTGTCCGCATGAAGGAAGCTTGGGTCCTTAGCTACCCATTGAGCGCAAATGCCATTTTGTTAGTTTTGTCATGCAGTTACTATATCGTTTATGGCTGAAGATAAGGCTAAATCAGTGCTTTACATACTCTAAAAAGTCAAGGGGTCCCCATAAATATTGTCCCTAGGTTATAAGTCGTGATTTACCACCTTAATAAACTACCAACTCAGAATTTGTTTTTTGCATTGAAGGTATATTGCAGCTCAGAATTTGTTTTTGTATTGAAGATATGTTTTCTTTGCAGCAACCATTATGGAACCACCTATTGACTTACTTCAAGGAGCAGAAATGTCTGGTAGAAGGACCACTGAATAACTTGAAAGAGAGCCTCATACAGTTCAGCAAGCCAAGGAAGCTTGTCAACTCTACTAATCCAGTATGATTTTGTTTCAATCTTTTTTCAGAATTCCAGACTTGTTAAAATTTTTGTAACAGCAACCAACAAATGTATTTCGAAAGTCAAAATACCATTTTTAGCTCACCTGAGCACAAAGTGCTCATGGTGAGCTATTGTGATTGGTCAATGTCAGTTGTGCATTGTGTGGCATCAACAATTGCTTTAAAAGCCTACTCCTCCTACACCCCTGGCCACCATGGCCACCATCTTGAAAATCTGTTTATTGCTTCTTCGCCTGAATCGAAAGGCCAATTGACTTGAATTTGGTAGGACGCATCGGGGTGACTTGTAGATCAAAAATAGCTAAAATCATTCCGATTGGAAATCCAAGATGGCCACCATGGTGGCCATCTTGAAAATCTATTTTTCGCTTCTTCTCCTGAACCAAAAGGCCAATTGACTTGGAACTTGGTAGGAAGCATCAGGGTGACTTGTAGATCAAAAATAGCAAAAATCATTCGGATCAGAAATCCAAGATGGCGGCCATCTAGAAAATGTATTTTTCGCGTCTTCTCTTGAACCAAAGGGCCAATTGACTCGAAACTTAGTAGGAAGCATCAGGGTAACTTGTAGATCAAAAATAGCTAAATTTGTTCCAATCGGATATCCAAGATGGCCACCATGGCGGCCATCTTAAAAATCCATTTTTCTCTTCTTCTCCTGAACCAAAAGGCCAATTGACTTGGTAGGAAGCATCAGGAAGACTTGTAGATCAAAAATAGCTAAAATTTTTCTAATCCGAACTCCAAGATGGCTGCCATGGCAGCCATCTTGAAAATCTTTCTCTTCTCATGAACCAAAAGGCTAATTGACTTGAAACTTGGTAGGAAGCATCGGGGTGACATGTAGATAAAAAATAGCTAAAATTGTTTTGATTGGAAATCCAAGATGGCCGCTTTTGTGGCCAGCTTGAAAATCTATTTTTCGCTTCTTCTCCTGAACCAAAAGGCCAATTGACTAGAAACGGAAGAAAGCGTCGGGGTGACTTGTAGATCAAAAGTATCTAAAATCGTTCCTATGACAAATCCAAGATGGCTGCAATGGCGGCCATTTTGAAAATCTATTTTTCGCTTCTTCTCCTGAACCGTAGATCAAAAATAGCTAAAATTTTTCTAATCCGAACTCCAAGATGGCCGCCATGGCCGCCATCTTAAAAATCTTTCTCTTCTCATGAACCAAAAGGCTGATTGACTTGAAACTTGGTAGGAAGCATCGGGATGACTTGTAGATCAAAAATAGCTCAAATTGTTCCAGTTGGAAATCCAAGATGGCTGCCATCTCGAAAATCTAGTTTTTGCTTCTTCTCCTGAACCAAAAGGCCAATTAACTTGAAACTTGTTAGGAAGCATTTGGGTAACTTGTAGATCAAAAAAAAAAAAAAAAAGAAAAAAAGTCAAATAGAAAATAAACCCTTTTGTCAAATCATAATATGCAGTAAGTTTAGAAATATTTGCAATTTCCTAGATATAAACGACATTTTTTCTACTGTTAATGTGAGGGAAATCCAGTTTAAAGGCTGAAGTATTGTAATGCTATGGTTTAAAGACATATGGAAAAATAAACAGCATAGAAAAATTCCATGACTGTACTTGTGTGTTTCTGTTACAGGGTGGCCGTTTTATGAGTAACACAATGTTTGATGCACGAGAGGTCCTTATTCCTGGCAGTATGTATGACAGAAGTAAGTTACACAATGCTGTGAAGCACTGTTCTATGTTTATATGTATGTATGACAGAAGTAAGTTACACAATGCTATGAAGCACTGTTTTATGTTTATATGTATGTATGACAGAAGTAAGTTACACAATGCTATGAAGCACTGTTTTATGTTTATATGTATGTATGACAGAAGTAAGTTACACAATGCTATGAAGCACTGTTTTATGTTTATATGTATGTATGACAGAAGTAAGTTACACAATGCTATGAAGCACTGTTTTATGTTTATATCCTTTTGAAGTTTCTGTTGTTATCAGTAATGTTTCAAAAGCTTCAGACTTAGTTTAAAATTCTGTTTTGGAATGCTGTATGTTGTAATACGTAATTTCCAGCAGTTTGTTAAGGCAGAAAACTGACCACAGATGGGCGAATGTCTAATTCATCATTGACTGCCAGTTTTTGAGGTGTCTGTACCAAACATTCTCTGTATTCTAAAACCAAAATGGCATGTGCACCCAGCGAAGACTCAGATCAGCCTGGGCATCTGCCCAGTCTGATTAGTTTTTGTCAGCATGAAGAAAGCTTGTGTCCTTAGCTATCCATTTAGTGCACAGCGAAGACTGATCAGACTGGGTGGATGCCCAGGCTGATCCGAGTCTTCGCTGGGCGCACATGCCATTTTTATCACACCTGCTTTAGCATGCAGGTGCGATATAGGCGTGCCGTGACCCATCCGTTTGTCAACAATTGACTTGTGAGCGCAACTCCTCCTGCAGTTTTTGGCCAATCGTTTTGAAACTTCACATGTTTTGGCCATGGCGTGTAGATGTGCATATTGTTTGCTCATAATTCTGAGATTTTTTTTTCTCACTTTTTTCCGCTTTGTTAACTTGGTCGTTTTTTTACCTAAAACCCTTATAGTCAGTGGGTGTCTTGTGAGCGCAACTCCTCCTACAGTTTGTGGCCAATAATTTTGAAACTTCACAGATGTTTTGGCCATGGTGTGTAGATGCGCATATTGTTTGCTCATAATTCTCAGATTTTTTTTTTCAACTTTTTTCGCTTTGTTTACTTAGTCAGTTTTTACCTAATACCCTTATAGTCAGTGGGTGTCTCGTGAGCGCCTCCTCCTACAGTTTTTGGCCAATCATTTTGAAACTTCACAGATGTTTTGGTCCGTCGCGATATGACTGAAAAAGGTTGAAAGCGACGTTAAGCCCAAATCAAACAAACACAGATGTTTTGGCCATGGTGTGTAGATGCGCATATTGTTTGCTCATAATTCTCAGATTTTGTTTTTCAACTGTTTTCATTTTTGTCAGTTTTTACCTAAAACCCTTATAGTCAGTGGGTGTCTCATGAGCGCAACTCCTCCTGCAGTTTTAGGCCAATAGTTTTGAAACTTCACAGATGATTAAGTCAGGGTCTGAAGATTTGCACATTGTTTGCACATAAATCTCAGATTTTTTTTCTTCACCTTTTTCCGCTTTGTTTTTGCCTAAAACCTTTATAGTCAATGGGTGTTTCGTGAGCGCAACTCCTCCTGCAGTTTTAGGCCAATAGCTTTGAAACTTCACAGATGATTAGGTCAGGGTCTGAAGATGTGCATATTGTTTGCACATAAATCTCAGATTCATTTCAACAGAGAGGCCCGTTGATTTATGCCCAAAATTGGTTTCTGCTCAATATCTTGTGAAAGAATTGATGGATTAGGATCATATTTTGCATACTTGTATGACTTAATCCCCACAGGTGCGACATAGCTTTCCGCGAATTTCTTGTCTTGGTTTTGTCATGGGCTGGCTCATATACCAATGAGGTGTGCTTTGAGAAAATGTGTCTTTGGGGCATATATCAGCAGTAATTGTCCAGATCAACCACCAGAGCTGGGCTCCATAGCACAGTTGGTAGCATGTCTGACTATAGATCCAGGGGTTGCAAGTTCCAGTCCCAGCTCGGCCACACAACTTTCATGGAGATTGATCGTGAAATAATTTCTATGTCATTCTCCTACTTCTGCTGATTCAAGAAGGGCAATTTTCAGTTACTGGAGAAATTTCTAACATTTTAAAACCAATGAAAACACCCAAACCATCATCATCACAGTATATCTTTAGAAGCATCTGGGTAGCCGAGTGGTTAGCGCTCCCGACTTCTGATCATGAGCTCCCAGGTTTGAATCTCACTGGTTTCTGGCAAAAGAATGTGCACAAACACTAGTTAACTGCTTAGAGGACAAAGCCTTTCTAAGGAAAGTGCGGTTAGCTCGACATGACCCTTATGGGTTGACTGGGCTGTAAGACCTGAACTCAGTCAACCAGTTGAATCCCACTGGGTGGGGAATTCATCCCATGGTTGTACAGCATTCCAGTGCTTAGAGCCTTTCAGTATCATCCTTCCATTATCTTGTTATGACTTAAATAATGTGGAAAGTGACATAAAACACCAAACAGTCCTCGTCACAATATATCTGTATTGGTGGAGAGTAACAAAAATGATTATCAGAAGCTATATATAAGCGTTACACTTGTTTTCTGATCCTATTATGTATATGTGTTTATTCTGTGCATGTACTGAATGAATTAATAAAATATTGTTTAAACCAAAATCATAATTACGAAATGCAAGAGGGCCCAGTTTTTCAAAACTAACGATGTCATTAGTTAACTTACCGTTGAAACTTTGATCATTAAATATGGCATATACATTAATATTTTTGCTAAAAAAATCGCAAAAGCTACTAACATTTTTTTCAGCAAAAATACCTGTGAATTAGATATTCTATTTACTAGAACAGTTAACATTTTGACCACTAACGGGCTCGTTAAGCTAACAATGTTTTGAACAACTGGGCTCTGATGTTTTGCAATTATTGCCCTGTTCTGTTTGTAGCTGTTGGTTATCGTGAGCCACTGGTGAGAACTCATGACCAGATGAGCTTCATCGGCCCAGAGAGAGCATACACCGGACCTATGGCTAATATCCCAGTGCCTGTGAACATGTTCATCAGTCCTATGCCACAGCCGTTCCATCCACAGCAACAGCAACAGATACCACCCATACGTGAGTTAATTTTAGCAAGGCAATAATTTTTCATGCAAACATATATTAAACCTTGTCCTGCTGAACCCAGATATATCCTGCTTTTGCAAACAGTGTAGATCCAGATCAGTTGGCTTCTGAAGAAGCCAACTGATCTGGATCTGCACTTTTTTCCAATAAGTATGCGAATTTAAATCAACAATCTGGATCAAGTAATCTGATTGGCTGAAAATTAGAAATGGGCATGGCATCTTAATTTATTCAGCATGACAGGGGTTAAAAGAAGGGGCACAGCATTTCCTATAAGATTGTATGCATACCCAGGGAAGACTCATATCAGCCTGCATATTCATGCATGCTAATCACAGCCTTCCCTGTCCCCATGCTGATCACAGCCTTCCCTGTCCCTATGCTGATCACAGCCTTCCCTGTATGCAAGCTGATCACAGCCTTCACTGTCCCCATGCTGATCACAGCCTTCCCTGTCCCTATGCTGATCACAGCCTTCCCTGTCCCCATGCTGATCACAGCCTTCCCTGTCCCCATGCTGATCACAGCCTTCACTGTCCCCATGCTGATCACAGCCTTCCCTGTCCCCATGCTGATCACAGCCTTCACTGTCCCCATGCTGATCACAGCCTTCTCTGTCCCTGTGCTGATCACAGCCTTCCCTGTATGCAAGCTGATCACAGCCTTCCTTGTCCCCATGCTGATCACAGCCTTCCCTGTCCCCATGCTGATCACAGCCTTCCCTGTCCCCATGCTGATCACAGCCTTCCCTGTATGCAAGCTGATCACAGCCTTCACTGTCCCCAATCTGATCACAGCCTTCCCTGTATGCAAGCTGATCACAGCCTTCTCTGTCCGCTTGACACTGGCTCCTTGGCTACTCACAGAGTGCCCTGTAAAGACTGATCAGACTGCATGGATACTTGACATATCAGACAAAAAGTTGTTGGTTCAGCTCAATTTTTTAAGAATTTTAAGTACATTTTAATCATTTGTTTGACTGGTGTCAGTTTTTGTGTACTCTGAGTGAAAGTTTTTGTGTACTCCGAGGCAGACAGCATTTTGAAATATTCTTATATTTTCCAGAAAATAAGATTTCATATTTCGTGCTAATTATCCCTGAAGAGGCATTTTGCAGTAAATATCAAACCCTGCTTTCTGAAGAAAACAAAAAAAAAAAATAAGAGTGCTAAGGGTTAAGAAGATTCTAAGTCTAAGAAAACCTGACAGCCAAGGGTTCATTTACTTTACAAATGAGAAATTGTGTTTCAGTGGATAAGGAAGCATTTTTGCATCAGATAAAAAAGAGGCAAGATTTTAACCCAAAATGAGGACGCTATAGATCTTCAGTATGATTTCATCACAATGATATCTTCCATAAGCTGCTTTGTGGATTATGATTACTAATCTGGGTCCAGTTGTTCAAAACTAAGGATGTCCTTAGTTAACGTATCATTAAATCTTTGGTCATTAAATATGGCATATAGGCTAATATTTTTGCTGAAAAACTGTAAGTAGCTTTTGCCAAAAGTTACTCACATTTTTCCAGCAAAAGTACCTGTGAATCAGATATGGTACTCTCTAGAGCACTTAACATTTTGACCACTAACGAGCTTGTTAAGCTGAAGATGCTTTGAACACTGGGCTCTGAAATACATGCATACATATTGAATAAGAGTCTTCATAAGAATTGAAAGCTTATTTCGACTGATCTTTTTTGTAGCTAACAACAAGATGGCTGGTATGCGTGGTCGTGGTGGAAGAAATGGTAGAGTGAAGCCACCAAGGTACAGCAACATGCAACAAAACATGATGTCACAGATCAGCAACAAGAACAGTCAGAGCCAGGCCAGCCAGGTGAGGAGTGTAATCTAGGGCCCCTGACAAGTGGAAAGTGATACTCAAGTTCAGTCAGTTGTTTTAGTGCTAAAATGTTGTTGGATGATTTGCAAACGATGTAAACCCTGATCAAATGCCACGGAATACAGCATCTGATCTGGGTCTACACTATTTGCTCAGACCTGATTATCTGAAAACTTTTGTTAGTACCGTAATCAGCATATTGGCTATGCCTAGTGAAAGCATCTTCATCCTATATGCAGATAGTGAAGGCTTGGATCAGCATGCTCTTTTTTTGCATTCTGATAAGAGCCTTCGCTGCATGCTTACAGAATACATGTCATAGGAATATACAGTGCATAGCTATTGATAAGGCACTTTTTTCAACAAATAAGGGTCTATATTTTTCTTATTTCTAGACAAAGACATAGGTTGTGAGTACTCATTAAAAGTGCCTCAGTGAGGGGCTTCTAATGAGTACCCACAACATATGTTTTCATGGAGAAATAGGAAAATTATTAACTTGATCCCCGCTCTTATCTAGACCTATGATACAAAAAGTAATCAGAGGTCAAAGATCCTGATGAGACCGTATGCATGCATAGGCTCATCTGAATCTTCTCATTTTACTTATGCACAGACACCTGTCTCTTGATCATACAGATTCTGCAAGGTGTTAACCCTTGCCATGCTGCATAATTTAAGATGCCACACCCACTTCTAATTTTCAGCCAATAGATTACTTGATCCAGGATTTTGATATAAATTCACATACTTAATGGCAAACAATGCAGATCCAGATCAGTTGGCTTCTTCAGAAGCCAACTGATCTGGATCTACACTGTTTGCAAAGGCAGGGTGTATTTGGGTTCAGCAGGACCAGGTTTAAAATTACTGCATTTACCATACGTATTCAGACAAGTAAATACCATAGCATGTTTGACCTAAACTTCAAATAAGTCTATTCTTACCTGGTTATGTGTTTTATGACTGGATGAGTGGCAGTCAGTGTAAACTTGAGCAGATGCTGCACCTCTGACATCTGATCAGAAAGAATGTGGCATCTGATCAGGGCCTACTTTTTTATACCCCACCACTTGATAGTGGCGGGGTATTATGGTTTCACGTTGGACGTCCTTGTGTCTGTCTGTCCATCTGTCAGTTTGTCCATCCATCCGTATTTCGTTTCCAGATAATAATTTGAGTAAACATCAATGAATTTTCGCCAAACTTGGTATGTGCATTGATATTGTGGAGATCTGGTTTTGGATTGCTAATGGGCAAATTTCGTCAAATTTTGACGGACTTATCCGCCCAAGACACGCCCATATTTTAGTTTCCGGATAATAACTTGAGTAAATGTCTATGGATTTTAACCAAACTTGGTACATGCAATGATATTAAGATCTGGTTTGGGATCTCTAATGAGCAAATTTCATCAATTTTTGACAGAGTTATCTGCCAACGGAATGATCATGGCAGGGTATTCTCGTTTTAAGTTTTTATGGCTCAGTTCTTCTTGTCCCATTATATATAGTAAAAGTATGGTATGTTCAGGCTGAGTAAATATGCAAGCTGACCTGAGTGATTAATTTGGTAGGCTGTTTATTTATTTTTTTTTTTATTTAAATGGTGGGTACTTATATGAAGTGCTGAGGTACTTTTAATGAGTACCTACCACCTAAATTTGCATGGAGAAACAAGGAAAATGTTAATATGAATACTGCTTATCTGGAGGTGTGTAGGTAGGTAGAACTTTCTGTGCAGTGTTGATATTGTTCTGATGTAACATGGAAGCAAAGTCTTTTCAGCTGGCTGTATTCATTTGAAATTGTCACACGCAAATGGAGAGGCATTTGCATGGTGGAGCAGTTAGCATTTTTCGACTGAGGATAACGAGATCATTGGGATTTGAATCCCACTGGAGGCAGATGTCAGTTCATGATGCTACATTACATAAAGCCTGTCATTGTCACTCTTTCATCATCTCAATTTGCCTTAAATAAAATTGAAAGATGTACACCAAGTCACCGTCATTACACATATGTGTCAGAGAGATAGAGTTTATTTGGTTGTTTTGATCGTTTACAGAGAAATAATTCACTAGTGTTCTAAGGCTTGGGCATTAAAAAAACAAGTATTAAAACGAAGCGAATGAGTTTTTACATGCAAATCTTAGAACACAAGTGAATTATTTTTTTCGTAATTGATCAAAACAACAAAATAAACCGTTTATTACATTTTTATTCATGTTTACCTTTGAATTATCACGCTCAGCCGTGATTTCCTACCAAAACAGTTCCAGTTAGTGCATGAATTTCAAGAGGCGTGGTTTAGTTTGAAAATCAGTCGCCATCTTGTTTTCACTTTACTGCAAAAATCATCCTGTACTTGAAATACAGACACAACAATGTCTCGAAAGTAGAACTGGATTATTAAGAAAATCATACTTTATATTTCTCAGAAACGTCAACTGAATGTGAAAACTGCAGTCAGATTTCCATTATTTTATCAAATTTTCGGCAAAACTTCAGCTGTTGTTATTGTTGTTACCAATATTGTCAGCAATGTCGCCAAGCAATTATGATGTCAAAACATTTGAAATGAAATAATTCACTTGGTGAATTATAGATTATAATTCACTGACACATCGCAATAAATCAGTGTTGAAAATGTAATAAATTTACATAAATAACTACATTTTGACCATAGCACTAGATAAGAGGGATATCCTGGTAAATATTCTTCTCATTTCTCCATGAAAATACCTGGGTCCAGTTGTTCAAAGCTAACGATGTCGTTAGTTAACAGATCGGTAAATCTTTGATCGTTAAATATGGCATATATGCTAATATTTTTGCTGAAAAAATGTGATTTGCAAAAGCTACTCACATTTTTCAGCAACACTACCTATGAGTTAGATATTGTACTTACTAGAACAGTTAATATTTTGAACACTTACAAGCTTGTTAAGCTAACAATGCTTTGAACAACTGGGCCCTGACATTGTATGTTGTGGATACTCATTAGACGTGCCTTGCTGAGGTGTCTCTAATGACTACCCATAATAAGAAATAAGAAAAAAAATTGGGTTGGAAAGGGTGCTTTATCTATAGAAGTACATGATGATTGTGACCATGATGATAAAGTAGTAGTCTTCATACAGGACTTAATATATGTTTCAGGATGTGTCCCAGTCCTTCTCTCAGGGCCCTCTGACCCAGGGTGGCCTTTCTATGAGTCAGCCTTTCCAGATGAGTCAGCCCGGACTTTCAGGGCTCTCACAGCCAGAACTGTCTCAGGTAAGGTTTTTGTAGGTTTCTTTAATTTTTACAACTCTATAGTCAAATTCAGCAGACGACAAGTTGATGTTTTTGCTATTTTCCCAGAAAACAGGATTTGGTATTTCATGCAAATTGTCTCCAGGAGACAATTTAAATGAAATGTCAAAACCTGTTTTCCAGGAAAAATAAGAAAAATATTTCAAAATGTTGTCTCCTGAAAGTTTTATTCAGAGTGCTTTAGCATTAAAATTTTGGGTGAACAAAGCAAAAAAAAAAAATAGTTCTTATATGTGGGTTGCAAAGCACAAAATTGTTCTCTGTTGCATTCTATAATATTTGAGCCAGCACATGACAAAACCTACAAAATGGCAGGTGTGCCCAGCGAAGACTCGTCAGCCTTGGCATCTGCCCAGTCTGATCAGAGTCTTCACTGTCTGCATGAAGAAAGGTTGGGTCCTTAGCTACCCACTGAGTGCATAGCAAAGACTGATCAGACTGGGTGCATGCCCAGGCTGATCTGAGTCTTTGCTAGGTGCATATACCATTATGTAGGTTTTGTCATGCACTGACTCATTGAACTTTACCATTCTCTGGCCAAATTCAGCAGGTTCCAAGAAAATAGGCTTTGACATTTCATGCAAATTGTCTCCTTGAAGGAGAAATAACAAAATATTAATCAGGGCCCAGTTGTTCAAAGTTAACGACGTCGTTAGTTAACGATTCGTTAAAATTTACATCGAGTGATACGCAAATATTCTGATATTTTTTGCTGAAAAATGTGAGTAGCTTTTGCACTGCAAAAGCTACTCACATTTTTTCAGCAAAAAATATCAGAATATTGTATTTTAAATCTGCTAAAACAGTTAACGAAATGACCCTTAACAAGTTCGTTCAGCTAACAACGCTTTGAACAACTGGGCCCTGAGTAGTAGAAAGTATTGATGATCAATTATCGTAGATAGCATTGTGAATTTGAACGTTTTTTTTTTTTTGCTTTTTTACAGGACAGTTTATTGGTGGATGACTTCAAGTCACAAGCAGATGGCATGCTATCCCAGGATTCCACATACCAGGGAGACCGCATGTTCAATGCGTCACAGCTGTCACAGGGTCCATTCAACTAGGGCTAGAAGTAGAGCTTCACTTGAAGTGAAAGGTACAGTGCTGCTTTCAGTTAGTCACAGCATTTGCTCAGCATCATTTTTTACTGTGTGGACGGCATAGTTCTGTAGTCTGGTTAACCATTGTCCTGCTGAACCCGGACATGCCCCACCTTTGCCTTCTGAAGAAGCCAGCTGATCTTGATCTGCCCTGTTTGTCATTTAATGTGTGAACGTATAAAAAATCTGGATCAAGTAATCTGATTGGTTGAAAATTAGAAGTGGGCATGGCATCTTAATTTATTCAGCATGACAAGGGTTATTAGTCAACATTTACATAAAACTATAGGTGCTGTATATGTGCATTTAAATTTAACTGTTTTCAATATATGTTTTGTATCATTATAAATGAGCTATTTCCTGATAATAGAAAAGATGTCATCGGCATCAGGCTTATACAGGATTAGTCAAAAATCACCAAATGGCATCCAGCAAGATTGCAACATTTGTGACTTGAACTTCTTCTATAGTTTTTGTTAGATTTTCATCAAACTTCACAAAAATGATCAGCATGATGATGAGGATATAAAATATATTTTTTGCAGGGTTATCTTCCCTTGACACTAAGGGTCTGTCCAGTTTATGATGCAAACAACTGCAATAGCTTTTGTTAGATTTTTGTAGAGTTCACAGATCAAAATAATGAGTTTCTTAGTTTCAGTGCATGATATAAAACACTTTTCTTCCTGCTTCATCTGCCTTTGCTGCTGAATTCTACATATCAGAGAGAAAAACACATGAGTGCTTTTTTGCCCTTAAAGTATTAATAGTTACTTTAATTCTCCAAGAGAACATGTTTAGAGTACTCATTAGAAATATCTAATTACTCACAATATATCTTTTGATGGAGAAATAAACATGTAGAACTATGACCTTGAGCAAACTATTCAGATGCACAGGTTATTTGGTATGTTTCATGTTTGAATATAAGTCTTGCTGTCTATCATTTATCTCAGATACATTAGCCTTCAGCATCGGGGCTTCCTACTGGTTTGGCATAAGATATGACTGGCCTTTTGTCATTGTATGAGGTGTAGGATGGAGGTTTGCTTTTAATTTTGCCTGCTTGTCTGTCTTGCGCTATTATTGACAGGTCATTAAACCTTAACTTATACAAAAAAAAGCAGTGGGAATTTAGAACAGTTTATTATGAATTCATTAGATTTTGGTGATCTTGACCTAATTTTTTAAGGTCATAGAGGTAGAAAAACTGAAAATTCATGGTGAAGGGATATCTGTTTTTTTCTGAAAACACTTACTAGTTATAATTACAATGTCTGTTTTGCAGGTACAGATTGTAGAAGAGTGGAGGAGTTCTTGATGTGGAAAACCATCACAAAACCAGCGACAACTAGAAGAGATGTTACAACGAGGCAGTGTGAAAACTGGGTGCCAGCTATTGGTTGCCACATAACCGAGCCACAAAGCCTGCAGATAGCCCACAAGAAATGCTGTTCTTGATAGCCAATCCCTAGGCTAATCAGGACACCTTCTGTGGAGTCTCCAGTAAATGCCTGCAAAGGGATTGAGTTTGCTCAAACAGCAGAGGGTGGACAGGCATGACCTCAAGGTCAGCGTGGCTTTGAGTATAGACTGTAACGGTGTGCGACCAAACATAACAGTTATGAACACTGCTGCTTGAATGGAAAGATTCACTGTGGAAGTGATAGGAAGTTGTTGACTTTGGTTATAAATATAAGGACTATTGATAATCAACACTTGATTTTTGTTGCCAATCAGATCACAAGGTGTCGGCCGTGCTAGTTGGCGTGACATTCTGACATTGCTAATATCCTTAATGATGATTATTTAGTCTAGTGGTGTGTTGTTATATAAAAGAGGGTGACTAGTGTTTTCTTGCACATATTTGTTACACTTATATAAAGATACATAGCTCCAGATAAGGGACTTTTTCCAGCCAAAAAGTACTGTTATTTTTTATTATTATTATTTCCCCATGAAAAGATGGGTTATGGGTTCTCAGAAGCACCTGGCCCGAGGCACTTCTAATGAGTACCCAAAAAGTGTTTCCATGGAGAAATAAGAAAAACATTATGTGGATACCCCCTCTTATCTGGAGCTATGCTAGATACATTGAAAGTTGAACCGCATTGCAGCAGGGAAAGTAGCAGGAGGGGTGGGGCAGCTGAAATGGTTGAAAAACATGTTGGAAGCATGGTTTGAGTTTTTCTTTTTCTTGTACCCAAGTGTTTATTACCCAGTAGTAAGGACAACCTGCTTTTCTCCAAGTTGTCTTATTACAGACATTTGTCCCTTTTGAAGTTTCAGCTTTGTTCCACAGTTAAAATTAACACACATGTGGCTTTTGTAGTAATTCAGAGACTGCACACATACCTACATATGTATTGGATAAAAATATTATTTCTACAGTACTGGACTCTTGTGTCCTTGAATTTGGACATGTCCATTGACACAAGTAGGGGTTTCAATCTAAAATAAAAAAAAAAATACAATGGCTAACAGTGTAGATCCTGATTAGACGGCTCATTATGAGCTGTCTCATCTGGATCTGCTCCCTTTGCATATGTATCTGTATCAGTCTGTAGGGCTGAAAGAGTGAAAGGACTTGATTAATCCTGTGCACAGCTTTATATAACTGTGAACTGTTAGTAGCTAGTGTTTTATACTTGCAAACTAGGAAATGCAGTTTATTCTGGAAAAAAAAAAGAAAAGAAAAAAAAGAAAACAAAGATGCTTTAATTGTAACTATCTGGAGTGGTTGATGTTTGAAGTGCAGTGGTTTCCTATGGTTACAGACAAGTAATGACCAAACAATGACAGCTTATGATGATGGTTTTGGTTAACAGAGTAGTTTGAATAACTTAGAAAAGTGATAAATTTTTAAATGGATTATTCTAGAATTTTGTGTTAGTTAGTCATGTGAGGATCATTTCTAAAGGTGACTTGTGGCTTTTTGCCATAGAATGTGATTGATTTTGGCCATCATTGTTTACCTATGACATTAATGACATGCTGGTATATTGAAATCAGAAGCTTATTGTTGTTTCAGAGTCTATAATGGTAATATACAATATACTCGGCTTTGGATGGTTGAAAGATTACTCAGAAACAAAAATCATCCTTTTGACAGTTTTGGCACTACAATATATGATCATTTATGAAATATTCCTTCAACTCGGTGAAATTGGGAATCAACCATAGCTCTTGATAAGATGCTTTTTATAATCTAAATTTATTGATATTTTTCTTATTTCTCTACGAAAACATACATTGTAGGTACTCATTAGAAGCACATCAGCAAGGGGCTTCTAATGAGTACCTACAACTTATGTTTTTACGGAGAACTGGAGAAAATTATCCCATGATTATCACCAAATACTCCTTTTTAACAATTCCTCTGATATATTATCATTTATAATAGGGAATCAACACCTGTTAGCTACACTCATTACATATATATATGTGGGCTACATCACAATCAAGGCAAATGTGATTTTTGTTTTCCTTGTTTTCGGGATGTTCTTTTTTTCTGAAGTAGCTCTGGAACACTTCACAGTCATACAGTAGAAAAACAAAAAAAACAACAAAAAAAAACAATTAGTTGGCTTGGAACAAATGAAACAATATACTTGCAGGGGAGTTGCAATGAAGTATTTGGTGTTAATTCTGGGATTATTTGTCCATAAAAACATGCTGTGAGTATTCATTAGAAGTGCCTAAATAACGCAGATCTAATGAGTAGCCACAATACGTTTTTTATGGGGAAATAAAATAATCCCAGAATTATCAACAAATACTCTGCAACAACTTCTCTGATACATTGTAACAGGGTAATCTGATTCCATCTGTGGTTTATGTATGAGCTGTGCCATACAAAACTGTTTCTTTGGGGCATAAGTGGAGAGTATAAGCCCAGATCAGATTCATGTAATCTCTGAGCTCTAGGTAAGGCACTTCTTTAACCGAATGTGTTGATATTTCATGAAAATATATGTTTGTACTCAATAGAAGTACCTTGTATATTTTCATGCAAAAATTACAAAAAAAAATATACCCTCATATCTAATGCTGTGAGTCGGGTCAAAGCATCTAAAGGCCTAGATCAGACTGCTTAGAAGATATTCTAATACAGAACACAGCACTCTATGTTGCCGTAAGGATTCGTTTGCTTGCTAATATTCCAAAAATGGCCATATAATTGTCCTTGGGAATTTATGCTACAAGCTCACTATCATATCCAGACAACCACAAAGTTACGAGATGGACTGCTTCATTATAAGTATTGATTGAATATATGAAAAACAAGTTTCAGCGTATCTAGTCTTAATTTTGCTACATCACAAGAAAATTTGTCTGATGTCACTTGTAGAGATAGCACCGCATATGGGCAGACTGGTGAAGACAGATGCTTCCACAGTAATTTCATTGCAAAAGGCAGGCAATAAGCAGGGCTGTGGAAGTACAATGCCCAACTTGGCCCATTTCTCTGTAAAGACCAGGGCCCAGTTGTTCAAAGCTAACGACGTCGTTAGTTAACGATTTGTTAAAATTTTCATTGAGTGATACGCAAATATGCTGAAATGTTTTGCTGAAAAAATGTGAGTAGCTTTTGCAGTAAAATATCAGAATAGTGTATATTGAATCTGCTACAACAGTTAACGAAATGACCCTTAACGAGCTCATTAAGCTAATGACGCTTTGAACAACTGGGCCCAGAAATTTCAGTTTACTTGTTATGGTACAAGGTCTTCATAGCTCTAGCTAAGAAGAGTATCTAGTAAGATATACATTTTTCTTATTTCTTAACGAAAACCTGTGGGTGCTCATTAGAAGTGCCTCACCGAGTTGAGACACTTCTAATGAGTAGCAACAACGTATGTTTTGTTTGAGAAATAAGAAGAACGTAATTTTTCAGGTAAGTAAATCTTGGTTGGACAAGTGGATTTTGACCATTTGTCTGTGGACAAGATGTAAGATTTGATAATTTTACAACACTGGAACAAGCATCAAAACTGATCAGACTGCATATATGTGCTGCAGGTTGGTCCAGATAGACAGCATAAGGCATATTTTCTAGTGATGTGACTTTTTATAATTATATATATATACATATGTATACATTACTGACCACCTTATTTTATCATATGGGCCATGTCAAGGGAAAGGTTTTTTTCAAGTATGTGCAGTCAATGAGGGCCCCAAATCAGCCTGTACTTCCAGTCTGATCAAGACCTTAACTGCCCATTCACAGAATCACTGCATACTTCAGAAAGTATCATTGGAGGCATAAATTCTAGATAAATACCAGTATCAGATAAATAATTTTCTTACACGCCTATTCAAATATATTGAAAATATATGATATGATGACCACCAAAAAACTGAAAGTTTTCAGATAAAAATTCTGATGTTTTTCACATTTCTGCTCAAAACATAGATTGTGGGTACTTGTTAGAACTGCCTCAGCAAGGCGGTTCTAACAAGTACCCACAATCTATGTTTTTGAGCAGAAATAAGAAAAATAATGTATACCCCTGTAAACCCCAGTTTTACTATATAAAGTGGTGTTTAAGGGGGTCAAAATTATATAGGTATGTTTTCGTGATGTATTTCCCCTCACAAAACATGATTTGGGTACTCATTAGAAGCAGCGTAGCAAGGCACTTCTAATGAATATCCACACGTTTTCATGGAGAAATAAGGCAAATGTCACTTTTGGGTCGGAAAAGAAAAATACCCCTGGTGAAGCTATACAGAGGCGCAGGTTAATCTGAATCTGTGCACTTTGCATATGCTGGAAGGCAACTCTTCCCCTAAAACAGTCATATAATTTACCCCGGACAAAAAGGGGCCCCAGAGCATAATTTGAGACAGGAAAGCTGAGACCTACATACATATCTATTCCAGTCTTATGCTGGGTAAAAAATTTTAGGAGACATCATTTTGAAATATTTTTATCTTCTTTCCTGCAGGAAAAAGGTTTTGTTCATTTTTTTTGAGACTCTCTATGCAGTATCAAACCCTAATTTCTGGAAAGTTTGAGAAAAATATCAATTTGTTCTCTGCTATATTTGCCAAGAGAGTGCTAAAGGTGAACAGCTCCTTTCAAACAGTAGATTATACAGCACCCATGGTGTATCTAGGCAAACAGCAAAAGCAAGGGCAGTTGTCAGTTTCTGGCAAAAGAATGTGCACAATAGTGGTTAACCGCTTAGAGGACTAAGTCTGCCCAGTAAAAGCGTGGTTAGGTAAACTGACCATGCTCTGCATGACTTCATGGGGTTGACTGGGCCATAAAAACTCAGCACAAACAAAGCACTGAACAGATTGCATATTCACAGCTTGAATGTGGCCCTTCAATGTGCATGGCCACTAGGGTCCCTTTTCCTTTATGAGGTTCATATAATATTGTCAACCATAGCATGGCAAAATCCGTCTGTGCGTATATGCTAACAGCCGGTGGCCATACTGGCAAACATGCACAGTCTGATCAGATAGTTTGCACAGAGCTCTAGAAATGGCACTTTTTCAACCAAAAGTAGAGATATTTGAGCCAGCACATGACAAAACCAACAAAATGGCATGTGCACCCAGCAAAGACTCAGATCAGCCTGGACATCTGCCTGGTCTTTGCTGTTGGCATGATGAATGATTGGGTTCTTAGCTACCCACTGAACACACAGCGAGGACTCTGATCAAACTGGGTGGATGCCCAGGCTGATCTAAGTCTTCACTGGGCGCACATGCCATTTTGTTGGTTTTGTCCTGCGTTTTCTTCTTTTCGTCACAACAAATATGTTTTGGATACCTCAGCAAAGTGCTTATAATGAATACACACATTTACGAGGGATGTTCGAAATGAATTGCTTATTTCTATCTGGAGACTTCAAATTTCAAGTGAGCCCAAAAGTACTCATTTCATGCCCTTGAAGTACTCCCCGTGCCTAGAAATGCAAAGTTTCAGCCGATGTATCCATTTCTTGAAGGCGTCACGGTACGCTGATTTGGGCACAGTAATAAGGTACTGATGAATGGCAGATCCAAGTGCCTGTCGGGACTGGTATTTCTGCTCAGCAAGGAATGCTTTCAGTTTCAGAAACAAAAAGAACTCACATGGGGCAAGGTCTGGGGAATACGGGGGGTGAGGCAAAACAGTTACTTTTTCTTTCTTCAAAAACGCCGTAACTATTGCGGAGGTATGAGCTGGGGCATTGTCATGTAGAAGACGGACATGTTTAAAACCAGTGGCAGGGCGTCGCTTCTGATAATACTTTTTCAATTTCTTCAGTACTACGTCTTTGTAGTACTTTCCGGTGATGCTTTTGCCCTTTTTCACTGGCACTTTTATTGCGACTCCTTCACCAGAGAAGAAGATTGCATACAAAGCCTTCTTTGTACTCAAAGAACATTTGGCAATTATTGGGCGTTTGCTGTGTTTAGTGGCCCAGATCTTATTGCTAATCTTTCTGACGGGCTCAAAATAATGGACCCAGGTTTCATCACCTGTGACGACATTGGCAAACTACTTTTTGTCATATTTTGGAAACATTAGAAGCAGCTTTTTGGCCACTTTAACCCGTTGCCTCTTTTGCTCGTCAGTCAACAGATGTGGCACCCATCTAGCAGAAATCTTTCTGACTTTCAAATGCTTCTTCAAAATAAGGTGAACCGTTGATAGTGATATGCCTACCTTTCGTGCAATATCACGAACTGTAAATCTAGCATCTCCTTCAATGATTTCCTTTATTTTGGAAACGATGTTTTTACGAGATGCAGATTTTGGCCTACCTGATTTCGGTGCATTTTTGATGGACTCTACAACAGACTTAAATTTCTTTTTCCACCGCCAAACTGTGTCTTAAGACACACAAGAAGGTCCAAAAGCAGTAGAAATTTCAGTCATCAGCTTCTTCAAAGAACAACCAAGTTTTGAGTGAGCTTTGATGTAAGCCCGTATTTCATCTTTTTTGTCGACGCTTCTACCAACCATTTTTACTGCAGTGGTCAATGACTGCGTGTATTCAGATGGCAAATTTTATGTCTTACACTTAGTCTAACATGTACATTTATACACCATTGTGTAGATATTGAATAGCCCTACACAGGCATGTATTGGTTTTTATCGTGCCCCACGTGGATATCGAGCTAGAGAACAATAAGCAATTCATTTCGAACATCCCTCGTACATTAAGGAATAAGAAAACTGTTTATCTTGATATCTTTCTAAATCAGAGCCTGGTATATTTCACCTCTCTTGGGGCTTGCATATTTTCAAAGTTGATCTCATGTGCAGTTCATATGTGGTCAGTCTGCCGATGACTTGACTAATTTGTGTATGTCTATGTGTATGTCTGAAGATGGATTTTGTCATGATATGGAACGTGTAATCTGATTACTTAACTTTACTGATTATTTTCTATGTATTTTTCTTAATTAATCAGATAATACTTGTATATTTATGTTTAGTTGATCATATTAAGTTAGCCATGAGAAGGAAAAAATCACTGTTGCAACATGTACATCCAACCAATCTGGCCGTACTTATCCCTAAATCTTAATAGATCCATAAACCACCTGATGAGGTGTCAGGAGTGCTGGCAGAATGAAAACAGTGTCGAACCTCGATCAGATTAGGAGTGATCTAATCAGGGTTTGCACTCTTTTTGTAGGCATTTCTGTTCAAATATTGATTAACTTGAATATGGTATATATACTATAAAATACTTTGTATGTGTTTGAAATAGAGTTGTACCAGGAAGCAAAGTACATGTATTTTAGACAAGCTAAAGCAGAGATACATATCTCTAGTTAAGGCACTTTTTTCAATCCAAAGGTAGTGATATTTTTCTTATTTCTACACGAAAACATATGTGTGAATAGCAGAGGCTCTTCTGCGCCGTCCGACTGGAGACCAGGAGGTCGCGGGTTCAACCCCTGCCGAGGTCGGCAACATTCTTTCGTGGAGATTGATCGTGAAATATTTTCTACGGTCATTCTCTCCCTTCCGCTGATTCAAGAAGGGCAGTTGTCAGTTTCTGGCGAAAGATTGTGCACAATACTGGTTAACCGCTTAGAGGACTAAGCCTGCCCAGTAAACGTGTGGTTAGGTAAACTGACCGCGCTCGACATGACCCTATTGGGTTGACTGGGCCGTAAAACCTCAACACAAACAAATCTTCTAACGAGTACCCACAACATGTTTTCGTGGAGAAATAAGAAAAATATTAAACTGATATCCACCCTTATCTAGGCCTATGAGAGATACATGTAGCTTTAAAATTTTAGCAAGACAGGAGGCATTTACTTTGGGTCTTCATAAAACTTGATGATGATTGAAGTACCACCTAATCTCTGGCTTGTATCAATGAATTAATTTGGTGTATGTATTCAGATTAGTTTGCTATTAAATTTTGTTTGTCATTTTTTTATTAATATTATTTATTTTATTTTTTTGCACAACTATTATTTACCAATTGCTGTTATCCTAATGAATGTGTCACAACATGAGAAAATGTACCTTCTGACATGTGAGTTCAACGAAGACTCAAATCAACCTGAGCATCCGCGCAGTCTGGTCAGTCTTCCTTGTCCGCACAAAGAAACTTTGCATCCTTGGCTATACAAAATTTGCTCAGGGAAGATACTGATGAAGCAGCCGAAATGAGTGGGCTGATCTGAAACTTTGCTGGACACACATGTCCAAAGGTAGGTTTTCTGATGATGTGGCTCAAATTGATTCAAAACAGAACTTTTGTCAGGCATGGGAAGATGGGATATTTTCCTCGTGTGAATAGCAGAGGTTTTGACCTGCCGGTTAACCCATGTTCTGCTGAATAAGTTAAGATACCACGTCCACTTTGAATTTTCAGACAATAAGATTACTTGATTCAGGTTGTTGACATAAATTTGAATACTTAATGACAAACAGTGTATATCTGGGTTCAGCATGACAAGGGTTAAGATAGCCTGGTCATAGTGGTCCATGTTTACCACTTGATATGCAGTGCAAGTAAAGGGCACATGCTGTATGCAAACTGTGAAGGCCCAGATCAGCCTGTTCATCCTGTCTTATCCTTCTCTGTTATAGTATATTCTGTATAAGCATAGTATCCAGTGAAACTGCTATTGGGGAGAGAAAGCACAGATAGGTGCTTTTTTTTTTCTTTTTTATTTGTCCTAATGCAAAAGGTATTGCTATTATTCTTCGTTTCCTGTGAAATCATGCTGTGGCATCATAAGAAGTACCCGCAATGTTTTTACATAGAGAAAAAAGAAACAAAAATATGGCTGCCTCTCTTGTCTGTAGAGCTATGGACACACAGGCTAGATGCACAGGCTGATTGGGATCTGCTATGGGATAGTTCTGTTCATTTGTGTGACCCCAATACAAGATTGTGATGTACTATTTCAAATTTATATTGTACTGGCATGCACTAGATTCCCTTGTAGTCACTATGAAAAATAAACTGGTTTATAAACTGGTACACTGTTGCATATTTTTTGGTTAATTGGTGTCTGGGAACAAAAGTGTATTACTAATAACCCTAAGTATTAGGACAGACAGACCTGAGCAAACTAGACCAGATAAGACACTGCAGAATGCAGCATCTGATCAGGATCTACACTGCTCGCCACTCGTCCAGCAGTATATTAAACAAAAACACATAAGCAGGTACAGATAACCCTCTTTATACCAACACTCGGTACAATGACAAAATTCGTGATACCAATAATGACAATTTGACTGTCATGAAAGTTTCGCTTAAGAGATAACAGTTAGTCATAAATTATGCAAGAATATTGTTTTTAATACTTTGAAGAAACTTATGTTTTGGATATTTGTGAGAATTGCCTCGGTGAGGCAATTCTCACAAATATCCAAAACGTGTTCTTTGAGGAAATAAGAACAAAACAAGACCTTTCTTACATATCAGTTTGCTCATTAAGTATTCTGTACGACAGCAAGTTCATTTAAATGGCAACGTCTGTTGAAACAAATGCTGTTGTTGTAACAAGGGTTCACTGTAGTGGAAAAGACTTTTTCAGATTTGAGGACAAGTATGGGCAGGAGTTGCTTAGGGTACACTTGGTATGATCCTTATCATGCAAAAAGGGGCTTTATGCATATCAAAACAATAAAGATATAAATGAGCGGCAACATAAACATTTACCATATGGATGTGTTCCCAGTGAAAATACAGATTGGCCTGTGTCTCCATGCACTGATAAGTCTTCTCTGGGTACTTTATGGATAAACAAGGATCCAGGGCCCAGTTGTTCAAAATTAACGATATCGTTAGTTAACATATTGTTAAAACTTTGATCATAAAATATTGCATATACGCTAATATTTCTGCTGGAAAATGTGAGTTGCTTTTGCATTTGCAAAAGCTACTCACATTTTTTCAGCAAAAATACCTGTGAATCAGATATTGTACTTACTACAGCAGTTAACATTTTGACCACAAACGAGCTTGTTAAGCTAACAACGCTTTGAACAGCTGGGCCCAAGTTTTCTTGAGCAGATGGTAGCAACCTTTGACTGCATAAATCCACAGGCTGATCTTTTTTTTATGCCCCCAACTTCAAAGAAGTTGGAGGGGCATATTGCTTCTGGGTTGTTCCTCCGTCCGTCTGTCCTTCCGTCTGTTCGTTCCTCATGCTTTTTGGTGCATAGCATAACTTAAGAACCGTGAATGCTGCTGTTTCGAAATTTCTTATATGGATTCCTCATGAAAAAAAAGCTGACACGTATTTATTATCTTGACAGGATTATGCCCCTTTTCTGAGTTATGGCCCTTTGAAAAAATACCGATGCAGTCTTGTCAGCCAAATATCGCAAAAACTATTGAAGCTAGAGCCTTGAAACTTGATGAATAGACTGGTAGTGATGAGTAGACAACCTGATTAACTTTTGAAGAAATTTTGAAAAATACTTCTTGTGTTATAGCCCTTTGTAATTTTGGACATTTATACCTTGTCAGCTAAATATCTCAAAAAATGTTTGAGCTAGAGCCTTGAAACTTAGTAAATGGATTTGTAGTGATGGGTAGATGACCTGATTAACTTTTGAAGAAATTCTGAAAATGAGTTATGGCCCTTTGAATTTTTGGGCATTTTTACCTTGTCAGCAAAATATCTCAAAAACCATTGGAGCTAGAGCCTTGAAACTTGATGAATAGACTGGTAGTGATGAGTAGACAACTTGATTAACTTTTGAAGAAATTTTGAAAAATACTTATTGAGTTATGGCCCTTTGCAATTTTGGGCATTTTTACCTTGTCAGCAAAATATCTCAAAAACTGTTAGAGCTAGAACCTTGGAACTTAGTAAATGGATCTGTAGTGATGAATAGATGACCTGATAAACTTTTGAAGAAATTCTGAAAAATACTTCTTGAGTTATGGCCCTTTGTAATTTTGGGCATTTTACCTTGTCAGCAAAAAATCTCAAAAACTATTGAAGCTAGAGCCTTGAAGCTTGATGAACAGACTGGTAGTGATGAGTAGACAACCTGATTAACTTTTGAAGAAATTTTGAAATATACTTCTTGAGTTATTCCCCTTTGTAATTTTGGGGATTTTTACCTTGTCAGCAAAATATCTCAAAAACTGTTAAAGTTAGAGCCTTGAAACTTAGTAAATGGATTTGTAGTGATGAGTAGATGACCTGATTAACTTTTGAAAAAATCTGAAAAATACTTCATGAGTTATGGCCCTTTGTAATTTGGGGCATTTTTACCTTGTCAGCAAAATATCTCAAAAACTGTTGAAGCTAGAGCCTTGAAACTTGATGAATAGACTGGTAGTGATGAGTAGACAACTTGATTAACTTTTGAAGAAATTTTGAAAAATACTTATTGAGTTATGGCCCTTTGTAATTTTGGGCATTTTTACCTTGTCAGCAAAATATCTCAAAAACTGTTAGAGCTAGAACCTTGGAACTTAGTAAATGGATCTGTAGTGATGAGTAGATGACCTGATTAATTTTTATAGAAATTCTGAAAAATACTTCTTGAGTTATGGCCCTTTGTAATTTTGGGCATTTTTACCTTGTCAGCAAAAAATCTCAAAAAGCATTGGAGCTAGAGCCTTGAAACTTCAAGAATAGACTGGTAGTGATGAGTAGACAACCTGATTAACTTTTGAAGAAATTTTGAAAAATACTTCTTGTGTTATAGCCCTTTGTAATTTTGGACATTTTTACCTTGTCAGCAAAATATCTCAAAAACTATTAGAGCTAGAGCCTTGAAACTTAATAAATGGATTTATAGTGATGAGTAGATGACCTGATTAACTTTTGAAGAAATTCTGAAAAATACTTCTTGAGTTATGGCCCGTTGTAATTTTGGGCATTTTTACCTTGTCAGCAAAATATCTCAAAAACCGTTGGAGCTAGAGCCTTGAAACTTGATGAATAGACTGGTAGTAATGAGTAGACAACCTGATTAACTTTTGAATGAATTTTGAAAAATACTTATTGAGTTATGGCCCTTTGTAATTTTTTACATTTTTATCTTGTCAGCAAAATATCTCAAAAACTGTTAGAGCTAGAGACTTGAAACTTGGTGAATTGATTGGTAATGATGAGTAGATGACCTGATTAACTTTTGTGTGAATTCTGAAAAATATTTCGTAAGTAATGGCCCTTTGTAAATTTGGGCATGTTTCCCTTGTCAGCAAAATATTTAAAAACTGTTGAAGCTGGAACCTTGAAACTTGATGAATAGATTGGTAGCGATGAGTAGATGACCTGATTATGCCCCCAGTTTCGAATGAAATTGACGGGGCATATTATTTTGCCTTCGTTTGTCCGTCTATCCGTTTGTCCGTTCGTCAAGCTTTTTTGTGCATGCCATATCTTACGAACCATGCTAGGGTTTTGAAATTTTATATTTGGGTTCCCAATGAAAAAATAGCTGACCCTATTTTTTACCTTGTCCAGCATGTTTGTTTAGAGTTATGCCCCTTTGAAAAAATCAGAATTAAATCTTGTGAGCAAGATATCTTGAAAAGTATTTAAGCTGGGTTCTTGAAATTTGAGTTAGTGAGTGGGAATGATGTGTAAATTGCCTGATAATATTTTGAGAGAATTCCGTGAAAATATTGATAAAGTTACGGCCCTTTGCGGTTCTGCGCATTTTGACCTTGTCAGCAAGATGTCTCGAAAAGTACTTAAGCTAGGGTCTTGAAATATTATATGCTGATTGGGCATGATGTGGAGATTACCCGATTTGTTTTTTAGGAATTCCATGAAAAATCGACATAGTTATTGCCCTTTGTAGTTCTATGCATTTTGACCTTGTCAGCAAGATATCTCAAAAAGTATTTAAGCCAGAGCCATTATATTTAGTATACTGATTGGGATTGAGGAGATCACCTGATTAAATTTTGAACCAATTAAATGAAATGTTGGGAGTTATGGCCCTTCACAATTTCTGGCCATTTAATGTAGTTGCTTTATTGTGTATAGCATAAGTTTACAAACATGTATGCTAATGTTTTGAAATTTCATATTTTGATTCCTCATGAAAAAATAGGTGACCCATATTTTTTTCTTATCCCAATTATCTCCTATTTTAGAGTTGTTTCCTTTTGATAAAATAACATTGAAATCTCGTATATTTGTCACACAGTACTGTTGTTACCGTCATGGGCAAGCAGTATTGGAGTCAAGCAGTGTTAGAGTCAGGCAGTTGGGGGCATAGTGTTTTACAAACACCAGCTCAAGTTGCTGGCTATATCTCTAAAGGTACGGTTTCTTGAGTTTCAGCCCAAATGGCCAAAAAGGCCATTATCACAAAGGCACAGCTTTTGTGTTTTCTGGTACTTTTATGGCATTTGTCATCAACTGCTGTTACTGTTGGAAGGTAATTGATACTTAGTCGGTCTTCACTGCTTGCTCAGGTTGTATGTGCAAAGACTTAGTGTTTAAATATATGTGATGAGACAACTGTGACATGCAACATGGGAAAAGTACCTTTGTTATACCCCCGGCATACAAAGTATGTTGAGGGGTATATAGTTTTCGTCTTTCCATCCGTTCATCCGTCCGTTTGCCCGTCCGTGCATGCGTCCGTACGAATGCTAACATTTGCGTCAAAGTTTTGCATGAAAGTTTTTCCTTTTGCATATATTTTTGAAAGCTTACACTTTAGGATGTTGATGTGTGGTTAGTGTTACTACTAGATGATTACAGAATATCTGACATCATTCTGCTGATGCTGCTGACCCAAGGTAAAGGTCACTGACTTAGATAATAGTGTGATGTTTACGTCAAAGTTTAACATGGTTTTTGTCTTTTGCTTATAACACTACAGCCACTGATCAAAAGCTTTTCATATTTGGTATGGGGGAACCTGGGAGGGTTCTCTTCAATTCTACATCTGTGGACTCCAGGGTCATGCCCTAGGGTGGGACTAGAGGTCAAAATCTAGGACAACCACAATAAAGTAGTATATGGCAGTTTGTTTATACAAACAACCTCTTATTATACCCTCGGCATATAAAGTATGTCGAGGGGTATATACGAGGGATGTTCGAAATGAATTGCTTATTGTCCTCTAGCTCGATATCCACGTGGGGCACGATAAAAACCAATACATACCTGTATAGGGCTATTCAATATCTACACAATGGTGTATAAATGTACATGTTAGACTAAGTATAAGACATAAAATTTGCCATTTGAATACACGCAGTCATTGACCCGACTGCAGTAAAAATGGTTGGTAGAAGCTCGACAAAAAAGATGAAATACGGGCTTACATCAAAGCTCGCTCAAAACTTGGTTGTTCTTTGAAGAAGCTGATGACTGAAATTTCTACTGCTTTTGGACCTTCTTGTGTGTCTTATGACACAGTTCGGTGGTGGAAAAAGAAATTTGAGTCTGGTGTAGAGTCCATCAAAAATGCACCGAAATCAGGTAGGCCAAAATCTGCATCTCGTAAAGAAATTGTTTCCAAAATAAAGGAAATCATTGAAGGAGATGCCAGATTTACAGTTCGTGATATTGCACGAAAGGTAGGCATGTCACTATCAGCGGTTCACCTTATTTTGAAGAAGCATTTGAAAGTCAGAAAGATTTCTGCTAGATGGGTGCCACATCTGTTGACTGACGAGCAAAAGAGGCAAAGGGTTAAAGTGGCCAAAAAGCTGCTTCAAATGTTTCCAAAATATGACAAAAAGCAGTTTGCCAATGTCGTCACAGGTGATGAAACCTGGGTCCATTATTTTGAGCCCTTCAGAAAGGTTAGCAATAAGGTCTGGGCCACTAAACACAGCAAACGCCCAATAATTGCCAAACGTTCTTTGAGTACAAAGAAGGTTTTGTATGCAATCTTCTTCTCTGGTGAAGGAGTCGCAATAAAAGTGCCAGTGAAAAATGGCAAAAGCATCACTGGAAAGTACTACAAAGACGTAGTACTGAAGAAACTGAAAAAGTATCATCAGAAACGACGCCCTGCCACTGGTTTTAAACATGTCCGTCTTCTACATGACAATGCCCCAGCTCATACCTCCGCAATAGTTACGGCGTTTTTGAAGAAAGAAAAAGTAACTGTTTTACCTCACCCCCTGTATTCCCCAGACCTTGCCCCATGTGATTTCTTTTTGTTTCCGAAATTGAAAGCATTCCTTGCTGGGCGGAAATACCAGTCCCGACAGGCACTTCGATCTGCCATTCATCAGTACCTTATTACTGTGCCCAAATCAGCGTACCGTGACGCCTTCAAGAAGTGGATACATCGGCTGAAGCTTTGCATTTCTAGCCACGGGAAGTACTTCGAGGGCATGAAATGAGTACTTTTGGGCTAACTTGAAGTTTGAAGTCTCGAGATAGAAATAAGCAATTCATTTCGAACATCCCTCGTAGTTTTCGTATTTCCGTCTGTTCGTCCGTCCGTACGAATGTTAACGTTTGCGTCAAAAGTTATGCATGAAAGTTTTTCCTTTTGCATATATTTTTGAAAGCTTACACTTTAGGATGTTGATGTGTGGTTAATGTTACTACTAGATGATTACAGAATATCTGACATCATTCTGCTGATGCTGCTGACCCAAGGTCAAGATCACGGACTTAAAAAATAGTGTGATGTTTACATCAAAGTTTTACATGGTTTTTGTCTTTTGCTTATAACACTGCAGCCACTGATCAAAAACTTTTCATATTTGGTATGGGGTACCTGGGAGGGTTCTCTTCCATTCTACATCTTTGGACTCGAGGGTCATGCCCCAGGGTGGGGCTAGAGGTCAAAATCTAGGACACTCCCAATAAAGTAGTATATTGCAGTTTGTTTATACAAACAACCTGTTATTAAAGAAGGATGGGCATCAAACATGTTTATCACATCAACATTCAGTGTAATAAGGTCAAGGTCTTTGTGACCTTATTTTCATGCTTCACTGATTTCGACATATTTTGAAGCCTATTTCATGGTTTAATGTCTCAATAAAGTAGTATGTTGCAGTTTGTTTATACAAACAACTGCTTAAAGAAGGATGGGCATTAGACATGTTTATCACATCAACATTCAGTGTAACGTCAAGGTCATTGTGATCATATTTTTATGCTCCAGCGATTTTGCCTTATATCTTGAAGACTATTTCATGGATTAATGTGATACTTGGAATATTGGTTCTGTGTGACACCACGATTGGCAGCATAACAAATGTAGGTCACCTTGACCTATATTTCATGGTCCAGTAATTTTGCCGCATATCTTGAATGTTAATTGATGTACGAACATCAATATTTGGGATTATGAATTAGTATGATCAAACAGTTGACCTAAAAGTAAATGTAGGTCACTATGACCTATGTTTCATGGTCCAGTGATTTTATGTTACATCTTGAAGACAATTTGATGTATTACTATTGTATTTTGGGATTATGTGACCTATATTTTATAGCCCTGTGATTTTGTCTCATATCTCCCACTGTTTGATACATAAATGTTATATTTACATATAATGACACAGTGTTACCCAAACTTTCACCTAGAAGTAAATATAAATCAGTATGACCTAAATTTCATGGTCTAGTGATTTTGCTTAATATCTTTTAGATTATTTAATGGATTAACATCATAGTTGGTATAATGCATCAGTGTGACCATTAGATTAATTCCTCAAGTATGTGTAGGTCAGTGACCTATATTTTATGGCCCAGCAAATTTGCTTCATGTCTTGAAGACTATTTACTCCAGGAAAGTTGTACTTGGGATGATAGATCAGTGTCACTCAGAGACTGACATTGTAAACTATATCTTGCCATATATCATTGTCATTAACTTTAAAATATTTTATAATTAAGAAATGGTGCTGGCCGGGGGTATTCATGACCCTCTGGGCAATTGCTCTAGTTGCATATGCAGGCAACAAAAGCCCAGATCAGCCTGCACATTCAAGGAGCTGATAAGAAGAACCCTCATTGCCCGCTTACAAAAGTTTGGATACTATAGAATTTAACCTTTACCCCGATCCGGGCTAATTCAGCAGATGACACATAGATGATAATTTTCTTAGAAAACAGGATTTGACATTCCATGCAAATTGTCTCAGACAATTTGCATGAAATGTCAAAACTTTTTTTTTTTTGTTGGGGGTGGGGGTGAATAAGAAAAGTACTTTAATATATCATTTGGTGAAAATTCCACACAGTGCCATGCATTAACAACAAATGAGAGAGGCCCCGATGAGACTGCACAGATGTTTGGCCAAATATTTAGGGAAGAAACAGAAACTGTAGTGCTTTTCAGACACAAGCAACAACGATTCCAGATTAAACGCATTTATTATTGATAAAGTCATTAAAAATATTTTAAATGAGAAAGGTTAATATGACTGTCTTCATGATGCAAAAGGAGTAAGACAGAATATAAATAAAATGCCATATTTACCCAAAGTATTCCGACAGATAGGCTTGAGTAAATTGTTCACCCAGATCACATGCAGCAGATGGTAGCATCTGGTCATGTTCGTTATACTGTTTGCCACTTATCCAACAGTTTATAATACATATTAACCCATTTATGTCAAGTGGACTCTTCCACCACAACTCTATGGGCTGGTCTATTTCCAATAAGAGGGTGTCTGGTTGGTTTTATAGAAATTCCAATATTTAATGCAAACAGTAGACCTGATCAGACACCACACTAAAATGGTTAACAGTTAATAACAAGAGGGCCATGATGGCCTTGTATTGCTCACCTGTCTCATTATATACATAGCATTGCTAACAGAGATGTAGTTCTAAAGGTCATGGTGACCTTGACCATCCCTACTATGAGGGTTCTAGCCCCAAGCATTGCCGAGTTGTCAACTTGTTTTGTACTAGAAGTCACTGTGACCTTGACCTTTGCCATTAGGGTCATCTACTGGTCAAGACCAACATCCCATCTAAGATGAAAGGTTCTAGCCTCAAGCACTGCCAAATTATGCTTTTTAGTACTAAAGGTCATGGTGATCTTGACCATGACCTTTGCCCTCAGTGTCATCTACTGGTGAGGAACAACGTCCCTTCTAAGTTTGAGAATTCTAGCCCCAAGCATTGCCAACTTATCAAGCTTTTTAGTACTAAAGGTCCTGGTGACCTTGACATTTGCTGTCAGGATCATCAACTGGTGAGGACCAACAGCTTGACTAATTTTGAAGGTCCTAACTAACCATAAGCATTGCAGAATTAGAAGCTTTTTTTTGGTCTCTTGACCTTTGACTTAAGGGTCATCTACTCTTCAGGTCCATCCTCTCTATTAGTTTGATAGTCCTGGGCCTAATCATTGCCAATGGCTTTCTGCTCTATGTAAAACAAGGGACCCCCCCCCCCCCCCCCCCCGCCCTCTGTGAGGGGGGGGGGGGGGGGGGGGCTCTTTTCACCCCATGTCGGCGGGGGCCATTTTTGGCCCCAGGGCAATAACTTCAACAACCTTGGTAGAGGTCCACTAGGTGAAGCTATGTACCAAATATCAAAGGCCCAGGCCTTCTGGTTTCAGATAAGCAGAGTTTTGAAGGTTTCTCTATATGTCTATGTAATGCCAGCCCCAGGGCAACAGCTTGAAAATCTTGGTAGAGGTCCACTAGATGAAGCTATGTACCAAATATCAAAGGCCCAGGCCTTCTGGTTTCAGATAAGCAGATTTTTGAAGGTTTCTCTATATAAGTATATGTAGAAAATGTCGGCCCCAGGGCGGGGGCCATTTTTGGCCCCAGGGCAATAACTTCAACAACCTTGGTAGAGGTCCACTAGGTGAAGCTATGTATCAAATATTAAAAGCCTGGACCTTCTGCTTTCAGACAAGAAGATTTTTAAAGTTTTTCCCTATATGGATCTATGTAAAACAAGTGACTCCTGGCGCAGGGCTATTTTTTTGACCCCAGGGCTATAATTTGAACAACTTTGGTAGAGGTCCACTAGATGAAGCTACATATCAAATATCAAAGCTCCTGGGCCTTCTGGTTTCAGACAAGATTTTTTAAGTTTTCAGTGAAAAAATCTATTTTTAGCTCCTGTGACTTACATGTGCAATGGACCGGAACCATTTGAACAACTTTGAAAGAGGACCTACCAAGGATCATTCCTGTGAAGTTTGGTCAAAATCCAAACAGTGGTTCAGGAGGAGATGTCGTTTGAAGATTTTGTTTACGGATGATCAGATGCACACACGACAGACAACAGACAAAATGTGATCACAAAAGCTCACCGTGTCACTATGTGACAGGTAAGCTAAAAAGGACAATCAAATTTTAGGACAATTAGGGTACCATAATAACCCAAAGTATTAGGACAGACAGGCCTGTGCAAATAGTGTAGACCCAGATCAGATGCTGCAGAATCAGAATGCAGCATCTGATCAGGGTCTTGCACTGTTTGCCACTCATTCATATATATTTTAAATAATCAAAAGGTGGTGGAACTCACTTTTATAAATTACAGGACAAGTATGGTAAGGAGTTAAGGTATCCCAATATATAGAGTCAATAAGGTAAGTGGTTTAGGTGTCCGAATACATAGGGTAAATATGTTTATACATTAAAAACACAAGATCAACAACAGTGAAAAAATATAATAAAAATATTTAAAATACACACATACACACATGCACACATGAACAGACATAAGAAACACAGGGACTTGTAGAATGACACTTCTTGCTGCTTGTGTCCAGTGTTTTATCAGTTTTGATTCTGTTCTTTCTGACCAAATGTATCCACTACCATTGATGAGAACTCTCAAAATGTACATAGTACCAGATAAGAGAGGGTATCGGATTAATATTTTTCTAATTTCTCCAGGAAAATATATGTCATGGGTACTAATTAGAAGCACCTTCTCAAAAATAAATCCCGCAAACTGGGTTTTTGTCTTGAAATCAGGAAATACCAGTACTTCTCGGTTAACCCATTTTAGTCTGAGGACCCTCAACTGGGACAGATCCAAATGCAGAATGCTTTCTCATCAGGGTCTACACTGTTTGCAACTAGTTTAGCCATTTTTTTCTAGGAATATCTAAATCACACAACCTGACATACCTAAAATTGAAATTGGACTTTTCCAATATATAGTGTAGGGGTGTTTATTCAGTCTAGAATGGGTTTAAAAAAAAAACACTTTATCTAGAGCCATGATGAATTTACAAAAAAAAAAAAAAAAAAAAAAATATAAACTCAACAGTACACAACAGATCTTTCATATTTCTTTAATACGTTTTTCCAATCAGAAACGTCTTTGTGTATATGCAGACAGAGAAAGCCCAGATCAGCCTGCACACCCGCAGTCTGATCAGTGCCTTCGATGTCTGCCAAGAGAATCATTTGATACTATATAATGTATCAATGGAGAGCAAATGCCCTGATGAGACTTTGCACATGCGAGAGGAAAAACAGAACCTTGTCATTTTGTGCATGTTTGAAAACACCTTTTTGCTTGACATGGTCCATTTCTCTATAAAAATAAGTTCCGGATACTTGGCATAAATGCCTCAATGAGGCAATACTAATGAGTAACCACATTTTGTTTTTGAGAAATAAGAAAATTATTAACTGGACACCCATCTACTTAGAGCTATGTCATAAGCTTCCATAAACAACACAAAAACTATTCAGTCTAAAAATCAGCAGTTGGATATTTTTAGCTAAGAAATTGCTAGTTAGTTAGCCGTAACTTGCATGCTGTTAAGTAAGTAAATCTGACTGACACATACACTAACACATTTCATCCAAGGAAAGGGCCCTTACACAATTTGCAGGAAACACAGACCCAGATCAGCCTGCACAAATATACAGGCTGATCAGGGTCTTCGTTGCCTGCTAACAGTCAATGGCTACTGTTGTATATGTCGACGAACAAAGGATGCCCAGAGCAGACTGCACAGATGCGCAAGCTGATCTGGGCCTTCACTGTTTACATATGGCATAAGGGCCTTTTCCCACATGAAAAACCTCAAGCACATATACTAAAATGCAAACACTGCAAAGAAACAATTTTTATGTGCATTTCATTCCAGGAGGCTTGTACAGAAGGTATAACTGCATCTGGTACCACAAAAGAAATCCTCCAAATATTACTCAAAACTGTTTTTTTACAATAGCCCACAAACCCAAACAGGTTTTTGACGATATCCCACAAACCAAAACTGGTTTTTACAATATCCCACCAACCAACAATGGATTTTACAATACCCCACAAACCAAATCTGGTTTTTACAATGCCCCACAAGCCAAAACTGTTTTATACAATATCCTAGAAACCCAAAATGGTTTTTGCAATATCCCACAAACCCAAACTGGTTTTTACAATTTCCCACAAACCCAAACTGGTTTTCCCAATATTCCACAAACCAAAAACTTGGTTGTTACTATATCCCACAAACCCAAACTGGTTTTTACAATATCCCTTAAACCAAAATTGCTTTTTGCCTGATTGAGGTTTTACCGCCCATTCAACCCATTAGGGTCATGCTGAGCCAGTCAGTTTACCTAACCTCACTTTTCCTGGGCAGGCTTAGTCCTCTAAGCAGTCCTCTAAGCCTTTAACCAGTACATTTTAATGCCAGAAACTGACAACTGCCCTTCTTGAATCAGCAGAAAGGAGAGAATGACATTAATCCCAAGAGGACTTAGTAGGGAGGAGTAGCTGATGATAATTCCAGGGTAGCTAGCTTTCTCTAGTTCTCCATAAAAAGCACTAATTAAGGTACTTCCTATGAGAACCCTTGTTTTTATTGAGAAGTAAGAAAATTGTCCCAGAATTATCATCAAGAACTCCTTAACAAGTCCTCTGATACCCACAAACCAAAACTGTTTTTTATAATGGATGACTCTATAACATTCCAACAAAACTAATTAAACAAACCCAGAACCTAAAATTTTCGCTGTTTGAATATGATATACAATAGTCATTTACACTTTAATTGAGAAATCACATGAAACAATATATCCACAATAGACACAATATACCCCTAAAAATACTTTATATAAATGGTATGTAATCAAAATGTGCCATATTTACCCTAAATATTTGTAGACTTGCCTGAGTAGACAGTGTAGACACAGGTTAAAAGTAGTTTGATCAGAGTCTACACAGCTTACTGTTCTGTAAGCACTTTACAATGTCATCGTGTAAACTTCCCCGTAATTTATGCTCCTGAATGAAATGTCAGGTCTTATTTTCTGTGAATTAACAGACAGAGTGCTAAAGCTTAAAATTAGACAGGGCACATAATGTAAAGACATAATGTATAGACACATCACTGGGCAGTCAAGTGGTAAGGCTGGCTAATCAGAGTTGAAAAGATAACTGATTATCAGTCATGCCACTGCGACCAATAATCGATTAGAAATCACTGAAGATTAAGTCCTAATTTTACCTGTGTGTCTGAGCATGACTCTTACCATATGCTGTACTTTACTGTATGTATTTGATCTGACAGACCTGAGCAAACAGTGTAGACCCAGATGAGATGTTGCAAACGCAGTGTCTCATCAGGGTCTACAGTGTTTGCCACTCATCCAGCTATTTTTAGACACAACATTGGGTATTAAGTTGTATGGTAAGAAGTTGAGGTGTCTGAATACTAAGGGTAAATATGATAAAGTAAGAGACACAAAAATTAAATGATCGATTATTAGCAAATCTGTAACGATAATCATTTTTGTGGAATTTATCTATCAATTAATCGATTATTCGATTAATTGTGCCAGCCTTATCAATTGGATTTGCTCAAAACTATTTTGCTTTTAAATTAACTGTAACAGTCTTATAATTCTGCTAATGTTAGAATTATCTTATAATTCTGCTAATGTTAGAATTATCTTATAATTCTGCTAATGTTAGAATTATAAGCCTCTGCTGTACTTATGGTAAAAGACAAGGAATTTGAATATTTAAGATAATTACCTTACTGGATTTCATATTTACACAATGACTTATGGTCCCTTTAGTCTCACTTTATCTACTATTTACCATACTCTGAGCCTTTATAAAATTCTGACATTTAAGCTAATATGTCTCTTCTTTCCCAGTTTAACCCTTAAAGGCTCCATATTCCTCAAAAACAGACATTTTATTATCCAAGAGAGGTTTAAAAAATATTAATACAATCATAAAATGTGGCACCTGACAGCCTGTAAAATTTCAGTTAGTGTCTCGTACTTGCTCTGGATCAAAAACAGAAATGATTTTTTATCGTATCTCTGAATTAATGTTGCCAACATTAATTCAGAGATTAGATAAAAAAAATCATTTCTTTTGGCAACATTAATTCAGAGATACGATAAAAAATCATTTCTTTTTTTGATCCAGTTCAAAAACGCAAGACCAACTGAAATTTTACAGGCTGTCAGATGCCACATTTTATGATCGTATTAATACTATATATCAATTCATTAAAACTTTCTTGGATAAAAAGTCTAAATTTGAGGAATATGGAGCATCTAATGAGCTACTTTAGATGTAATGAAAATCACAGGAGCTTCACTTTTGTTTCAAACTGCTTTTCCCAGACTGTTGTTTTGATAATTATATTGTCCATAAAATTAATTAGAATAAGTATTCTGATACTCTAAGTTTCACTAAAATAATTTATTCTCTCACTGAGGTTCTGAAGAATCTGCATACTCATTGTGAAAGAAATATACATGTTTATCACAAAAATACATTAAAATACAAATGTACCAAAAACCTTTTAAAGTAATTAGATCATGATCACTACTTTCAGGAAAACCATCAGTGACAAACAGTCTGGATCCAGATCAGGCCTGACATTCTGTCGGGCCTGATCTGGTTCTAAACTGTTTGCAAAGGTTATCAGCAGACGACAAAAGTCGCCACGCGCGGGGAAAGAGTTAAAATTAAATTGAGCAATGCTATGCAAAAAAGGGACTGTGCCACGGTCTGATCAGGATTTTTACTAATCAACAGTTTCAATTTTTCTGCAGACTGCAAAGACCACGATCTGACATGGGAATGGGGGTAGGGGTGGCTGCAACTACTGATTTGGGCCTTTGTTGTTGGCTTATACCGTATATCAACTAAATATTCGTTCAGAGACCTCAAGCAAACAGTGTAAACCTGTGACCTAGATCAAGATCAAACTGCTCCTTTAGAGCAGTTTGATCTGGGTCTACATCAGTTGCCACTCCATCATAAATTTGATCAGACACACCCAAGACTTGTTAAAATTTTAAGACAAGCACGGTACTGATTAAGGTGTCCGAATAGTTAGTCATTACGAAAACACGCCTATTCAAATATACTGAAAATTTCACCACAAAAAACTGAGTTTTCTGATAAAAATTCTGATATTTTTCTTATTTCTGCTCAGAAACATAGATTGTGGCTACTCATTAGAACCGCCTCTGTGAGGCAGTTCTAATGAGTTCCCACCGCCTTGGTGAGGCAGTTCTACTGAGTTCCCACAATCTATGTTTTTGAGCAGAAATAACAAATAATAATGTATATCCCTATAAACCCCAGTTTTACTATATAAGAATGGGGTTTAAGGGGGTCAAAATTATATAGGTATGTTTTCGTGATGGTAATTACTGTGTGCCAAGTAGCTTAGCCCATCATTTTGTCATGGCTCCAGATAAGAAGAGCATTCACAGAAATAGTTTTCTTATTTCTGCACGAAAACATATGTTGTGGGTACTCATTAGCTCTTAATAGTGCTAAGCCAATTTGTAGCAGACAACATTCCAAAATTGATATTTTTTTTAAATTATTTTTCAGACAAAATAAGACTTGACATGTGTTGTGAATCGTCTGCTGGGCAGACGATTCACATGAAATGTCAAATCATTTTTTCTCTGAAACAAAGAGAGAAATATTTTAAAGTGTAGTCTGCCGTAGTTGTGATGAGTGTTTTAACCTGTGCTAATTCAGCAGACGAAAAACTGATGGTATTTTTTTTTTTTTTTTATTTCATCTAGAGAACAGGATTTGATATTTCATGCAAATTGTCTACATTGGAGACATTTGCATGAAATGTATAACATGTTTTATGGGAAAAATAAGAAAATATTTCAATATGTCGTTTGCTGAATTTTTTACCCAGAGTGCCTCATCAAGATGTGCTTCTAATGAGGCCCTCCCAGGGGTTATGGGGAACAGGGGAATAATGTCATTTATTTCAGGGGAACACGTAATTTTGGGGAGCAGAGAACATAGAAAATAAAGATGTTGACTTTGGGGAACAAGGGAAAATGCTGAAATATTTCAGGGGAACAAGGGAATATGTACCCCCCCTCCCCCGCGCCCCCCCCCCGCCCCCCCTCCCCCCCCCCCCCCCCCCGCCCATCCCCGCGTGGGACTCTCTAATGAGTATACCCACAGGATATGTTTTTGTGGCGAAATAAGAAAAACTCCATTCAATAAAAAATCTTGTTTGGAGCTATGACTTTGTATGGCGCTGTTGAATTATGTTTTTTCTCCAGGAAATTAATGTTTATGTTCTTTCTGACTGTGGTGGTTGTATTTGTGCTTCTCGTCTGCATGCTTGCATATCAAAACTGGAACGTGGGAATGATGGAGAATGTACTCGCTCACACTTCCAAGAATCGTCCGCCTGATGGCGCCCTGTCCTCGACTTCCGCAAATGATGTAAGAAGCTTTGAGCCGATCTGCGGCTTTCACGATGACCTCTCCTGCATGACCCTCGAGACGTTCGAACCTATGCTTTATCTGTAAGACAAGAAAACAACATGCTGATCTGCGTCTTCACTGCTTGTCAGTATACGAGGGCGTGTCAATAAATAATCAGCCTATCCCATTTCCGATGGACCGAGACGGTCACGATTTTCAAGCTTTCCCAGCGGGCACATGACGTAAATATAACGTCGCCTCAACGTCGATGCAACGTTGCATCGACGTTGAGGCGACGTTATATTTACGTCATGTGCCTGCTGGGTTGTTTCAATGTTTTATACATGGGTACAAAATTGCACGCGTATCGAGTCATTCTTTAATAAGATATTGAATGTCAAACATGGCTATTGATGCAAACAAATGCTTTTCATCTAAAGTTGAGTACCGTGCTGTAATTCTGTACTTGTATTTAAAAGGTAAAACAGGCAAGGAAATACACGGCGAGTTAGCTGAAGTTTATGGGTCTTCTGCACCATCTTATGCTTAGGTTAAATTCTGGGTAGGGGAATTCAAACGCGATAGAACGTCTTTAGAACATGAAGCCAGGTCTGGACGCCCGCTGGATGCCACCGACGAAGAAATGAGTAAGAAAGTCTGGTATATTCTGATAGACGAATTCAGGTGGAAGAAATAGCTCAGGCATTAGGCATTTCACATGGTAGCGTTTCAACAATATTACATGATCGTTTAGGTATGCGCAAGCTAACAGCCCGTTGGGTACCCAAATCCGTTAGCGATGAGCAAATGGCAACCAGTGTATCAGTATGCAGCGCCTTGTTGAAGCATTTTAGATCAAAAGATGATTTTCTTTTGCGTCTGGTGACTGTAGATGAGACTTGGGTTCATTATTATGAGCCAGAGAATAAAGCTCAGAGTCGTCAGTGGGTAGGGCCTGGGTCCCCGAGGCCAAAGAAGTTCAAGACGCAACCATCTGCTGGCAAGGTGATGGCCACAGTATTTTGGGACGCAAAAGGTGTTATTATGTTGGACTTTTTACCCAAGAGAAGTACGTATATCTGGAGTGTACTATGCAAACTTGTTGGATCAGCTGAGACCTGCCATCCGTGAAAAACGCCGTGGTAAACTCTCTAAAGGTGTTTTGCTGCAACAGAACAACGCGAGAGTCCACACTTGCAAAGTTGCAATGGATGCTGTAGAGCGAATCGGGTATGAATTAATACGACATCCTGCCTATTTGCCTGACCTAGCTCCTAGCGACTTCTTCCTATTCCCAAACTTGAATAAAAGCACCTCAAGCATAATTGCAATTATTTGTTTATGTATTAAAGTTATCGTTGCGAAAATGTCGGAAAAGAAAATGACGGAGGGACAGATAACACTCGTAACAATTATTTGTTTATGTATTAAAGTTATCGTTGTGAAAATGTCGGGAAAGAAAATGACGGAGGGACAGATAACAATCCAAAACCAGATCTTGATAATATCAATGGACAGATAACAATCCTAAAGCAGATCTTGATAATATCAATGCATATAGCGAATGGTTAAAGGCCTTGTTATTTACTCAAGTTATCATCCAGAAATGAAAATATGGACGTGTCTCAGGCAGATAACTCCGTAAAAAAATGACGAAATTTGCCCATTAGCAATTCCAAACCTGATCTCCTTACTGTCAATACATATAGCAAGTTTGGTTAAAATCCCTTGTTATTTACTGAAGTTATCATCTGGAAACGAAAATATGGGCGTGTCTCGGGCAGATAACTCCGAAAACATTTTACGAAATTTGCCCATTAGCAATCCCAAACCAGATCTCCTTAATGTCAATGCATATAGCAAGTTTGATGAAAATCCCTTGTTATTTACTAACGTTATCATCCGGAAACGAAAATATGGGTGTGTCTCGGGCAGATAACTCCGTAAAAATTTGCCGAAATTTGCCCATTAGCAATCAGAAACCAGATCTCCTTAATGTCAATGCATATAGCAAGTTTGGTGAAAATCATTGATGTTTACTCAAGTTATAGTCCGGAAACGAAAATATGGGCGTGTCTCGGGCAGATAACTCCGTCAAAAATTGACGAAATTTGCCCATTAGCAATCCCAAACCAGATCTCCACAATATCAATGCACATACCAAGTTTGATGAAAATCTATTGATGTTTACTCAAGTTATCACCCGGAAACGAAAACCGGACGGACGGGCAGACGGGCGGACTCACGGACGACCAACGTGAAACCATAACACCCTGCCACTATTATGTGGCGGGGTAAAAAAAGGATATCCGTGGACTTCATTTCCGGTCTGATGAAGAAGTCGTGAAGGCAGTTGAGGAGTGAGTCAATGGAAAGGACCCTGACTTTTTCAGTTCTGGGCTGATGGCACTTGAACACCGTTGGTCTAAGTGCATCACACTGGAGGGCAATTACATCGAAAAAGAAGAGGTGGATCTCAACCGGAAATAAGTTAGGCTGGTTACTTATTGACTCACCCGCGTAGTACAGTTACAAGCACCGTATCCGCGAGATACATCTAGCAGTTTGTATTACGTGAAAAACGTAAAACGATAATACCCCGCCATTATCATCTCGTTGGCAGATAACTCTGTCAAAAATTGACGAAATTTGTCCATTAGCAATCCCAAACCAGATCTCTTTAATATCAATGCATGTACCAAGTTTGGTTAAAATCCCTTGACATTTAATCAAGGTGTCGCCCGGAAACGAAAATATGGGCGTGTCTTGGGCAGATAACTCCGTCAAAATTTGACGAAAATTGCCCATTAACAATCCCAAATCAGATCTTCACACTATCAATGTACATATCAAATTTGGTGAAAATCCATTGATGTTTACTCACTTTATCATCCGGAAACGAAATACGGACGGACGTACGACTGAAGGACGGACGGACGGACACAAGGACGTCCTACATGAAACCATAATACCCCGCCAATATCGTGTGACGGGGTATAAAAAGGGTTCAGTTCACCATGAAATAAGGAAATATACTTATTTAAGGTTCACCAGTGGATTAGATTTTATCAAAATAAAATAACATTTTTTGACAAGAAAAACAAGAAAAATGTTACACATTTTGATATATGTCTCTAAGAATATATCACATTATTAGTCGCAATCGGCTAACGAAACCATTACGAAAACACGCCTATTCAAATATATTTAAAATTTTACAACCAAAAAAAAAAGAAGAAAATTTTCAGATGAAAAACGATGCGAGGCGGTTCTAACGAGTACCCACAATCTATGTTTTGAGCAGAATTAAGAAAAATAATGTACACCCCTGTAAACCCCAGTTTTACTATATAACAGTGGTGTTTAAGGGTGTCAAACTTATATAGGTATGTTTTCGTGATGGAAATGAATTCGCGGCGTATGTGAAGGTGTATATTACAATTTGTTTTAAGTTTTACATATCAACATCAGAAAAAAAAACAACAACAAAAAACACTGTATAGATTGCATAACATATGTACAAAGTATAACCTATATTCAAAGTACATACGGGTGTGGATAAAAATAGGTTTTTTCGGCATCTCACATCTAAACTAAATATGCACAATCATTACGAAAACATGCCTATTCAAATATCCTGAAAATTTTATCACCAAAAATGAAAATTTTCAGATAAAAAAATTCTGATATTTTTCCTATTTCTGCTCAAAACATAGATTGTGGGTACTCGTTATAACCGCCTCGGCGAGGCGATTCTAACGAGTACCCACAATCTATGTTCTTGAGCAGAAATAAGAAGGATAATGTATACCCCTGTAAACCCCAGTTTTACCATATAAAAGTGGGGTTTAAGGGGGTCAAAATTATATAGGCATGTTTTCGTGATGTCAGGGGCGGATCCAAGAATTTAAAAAAGGGGGTTCAACTAAGATGAGTGGGTTCGACGACCATTTTGCCAGCATTCTTCCAGAATTCCCCATTAAAATGGGACCAAGGGTGTGTGTGTGTGTGTGGGAGGGGGGGGGGGAGGGGTCGACTGAACCCCACGAACACCATCTAAATCCGCAACTGTCACATGAAAACATTTTTCACAAAATTAATAAAAGTATACAATGCGCGCGCCATTTCCAAAAGGCTACAAAGCGCAGGGACCACTGAATACTGTGATCAGCAACAACCCATATCAGACTGCGCAGCTTCGCTGGAGGAGCTGGATATTTACTGTTCATAAATGCCCAAAAGACAACTTTTTTTTTTTCCATTGTACGGCGCATATAAATTACACCTCACTGTGAAAACACGCCTGTTCAAATATACTGAAAATTTTACCACCAAAAAATGAAAATTTTCAAATAAAAGATTCTGATATTTTTCACATTTCTGCTCAAAACATAGATTGTGGGTACTCGCTAGAACCGCCTCTTATGTATACCCCAGTAAACCCCAGTTCTACTATATAAAATGGGGTTTAAGGGGGTTAAAATTATATAGGCATGGTTGCGTGATGTCTGGCATTGTATTGATATGAGGAGAAACCTAATCCTATTGCACTGTTAAATTCCATGTAAGTCTAACCGAACGGGTCATTCCTTTTCGCCTACTCCTGTTTCACATCCTCCCATTTCTTTGGGGCATATACGAACAGTAACTATCTAGCTCAGCCGGCGAAGCCGCGAGGTCTGATGAGAGCAGTTGCTAATCTTTTTACAGTCGAACTTCAATAGCTCGAACATCTTTGGAACCACGGTTTTGTTGGAGATATGGTTAGTTCGAGCCACTGTGGGTTATTCTTGGCGCCAGGTCAGAAAGCAAATAGCGACAATTTAGAGAAATCGTTTCGACACAACATACAATTTCATGATAAAATAAGAAAATTTCCCTAAATAATTGTTTTCTTGAGTTATCGAAAGATATTGAGTAGGGACTCAAAAACGGGTTCTGTCCCTTTACACTTTGTAAGACTTCAAGTTATAGAAAGGGCACACATATATATGACTTGGATCACTGTTGACAATGTTCGAAGGGCGGAAACTCCAAAAACACATGTCAGAGTTATGGTTCTTGTGTTTTGCAAATGTATCATGGTGATATACATTTGCATAAAGTTTCAAGAAAATAACTCGAACAGTTTTCAAGTTACAGTGGGGACACAAATATATTACAGAAATCAATATTTCAAAGTTCTAAGGGCCATAACTCCAAACCTTGGTTAATCCGAGTTACCGTTCTTGTGTTCTGCACCTTGTCTCATGATGCTTTACATTTACGTGATGTTTCATCAAAATATCTGGAACGGCTTTCAACTTACAAAGCGGACACGAGTACATAGTAGAATTGGCTATTTTCAATATCTACTATGTTCAAAGGGCCGCAACTCAAAAAGTTGGTTAACCAGAGTTACGGCTGTTGTGTTCTTCATGTTGTCTCATGATGCTTTACATTTGTGAGAAATTTCATCAAAATATCCGGAATGGTTTTCCACTTATAGAGCAGACACTAGTACATGGTAGAAATGGCTATATTCAATGATCAAAGGGCAATACCTCAAAAAGTCGGCAATCAGAGTTACGGTTCATGTGTTCTGTACGTTGACTCATATTGCTTTACATTTGTGTGAAGTTTCGTGAAAATATCTCGAACGGTTTTCACCTTACAGAGCAGACACGAGTACATGGTAGAAATGGCTATGTTCAATGTTCAAAGGGCAATAACTCCAAAAGTAAGTAAACCAGAGTTATGGTTCATATGTTCTGCACGTCGTCTCATAGTGCTTTACATTTATATGATGTTTGGTGAAAATATCTCTGACGGTATAAGAGTTATAGAGCGGACATGAATGACGGAAGGGCGGACACTCAAAATTTCGGACGGTATAACATAATACCCTCGCCATTTTTGTGGCGGGACATAAAATGACCAAACTATATATTTGAATAGTCCAATTTCAATTTTAGGTATGCCAGGCTATGTGATTTAGATATTCAGACAGAGCAAAATGACTAACTTATTTGCAAACAGTGGACACCCTGAGCAGACGCCGAAAAACGCAGCGTCTGATCTGGATCTGAATTATTTGCCATTTACCATTTTGCGGGTCTCAAGACAAAACTGGGTTAACACATGGAGTGTTATCTATACTTACATTATGTTTCTTTGCTAATTCTTCTACGTGGTTGAAGGTCTCTTTAAAATGTGCTTCTGCCTCATGAATTTTTTCTTGAATCATCTCAGCACTCCCAGACAAAAACAATGTTGCTAAAAGAATAAGAAGACCGTGCAAATATGTCGTATATATCTAGGAATTCTCGTAGTAGAGATACTAATCCACCCAAATACCGAATCTCTGTGGTCTGATATTCAAGGGAATGCATAGAATCATATGAGATGATCAACAAATTTCAAATTTCATTTATTTCTTTTTATACAAGATATTTCTTATAATCTCGAAACTGATGGGAAAAAAATAATTTCCTTTCTTGTGATACCAAAACTGTTCAATTCATCAAATGTTTAAAATGCATGCAATATGAGTCGTAATACAGAGACGCCTTTTTTCAAGCAAAACACTTTCGGAACTTCACTACTCTTTATGAAGAGTCTTTGTAAAGCCGAGACTCCCATTTTCTTCGTTTTGTAAAATTGCAAAGACAAATCGATACAGTTGGATTGTGTAGAACGGACGTGGCGACTGATCAGGATCTACACTGTTTGCCACTCATTTTGTCCCATATCACACTAAATGGAGTAAAGCCTGATCAGATATAATAATAGCAATATGACGGCTAATCTGGGTCTATGTCTGCTCTCATGTTACTAAAGCTGTTTTTTTTTTTTTTTTTTTTTTTTTTGTTACTGTTGATGTTGTTGTTGTTGATGCTGTTGTTGTTGTTGTTTTTTTGTTTTTCATGACATGGCTCAGATACGAGCGCAAGTACGGACATCGATCCTTAAATGCTTCAGTTGCAATTCGCATGAGGGTCCTATTATATCCTTGCAAGGGGTAAAAGGAACCTTACCACACTTTAAAAATGATTTTTGCAACTAAAAGGTTCAGCTACATGCTATCAGCAACATAGATGTTTTCTACCTCGGAAACCATGCATATCAAGTGGTTGCAATATCTTTGCATACATATTTAATATATATCTACACTGTAAAAAAATCTCATAGAATTTACGTACGCAACTGGCTGCCAGCGCATTTACCGTAAATTTTACAGGCGCCTGTAGAACTTTTGCAGGAATTACCTCGCAGGATGGGGTAAGGGTGGCTAAGCTTAATATATGGTGCGGTAGCTCACATCCCTACCATATGTCCTACGTTACCTTGCCCTACTCTTCCCTACCACGTGCGATTATTCCTGTAAATAATCTACAGACGCCCGTAAAATTTACGGTAAATGTGCTGGCAGCCAGTTGCCAGTAAATACCGTAAAATCTGCGGATTTGTTTACAGTGTAACAATGCTTAATATACAGACAACAAACACGAACAATTAGAAGTTTTTTTTGTTTTGTTTTTTAATAATACATGTTACATATTACATTAGACATAAAAATTTGTTCCACATGTATAGATGCCAAAACATTAGTTTTGTAAGTAGGGCCGCGTGTCGAATAAAAACATTACTGAGAAACAAATCGCTCACAGTAATCGTCCCTGAAATAGTGACCTCTACTACATGTAATGACGATGTGTTACATATGTGTATGGTTCGTACATATCATACAAACGCTTCACACTAACTTGTCCACATATAACATATGCGTAAAGTTTTAACATAACACATTAACCAGTTGTAGTAGGCGTACGGTTGTACGCATACGTAACAAGTTGTTATGTCCGCAAATGTAACACATTTGTTACGTATTTGTATGTGTGACATATGCGCACTCACAATTGTCCCAGTATCTTATATATTAATTTTATTTCAATAATATATCTGACAATACTAATTTACAACTCCTCTCGACTGATAAAATGACCTTTAAAGTATTTTGAAGTAACTAAAATATAATAACAAATTTCAAGGAGAAGATATTGCGGTTCATGAATAAATTATAAAACGACAAAGGGCAAATAGCTCCGATAAGATAGTTTTATTTCTTCATCCAAAACGGGTTGACATTTGAGCCGCGTCGCGAGAGAAAACTCTTCGGACTTTCCGCAGAATCAATCGTTCAGTGCACATGCCTGACCCCTTACGGAGGCCTTACGTCTAGTTCTTTGACTGGAGTTTCCCCTTGGCCTATTGCAGATGGGAGCGAACAGATACTGCGTTGCGCCTTTGCTCTACACTTATGCTATATAACGACTCTTTTCCCATGTCACGGCTCATTTTTTTTTCTTGCTTCTCCGCAAAAATAATGCATGGTGTTGATCAGAAATACCTCGTCGAGGCGATTCCGAGTACCCATTCTGGTGCGGGGTGCGAATGGAAAGGGCGGTAACTATGTGAAGGTATACTGGGGAAGTGCGCTGTTTTAGGGTATGACGTCATCTCTCCTGGTATCTGGGTTATAAATTGGGTCGTTTCATGCGAAAACGTGTCTTGGGGTATCCGCGCAGTCTGATCAAGGTCTTCATTATCCGCTAACAGAATAATTGGTTACTACAGAATGTATGAATGAAGGGCAAAGGCCCGGATGCTTTGCTGATGAGCAGGAGGATCTGATCTGCGCGTTTTGCGCATGTTCGAAGGCACTTTGTCGCTTGACGCGGTCCAATTAAGGATTCTCAGTACATGTTAATCAAAATCCGGGTATTATTGTGTTCGAGTATCGGGCTATCTTTCTGGAAAATTGGGCGTCCCTCACACCTTAATTTACCTATTTAAACTCGCCACATAAAAATATAGGAATCATCTTATAAATACATGTAATTAATAATAAATTTGATTTCATTTGATTTTAAGTTTTATGGTCCAGTCAACACTGTTAAAATCATGTCGAGTCGGTCTGGTAACCTACTTTACCACGTGTAGTCCTGTAAGCAGTTAAACACTAGTTTGTGTACATACGTTTGCCAGCAACTGACAACTGCCCTTCTTGAATCAGTGGAAGTAGGGGACATCGTAGACATTATTATATGAGCAATCTGCATGGAAGTTTCCAGGCCGAGCTGGGATTCGAAACCCCTGGATCTGCAGTCAGACGCTGCCAACTGCACTCTGGAACCCGGGAATAATCACTAAAATGCATGAACCGGGGACAGCATTTGCTACAAGGCTGCATGCGTGCCCCGCGACAACCCAGATTAGCTGTTCGCCCAAAGACTCTGTGGATCATTGCATACCCAAAGACTGCTCAGACAGCGCGAATGTACCCAGAAGGCACATGACGTTAATATAACGTCGCCTCAACGTCGATGCAACGTCATGACGTTGCATCGACGTTGAGCCGACGTTGTATAAACGTCATGTGCCCGCTGGGCACTGTCTGATCTGTCTTCGCTTAGCGCATATGCAATCTTGTGGGAAATACAGTGCCCCGGTTCCTATTCTATAAACAGTACATAATCTTATTTATAAGTTAGAATCAGAAAGCTTGGTTCGAGCCTCGCTCGTGTCACATGTGGGAAAGCCAAGTTCTGCTTACTGATGGTCAGGTGGTTTTTTCCCGGGTTCTTCAGTTTTCGCCAACCTCTGATGAAAGATCGGCATATTCTTGAAAGGGCCGTTAGACCCAAATCAAAAAAAAAAAAAATAATAAAAAAAAAATAAAAAAATAAAAATAAAAAATAAAAAAATAAAAAAAAATAAAATAATCAGAAAGTGCAATATTTTCTTTCTATCCATATAAAATTTTAAAGACAAATATATGTTTCTTTGTGCCATATAATGACCCTCAGTTTTCGTAAGGTGATCGTAGAGAGGATCGTAGTCCTGCAAAAAAGTCACGTGCGAGCCGTTATGGACACAGCCTGTCTTCCGATACCTCCAAACTACACATGTCCAGACATGGTTGTAGACATGCACAGTGCATTTACATGTATACTCACTGCACACACTCTAATGAGACATGCAAAATCCCGTCTCAGCATGCGTAATTTGCATACCGATATGTAAGAACACATTTGTTCACATGGGTACACGTTATTATTATTATTATTATTATTATTATTATTATTATTATTATTATTATTTGACTAACCTGGGACAGGCTTTGCATCTGTTACACAGGCAAGAATCACATCATCTGTCTTTGTGTGAAGACCTGTCACATACCCTGAAGAAGACAGAAATCATGAGTGCTGTGATCTAAGGCGATTCAGTCAGTATAGGCTTTTCCTTTATCGTTCACAAACTGGACCCATATTCAACAAACATGCAAACAAAATTTAAGATTAAAATTTGATTCGACATATAAAACTATTTCCCTTCAGCATGTTCAGACTAGATCCTTTTTCAGAAAGGAAAATCAATTTGACAGTTACCCCCACCCCCAACTCCCGCGAAAGTGTATCGAGTTCCCTTAAAATAAACGAATCGATTTTCTAATTATCAGTTTTAGTTTTGCCAAATTTCTACTAATCCGCATACTCAAGTATATATACAGGTGAAACTAGGAAAAAGCCCCAATAATTATAGCACCGTGTGGGTTTGAAAACGTTCAGCCACATGCCTACACCAAAATTCAACCCAACGACATCACTCCCACCCCAACCGACTCCCCATGTGTGCTTTTCGTACACTAACTGATTGATGTCATTTGTTTGTTTGTGTTGAGGTTTTACGGCCCAGTCAACCCAATGGGGTCATGTCGAGCGCGATCAGTTTACCTAACCACACGTTTACTGGGCAGGCTTAGTCCTCTAAGTGGTTAACCAGTATTGTGCACATTCTTTCGCCAGAAACTGACCAACTGCCCTTCTTGAATCAGCGGAAAGGAGAGAATGACCGTAGAAAATATTTCATGATCAATCTCCACGAAAGAATGTTGCCGACCTCGGCGGGGGTTGAACCCGCGACCTCCTGGTCTCCAGTCGGACGACGCATCCAACTGAGCCACCGAGGCCGGCTGATTGATGTCATTATGATTTATCGATCTCGGTTGCCCCGAGAAAAAGTTTGCGATACGCCTTCAGAACGGAAGGCATACTCGAATGCATCTGCAATAGTCGAGTTCGGAACAACCCTAGTGATATCTGCCATACGGTAAACCAAAAGTACAAGCCTGTTAAATTGTTTTATAGAAACTGACGGTCTTGTTTTACTTGAAACCAACATGCTGTAAAATTAAGAATTCTTTGGGAAATAATCATAGAAACACCATCCTACAAATACGATGTTAAAGGAAGATTTACTTAGAAAATAAACAGAGAAATGGCCTACTTACATTCAAAGGCGTGATCGGAGTGTTTACTCCCGTCCATAGCTATCAAAATAGTCCTAGTCTTCTCGGGCGTGTCTTGTTGGGAGGTAGCCATTGTCCCAACAGCCGTCTCTGGTTATTAAATGTCCTATGAAGAAGTCTCTTCTAATATATCCAGTTTACAATTACGATTTTTGTGTTTTCACCAATATTCAATTGTCAATTATTTATGACATAATGTTATTTATAAATAATTTCCTGGTTGCACATTCGACCTTGGACTGGTGTATGTGACCGTGATCAGAAATATCAATGTGTACGAAGGGCGAACAAATAACCTGACACCTTCAATAAAATTGCGTTTTGATTAAACTCATGCGTTGAAACCCATCCCATTCTACTTCTGAACTCAATTACTTCCCCTACAAGTCTACAAGTATTACTTTTCATAAGAAAACACTTTCTCTCGTAGTATGTTGGCTGCAAATTTCAGCAGACGACAATTATTTTAAAATATTTTTGCTTGTTTTCCCCAGAAAATACGCTTTGAAATTTCATGCAAAATGTCTCCTCAACCGCAGAGACAAATTGCATGAAATGTCAAATGCTTTTTTCTGAAAAAAAAAAAAGAAAGAAAACATATGTATTATCAATTTGTCGTCTGCTGAATTTGCACAGAGCCCGAGGCACAGAGAATGGCAAAACTTAAATAATTTCTAAAATGAGGGATAGGGATCCACACATCAAATAAACGAAAATAGCGTACTCGGATTTACTGAGTCTTTTTTATAAACTAATAATGTAACAATTCACGTTTCCCTAGGCCGATCGATATTCTATTTTCAAATAAATAAATTAGATCGGGTTTAACGAATCAATAAGCACTGACGAATATATTATCGGACATACGGTCCTGATCAGACTGCGCAGATACACATGTTACTCTGGGTATTCTCTGTCTGCATACATCATAAGGGCTTTTCCCATGTTGCGCTTTGCATAGAATCCTCGCGGGGGTGGGTGAGGGGAGGGGGCCGACTTCCTATATATGGCATAGTACGGATGTGCGTGCCGAATGGCCCCCTTTTTCAGCGCTGCCATGGAATATGATTAGCCCCCTTTATTCAGCAAAAAAGTATATGACTGATCCGATTTTTCTGCATTCGTATCACGGTGAAAGGCCCCACATTTCTGACTCCCGCTATGTGTATATTTTTTTCAATCAGAGATTTTTCGAGGCTGCTTGTTATCTTTGTATTCAATGAACTGACTGCGATATTTGTCTAATCACCAGCAATAAATGGGTATAAAAAATCAAAAGGACAGTATATGAATAGGTCAACATTTCTGACGTTCAAATATATGAATGGTTCCGTTTTTCAAAGGCCAGGTATGTGAATGGGGTCGGTTTCGAAATACTGGCTCGCACACCTGTACCACAATTACCTCCAAGTTACCCTCCGCATCTCGACGATTACACATTCTTACAGGAAGAACCCATGCGTCTTCCACTGTAAGAATCCTTTAGAACGCTAAAGGCTACAATAAATTATAACTGCCATTACACCACAATGATTACTCGATCATACATCGTCCCCACGTAATCATTGGGTACAATATCAATATCAACCTGCCATCGTCATAGCCTCAAACCGGACTCCTTGCTGCTTGAGCTATTTCACAGTATAACACTCGAGGAAACAGACACGTATAATCAAATAAAAAGAAACTCTCTATAGGTGTTTAAGGTAATTATCATACGTGTCCATTTCCTGTTATAGGAATCTAAAGCGTCGTCTTTCGGACCACAATTATTATATTTCCTTTTATAGGAATCTAAAGCATCGTCTTTCGGACCATGATTATTATGTTTCCTGTTATCGGAATCTAAAGAACAGGGTTTGACATTTCATGAAAATTTAACAATTTGCATGGTGATTTGTTTATTTGCATGAAATGTCGAAATCTGGTTTCTTTGAAAAATCAGAAAAAAATATTTCAAAATTTGTCTGTTGCTAAGGCTTAAATAAAACCGTGCCATGAGAAAGGGTTTATTTTAGCTATACGAGGACAGCGAAAGCTCAGATCAGCCAACACCGGCATAGTCCCTAAGTTAGGTACTACAACATATCGATGAACGGTTAAAGTTTGTCTCCGGATAAGTAGTCTAGTGGGATGCGTAAATCGACAACATTTGTCACTATATTTGTTCTAAAATTGGAAATGATCCATTTTGCAACCTGTTGGTACGTCTTTATGAGAGAACTGCTGAGTGAGTGACTAGCAGTGTAGACACCGACCAGACGCCATGTTCTGCATTGTGTGATCTGGGTCTATAATGTTTTTTCACGAGATGCACGATCTGACTGTGCAGATGCGCATCCTTGCATGGGCCTGTCACGTAAACGGACGAGCGTTGGGCCGGTGACGATGGACCTAACACTTTATTAATAAAAACAATCATGTATTTAGAAAGTTAACAAAAAAAAACAAAACAAAAAACTATAAAGTAATCTTCAAAATTTCAGGAATTCAAAGTGCGAGATGTTTCTGGGATGCTGTCAGCTTCATAATTTACAACATGCTGATAAAATTGAAAATAACCACATAACTTAGTCACTGTAGTCACTGGTATCTTGTACTGGTACTGTTGATGTAAACGGATGTATACTCCATACCATCCACCGGGTACCATTTTGTACTTGATTGGGTTCAACTTACAGGATAAACTTCAAATCATAGTTATAGAGCGACGTAGATACCAAAATCATGGTTACAGGCACAGTGACGTATACAAATACGTATACGGAACCTGAAAATAAGAATCATGTCATAGAAATCTCGATATCAAACATTTACAAGATATTGCTTTATTAATTTCCATTAGGTATACAGAGTGTGTACGCCAAATGTTGTAATTCAACAAGTCCGTTGCAATTGATTATTATATAGCAAAAATCAGATCCAAAACCACAGGGACATATAATATTGTACATATTGTACATATACTCAACACAGCCAGACACACAGTCAGGACATATCTGACTAGCACACCAAATTCTACATTAATCGGAGGAATGGCACCTCGACGATTACACATTCTCAGGAAGAATCCATGCGTCTGTAAGAATCCTTTAGAACGCTAAAGGCTACAATAAATTATAACTGCCATTACACTACAATGATTACTCGATCACACATCGTCCCCACGTAATCATTGGGTACAATATCAACCTGCCATCGTCATAGCGTCAAACATGACTCCTTGCTGCTTGAGCCATTTCACAGTATAACACTCGAGGAAACAGACACGTATAATCAAATAAAAAGAACCTCTGTATAGGTGTTTAATTATAATACGTGTCCATTTGTGTAAAGTGTTACAAATACATACAAATACAATTGTGTAAGTATTACGAATACATACAAACACAATTGTGTTAACTACTAAATGTGTGTGCAGTTAACATAACGTCTAACTGTGTCGTACATTCAGGAGTATATGTCTAGTAATCATGAACATTAAAATTATGTACATGTCAGATCAGAATATGTTATGTTAAAATATGCTATCCTTGCTCTGAACCATTTATCTCTCTACTCAAGTAAGAATATTAACGTTTGCATTCTGATCAGGGTCTACAGAACCGATCAGACTCACCTGACTGACCAGGATCTATAGAATCGACCAAATTTAATTTCCATATCTGGTTAGGATCTACACACCCGACACGGCTTACTCGTCTGATCAGGGTATACGCATATAACCAAAGTGTACACATCTGATCAGGGTCTGTATACATGGTTGCGGTCAGTACATTGGATCAGGGTCTACATACACGGCTTGCACACCTGATCACGGTCTACTGAATTGAACAAAATTCACCGTCTGATTAAGATCTACATATCGTGCTGGGGCTATTAAGTACGAACGATATATGAATCGCAACGTAGATGTTTAAAAGCAATAAGGTTACCTTCTCGAATCTTAACTGTGGTAAACACGAGCAAGAATGTTGCAAAAATAAAATTAAATAAATTATTGACTTACCATGGTCAGATCCCCGAGATACAGCACAACATCACAACATAAACGTCTTTAAGGATAATCTGCCGGCTGACCAAACATGGCGGCGGAATTTGCCACCTGTACACGTCATCATAAAATATTAACAAAAATCTCAAATGAAATGCGTGTCTCACAAATTGAACTGATAACTTAAATGTCAGGTTATTAATAGATAAAAATGCATTTTATAAGTATGAAAAAGCTTACGTTCTAACTTGCGTAATTTTGAGACAAAACATTTCCTATTTCTTTTCCATGAAGACATAAAGTACTTATGTCATTTTCTTTTACAATATTCCATCTAGGGCAACCGGAAAATAAAATATCCAAATTCATTCAAATAAAGACACACTTTGGCTTCCAAGAAGGCTATTCAAACAACTCTAAACAATGTACATTGACCGTACATATATAATGTACTTAGCTGTCCCCCTTGCACGTGCAGATAGAATACAAATCGGTATCCAGTCCGTTATATATATGAAAGGACAAGATTTTAGTTTTGTGTATCAGTTTGGGTACCTGCGGACATAGGCATATTGTGTTTTTATTTGAAAGCTTTAGGATATTTTAATTCCCGGCTGCCCTAGACGGAATATTGTGAAACAAACTAACACTAGTATTTTATGAATTTATGAAAAAGAAATGGGAACTTTTTGGTCCCGAATTTGCACAAGTTAGAAGGTAAGTTTTTTTTTCATACGTATAAAATGCATTTTTATCTCTTGATAATCACTTGATATGCCTTGACATTTAAGTTATCAGTTGAATTTATGAGACACGCATTTCATTTGTGATTTTTGTTGATATTTTATGATGACGTGTACAGGTGGCAAATTTCGCAGCCATGTTTGGTCAGCCGGCAGATTATCCTTAAAGGAAAAATATTGTAGTGTATACAGCTCTACTAAACCGGGGAACCTTTATAGTAATGTGGCACGTTTTGAGCACGTGTCCACAAGAAACCCATGATTTTCAAGATCTAAAAATAATATTCACAAGAACACCGTGATAGTCAAGATTTAAAACAACCTGTTCGATTTTCTGAACGGTGCAAAATCTTACACAACGACTGCTCAAACTATCAAGCAAAAAACATTTTTCTCTCGGAATGCTACAAGACTGCAAAATTACGAAAGAAAATTGTCTCCTCATTCAAAAGATAGCCTTGAGACAAAAATCAATCCCAGAACAGTGAAGATATTGATCACCGAACCTAGGTTCACTCGGAATATGCAATGTTCTGATAACCGCTCAAGTATATAGACGTAAATAATCAATACGCCCTCAGCAAACATATCTCGTGATTACCGTAATACATTAACTTGAAAGCTGAAGTGTACCTACTCTCTTAAAAAGTAAAACAGTCATCATAATCGGCGCTCCATTTACAACTGCAAATAATCTAACCTGGTTAACAAAAATCAAAACAAACTTCTTTTTATACTATGTACATATAAAAATATATTCAAGATAAAACAGGGACGCGACAGGGCCTTCGGTACACGCACATAGCCGACACATTTAGCAGGGCACAGTCCACCAATCTGCAGCATTTTGTTTGTTTATGTTGAGGTTTTACGGCCCAGTCAACCCAATGGGGTCATGTCGAGCGCGGTCAGTTTACCTAACCGCACATTTACTGGACAGGCTTAGTCCTCTAAGCGGTTAACCAGTATTCTGCACATTCTTTCGCCAGAAACTGACAACTGCCCTCCTTGAATCAAGGGAAAGGAGAGAATGACCGTAGAAAATATTTCATGATCAATCTCAACGAAAGAATGTTGCCGACCTCGGCGGGGGTTGAACCCGCGACCTCCTGGCCTCCATTCGGACGGCGCATCCAACTGAGCCACCGAGGCCGGCAGCATTTTGTTTGATATGGTGGTTTAAGTCCCTAGTAGCAGTAATATAAATTACAACTGGCAAATTCTTGCAGCTGTCTATCTACAATAGATAAATAAACAAGAGGCCCCTGGGCCACGGCTCACTCACCTGAGTAAATAAACAAGAGGCCCCTGGACCACGGCTCGCTCACCTGAGTAAATAACCACTGCAGAGATGCAGATGTTATGCAACATTTTTCGAATCCTGTTATTACAACTAATGGAAGCAACATCATCTGAGCAATTCTTGGTTTTGAAGAAGAATAATGTGTTATAACACACACACACACACACACACACACACACACACACACACACACACATATATATATATATATATATATATATATATATATATATATATATATATACTCTCAGTCCTGTTTCAACAGTAAGATCGACATGAAATTTGTAGAAATTAGCCAAGTTGTTTCTGAAATGATATGTTTAACATATCATGATTTATGCATTTATACAACAAAGAGGCAGAGACAGATGACCCTCGCAGACTTAAAGTTTGATTGTAACTTAAGCTTTTGCTATCTCAATCATATACTGTAAGTTTTAGACACTTCAGCTATTTTGTCTTTATCAAGGGTCATTCTTATATTATACTATAATATATTTATTTTTGCAGAATACAGAGACTTGCCAAGCTCTCGTCTTCATTTAATAAGTAATGAAATGTGAGAACAGGTATTTCTGTTGCATGTTGTCATACCCACCTATATTGCACATCCTGTCATCTTACAAGGCCAGACAAGAGAAAATGTCAACAGGGTTTTCTTTCATTGCTGGTGCTAAACAGTATCTTCTTTTCCTTCTGGTATGCAACAGGGTCTTCTTTCCTGCTGTGGGCAAAATGTACTTCTTTCCCTGCTAATGCATCACAGTGTCTTCTTTCTCCGCTAGTGCTTCACAGGGTCTTTTTTCGCTGCTGGTGCTTCACAAATCTCATACTTTATAATTTTGCCATGGCAACGAAACAAAACGGTCACTTGTCATAAAACGCACAAACTGGGTAGACAGTCATCAAATGGTCATAACTGCCAAATATGGTTCACATCACTTCAAGTGGTATGGAGAAAATGCAATGTAACCTTTTCCCATTATAAGTCTATGGGACCTTTCAGTTGTCATAGCAACTAAACAAAAAAGCTGATCGCATAATTTTAGCTATTTTTAAATACTCCTGCCCAAGCAACATTCCTACCTAATTATGGTTAAATCGCTTAAGCGGCTTTAGAGTTGTCGTTTGAAAGTGTTAACGGACGGACAGACGGGCGGACGAACGGATGGACGAAGTGCGACAGACAAAAGTGATCACTTTAGCTCTTCATGAATATAGCTCAGATGAGCTAATGAAAAATAAATAGATAAATTGCCATTTCCATCTGTATTTTGTTAATATATATAATATATATAAGACTTTTATTAACTTTGCAAGCCCACATGCTGATCTGACATCGCTGGGTGAACATGCAGTCTTGTAGGATATGCTGTGCCTCGACTAAAACAATAACAATTTAAAACTCCTATAATTTATTCATTCATTTATTTTATTTTATTTATTTATTTATTTATTTATTTATTAATGAGTTTTAATAAAAAAATGAAACGAAAATCCCATACAGTTGACTCTCGTTATCCCGAACTCGCTTATCTCGAATATCCGCTTATTTTGAAGTGAAAATCTGGTCCCTGCCCAAACATGAAAATATAACAACAGGTAAAAAATATTGAGCAATTTCTCCTCTTTTCCACAATATTTTCAATATATCTCTAACTTCAAGAGTCCAATTAAACATATATTTGTCAAATGTGGTTGTTCGAATTATTTTTTCCTCAATTCTGCAAATCTGATATGTCAAGGTACGGATATCTCGAAGTATTTCAGAGAGTCCCTTGGAATTCGAGATAACGAGAGTCGACTGTATATTGCACTCCGGTGATATATGTAGTATTATGAGATGGCCTTCTGACTTAATGGCGGCTTCTTACTACTCAATCTTACTACTCCTGTAACCAAAAGTTGCTGTCCGATACCTATTCCATTTGATGGTGGTTCCTTTTGATTCAGCTTTGTTAAAGTATAAGGTCTTTCGATAGAAGGTTATGCACTTATCAAAGTTCTCTCTCAGAGGCTGGAGTAGAGTGCAGGCTTACCCACGGGAAATGGACAATTTTGAAAAAAAAAAAAATCTTATTTCTATCCCATGAGTTCTAATTTTGTGTAAAAAATCTCGTGGGTCGGCTTCAGCCTGTTCACTTATTTTCCTGAAGAATTTCTAGCTCAGGTATCTAAAATCAAAACCTTTAGTTTTAATTGTCTGTCAATTTCACGAGGATAGGGATATTTTTACCGTCTAATCCCCAGGTTATCCCCGCCACCCCATCCCGGGGGAAAACATTGATAGCTGCATTATTTCACACCATATTGAGATAGAATCAAGGACGGGTTCAAACAGGCAGCTATAATCCACCTAGCGGCATTCGACTCCCGAATACATACAGAATTTGAGAAGTCTTAAAATAATACCGTATACCGAATTTACCCGAAGTATTCAGACAGACAGGCCTGAGCAAACAGTGTAGATTCAGATCAGACGCCGCACAACGCGGCGTCTGATCCGAGTGTACGTTGTTTGTCCACCATCCAGCAATTGATAGAGACACTACATGTAATAGATAGGTAAATGGACTTATTCAAATTTTAACATAAGTAATGTGAGGAGTTATGGTGTCGAATATTTCGGGTAAATACAGAAACTGAGACTTATTTTACAGATAGCCCTCTTGATACCTCTTTATACACTCGATACAACGACTAAATTCGTTATAATGACAATTTGACTGTCACGAAACCTTCGCTTATGAGGTAACAGTTAGTCACAAATTATGCAAGAATATTGTATTTACCTTTCATACTTTAAAGAAATATGTTTCTGTTATTTGTGAGAATCGCCTCAGCGAGGCAATTCTAACAAATATCCAAAACATATGTTCTATGAGGAAATAAGAACAAAACAAGATATTTTTTACATATCAATCTGCTCATTAAGTATTCTGTACAACAGCAAATTCATTTTAATGACAACGTCTTTGGGAACAAATGCTGTCGTTGTAACGAATGTCCACTGTACCAAATTACATGAAATAAGAACAAAATATTGTCATGGTATCATTTAGAAAATCTGCTAAGTTTTATTTCATTTACAGCGGACCCTCGTTATAGCGAAAGCATTTGTTTCCAAAATATGTGGCCGTTATAAGGAATCCTTAAACACAGCAGAATGATATGTAAGAAAGGGATTGCTATATTTTTATTTCCTCATAGAGCATATGCCTCTCTGTGGCGATTCTAACAAATATCCAAAACATGTCTTTCTTGAAGTCTTAAATACAACATTCTTGCATAATTTCTAATTATTTGCCGCCTCTTGAGCGAAGGTTTCATGCCAGTCAAATTATCATAATAACGAATTTTGTCGTTCTATCGAGTGTTTATATAACGAGAACTGACTGTTAAACGACGCCGTTCTTAAAAGAAGGCTCATTTATTGGTTCTGTGGCCCTCAAAATATTTGCAATTCCAAGTTCAGTGGACAATATGGTAGGTTTTCCGCCATTTTATACAAGGGGGTGTTGGGTGGAGGGGGGGGGGGGGCGAGGGGCGGGTGCAACTTTTATGACTTCCTGCTTGCTTTACTGTACACTAAACACCTTCCGAAAAGGGTCTTCTGTAAAAGGAAAGAATTTGCTCCCAAGGGGAGCAAATTCTTTCCTTTTAGGGTAGACCCTTTTTCAGAAGGGAGGTAAACTAGTTTTGACATAGTTGCCTCACTTTATTTCTATGGAGAAATTACGTTTAAAGAAATACTTCTGACCCAAGGCTGTAATGAGCAGCAACTGGAGACTCTTTACATTATGTACGCCCAACGGAACCTCAGCTAGGTCTGCGTATGTGATCATTGATCAGAGATATCGCAGACCACCTGATCACTCCTTGGATCACTGAATATCAACACAATAATCAGACTGAGCAGACTGGTCTAAGTCTTTGCTAAACGCATATATCAGACTGTACATTTCCGAGGCCTTCCAGGGAATTTTGGGAAACAAGGGAACATACCCATCTATTTTCAAGGAAAGAGGGAACATTGGCAAATATTTTAAGGGAACAAGGGAACGAAACTAATTTTTGGAACAGGAAGCATGGAAATTTTGAAAATCCCTTTCAGGGAACAAGGGTACAAGGCCGATTATTTTTAGGGAACAATGGAACATGGACCCACCTGGGAGGGCCTTATATCCTTATGTTGCAGCGCGTGTCTAAAATGATCTATCCACCAGATTTTAAGGGAACAAGGGAACGAAACTAATTTTGGGAACAGGAAGCATGGAAATTTTGAAAATCCCTTTCAGGGAACAAGGGTACAAGGCCGATTATTTTTAGGGAACAATGGAACATGGACCCACCTGGGAGGGCCTTATTTCCTTATGTTGCAGCGCGTATCTAAAATGATCTATCCACCAGATAATGGTACAAATGTCTCCGTAACTTGCAATTCTTCAGCTCAATGAACACATTCATAACTCCAGAAATGGCGTTTTGTTTTCCAACCAAAAAGCATTAATATTTTTCCCTCGAACACATATGTTGTAGGTACTTATTAGAAACGCATAGCTAAAGATGTTCTAATGAATACCCACAACATGTTTTCCAGCAGAAATAAGTACAGTCGAACCTCAGTAGTTCGAACACCGATGCCTCGTTTACCATGGCCAATTCGAACTCATTTTTGAGTCCCTACGAAATTCTTCCAATAGCTCAAGAAAACAAATATTTAGGGATTTTTTTTATATCTATCATGAAATTGTATGTTGTGTGTACTCATAAGAATCGCCTAATGGGTACACTCAACCTACCAATATTGTGAAAAAGATCGAAAATATTTTCCTGAATCATCGCATTTGCGACCTGACCTGGCGCCATGTTTAAGCCTCAGTGGATCGAACTACCCATATCTCGAACAAATTTCCAGGGTCCCAAAGATGTTCGAGCTATTGAAGTTCGACTATATAATATTTATCAGGATACCCCTCCGATCTAGAACTATGAATTACAAACAGTCCTAGTTTTACAAGTTTTAATGTTTCTTGTGTTCCTGTGCCATCTGATGCTCGTACTTATGTCGCTCATCTTCGTGCTTGCATATTAAAACAGGTACGTGCGAATGGTGCAGAACATATCCGCTTACACTTCCGAGAATGGTTCGCCTGATGACGCCATGACCTCGACTTCCGACAATGACGAAATCAGCGTTGTGATCATGGGCCGCTTTCACTATTTGTTCTCCTGGGTGACCTTCTAGGCGTTCAAACTTGTGGTTTAACTGTAACAAGATGAGAAAAGAAATATTATACAATAATGCCGATGGAGATGACTAATAGTACATACAAAAAATGTCCGAGAAAACATTACCAAAAGCGGCTAAATTTATTTCTCTCGCCCTACAATCTTAACCCTAGTCCTGCTGAACCCGGATATGTCCTGCTTTTGCAAACAGTGTAGGTCCAGACCAGTTGGCTTCTGAAGAAGCCAATTGATCTGGATCTGCACTGTTTGCCATTAAGTATGTGAATTTATCTTTCTTGTTCGTCTGTCATTACTGACAATGACCAGTCCTAATCAACTGTGTGGTGTGTTATTATTTGTGTGTTCTAAGATGGCTGATGAGACCAATCTTAGCTCTAAACTGCCTGTTGCAGATAGAACAAGAGAGGTCCGAGGAAGAAAGTTCTGTTGGTGATGCCTTAGCTCTGGCTTTCCGCTATGCACGTTTCTGCTCGGCTTCGCTGATTCTTTTTGCTTCGTATTCACCAGCTCCCCTTTTTACGAGGCCTCGCCACTTTGTACGATCTTGTGCAATCTGTTCCCATGACTCAGTTGGTATGTTGAAGTCTTTAAGGGAGGCTTTGAAGGTGTCCTTGTATCGCTTCTTCTGACCACCATGGGAGCGTTTTCCTACTTGAAGTTCTCCATAGAGGATTTTCTTTGGCAAACGTTCATCAGGCATTCTGGTAACATGGCCTGTCCATCTTAACTGTACCGCGCTCGACATGACCCCATTGGGTTGACTGGGCCGTAAAACCTCAACACAAACTAAACCATCTTAACTGTGCCAATTTCAGAAGAGTATGTATACTTTGCATACTTGCCCTTTTCAGAAATTCTGTGTCTGGAATCCTGTCTTGCCACTTGATCTTTAGAAGTTTTCTAAGACAGCTTGTATGGAAGTGGTTCAGTCTTTTAGCATGCCGTTGGTAAACTGTCCAAGTTTCGCATGCGTATAACAGTGTTGGCAGCACTACCGATCTATATACTTTCAGCTTTGTATCAAGTCTGATTCCATTTCGGTCCCAAATACTTCCACGTAGCCGGCCAAATGCTGCACTAGCTTTGGCAATTCTAGCATTGACTTCATCATCAATGTGCACAACTCTAGACAATGTGCTTCCAAGGTAGGTGAACTTGTCTACCACTTGCAGTCGCTGACCTTTCACTGTGATGGTAGGCTCCTTGTAAGGCTTTCCAGGTGCTGGCTGATATACTACCTCAGTCTTTTTGATGCTGATTGTGAGATCATAGCTGTCACATGAATCAGATACTTGATCCACACCTTTTTGCATTTTCTCTTCTGTTGGAGCACCCTTTGCCATGTCATCAGCAAAGAGGAACTCGTCTAGCACCTCTGTCTGCACCTTAGATTTAGCTTGCAACCTTCTTAGGTTGAAAAGTTTCCCATCAAAGCGATACCTACTAGGTATACCATTGTCACCATCCTGGAAAGCATCTGTAAGCATGGCAGAAAACATCATGCTGAACAGTGTTGAAGCTAGTACACAGCCTTGCTTAACTCCATTTGTCACAGGAAAGGGATCAGAAAACTCGCCATCATTTTGGAGCCTTGCAAGCATACCATCATGGAACTGCCGCACCATTGCTATGAATTTGGCAGGACAATCAAACTTTGCCATAATTTTCCAAAGTCCCTCACGACTGACTGTGTCAAATGCTTTGGTAAGGTCGACAAAGGTCATGTAGAGGTATAACAACAATCTGGATAACGTAATCTGATTGGCAGAAAATTAGAAATGGGCGTGGCATCTTAATTTATTCAGCATTACAAGGTTAAATGTTAGACATTGTTCTGGAAGCACTTTATATGAAAGGTCATGGACTGGTCCAGTGCTATTTTCCATGGGCTGCTCAACCTTATTATAAATGGAATCCGGGGCCTACTGGAGCACTGTGTCGCTTCGGCACACCACATTTTATGTAGCTATTCTAAAAGGTTACCATTGCAACACTTTACATGTAACAAAGGTTATGGGCTTTACATTAATTTTGATATTTTCACTTATAAAGTGGGTGGGTGCACTGATACTTGTATGCGCAATTTATAGCATCACCGGGACAGCGTGGCAAAAATTTGATATTCTCAACTACTTTGTGTTTGACTTTGATGAGGTAAGCCTAAAACGCGAAGTGAAATTAACTGTAATTATTGTGTTATGTGAGGATCATTCTTGTATAGCGGCCAACGGGACGAGATCTCATTTAGACTTCTCGAATGCACCCTTTGCATTATGGAATTCAACCGATTCAGCCAAGATTTGCACGCGAAGAACCCAAGACTATTCCGTATTAACGCTCAGCACTCTGGGTAAAATTTTCAGCAGAAGAACTATTTCTTTGAAATAGTTCTTTGAAATAGTTTTAGTTTTCCTGGAAAACAGGATTTGACATTTCATGCAAATTGTCTCCAATGGAGACATTTTGCATGAAATACCAAATCATGTTTTCTGGAAAAATGAGAAAAATATTATCAATTTGTCATATGCCCAGAGAGTGGTAAAGGCTGATTTCCCATATCCTGCACGTGAAATACGACAATAGTCGGAGCTGCAATCAGAAGTGCAAGTTACTCGCGACAGGCTTACAAACTCTTCTTAAATTGTCTCAAATATTACACTTACATAATGTGTCTTGGCTAGCTCTTCTATGTGTTTATATTTCTCTTTACAATATTCTTCGAACTCACGAATCTTATCTTGTACCATTGCTACACTTCCTGACAGCAATGTTGTTGCTGAAAGAGGACAATAGAAATACATAGACAGCATTTATTTTTCTGGTCTAGGTAAAAGGTAATATTCCGAATACCTTCTGAAATATGCGCCCAACAAAGACTCCGCATCCGCGCAGTCTGATCAGTCTTCACTGTTCGCATGAAAAAACATTGCTTCTTTGGCTATCCACAATGTGCCCAGTGAAGATTCTGATTAGACTGTGCGAATGTGCAGGCTGATCTGAATTTTCCGCTAGGCGCACATGTTTAAAGGTACGGCTTTTGACATTGCAGCTTGTACACTTTTGTTCATTTTGATCGAAAACATATCTTATAAACGGTACTACGAGATTGTAATGTCCAATGTTTCGATGCGAAAAGAATGGCAATAATCTTAACGGACAGATTCAGCGAAAAAGAAAGAAAGAAAGAAGAAGAAGAAAAAAACTTTGATAGTTCAAGCAAATTGTCTCCTAAGGTCTGGGCAGCTCCTAAAGACCCCATTTGTTTGGTGTGGACCGCTCCTAAAGACTTCCATTTTTTCGGCCTGAGCTACTCAAAGACCCCATTTAAAGAATCTGGCTCCAAAGACCCCCTTTCCAAATAAATATATAGTTCCAAAATCACGTTTTTCAGCAAGGAACAGTTCCAAAAGCCGCCATTGTCATTAAGGAGCAGCTTGGAAAGCCACCCCACCCCACGCCTTGTCAGAGAGGGACCGCTCCTTAAGCACCCTATTTTTTAAACATGTTGACACATACATGTATATACCACTTTCATATATGAATACCCACGCCGCTCCCGGTTTGATTTCAGTTCATAACTACTGACTACTAATATTGCATTAAACCTTGTCATTGGCAGTACTTTTGTAGAAACAATCAAGACATATAATGCTTCTGGTGAGAGAGATCATCCTCATATGACTTTCTTCAAGTATAGTGATCAAGTACCACACCAGCGGGCACATGACGTTTAAACAACATCGCATTAACGTCGATGCAGCGTCATGACGCTGCACCGACGTTAATGCGAGGCTGTCTCAACTTTGCGTGCCCGCTGGGTAAAGTCAAAATTAATTTGAAGGTACCATTCGAGGGTTTGTTTTATCAGACACGTAAACAACTTGTCATTTATGTGGAAAATTTTCGCCTCTTTACCACATGTTTCTATCATTGCTGTAACGGTGGTCGGCATTTTGAAACTACATCATCTGCCGCGGCGTTCCTAATACATGTATTGTCTACGCCCACGGACGTAGCCAATCGTAGACAATCTTAATCTGCCATTGTTCTGGAAGCACTTATTGAAAGACCAAGGACTGGTCCAATGCTATTTTCCATGAACTGTTCAATGTTATCATACAAATATATATATATATATATATATATATATATATATATATATATATATATATATATATATATATATATATATATATATATATATATATATATATATATTAGCTTTCAGTGTGCGAAGCGTAGACCAAGTTTTTCGTGAAAGCTAATATTTGTTTTGCATACACTCTGGTATTGTTTGTTTGTTTTGTTTGTGTTGAGGTTTTACGGCCCAGTCAACCCAATGTGGTCATGTCGAGCGCGGTCAGTTTACCTAACCACACGTTTACTGGACAGGCTTAGTCCTCTAAGCGGTTAACCAGTATTGTGCACATTCTTTCGCCAGAAACTGACAACTGCCCTTCTTGAATCAGCGGAAGGTAGAGAATGACGGTAGAAAATATTTCATGATCAATCTCCACGAAAGAATGCTGCCGAACTCGGCGGGGGCTGAACCCGCGACCTCCTGGTCTCCAGTCGGACGGCGCATCTAACTGAGCCACCGAGGCCAGCCCACCCTGGTATTACATACGGCTTTGGAAGACAGAAAATGATGCCACTGCCCAAATTCCAAATGCACCAGCGTATGTTAGCGACCAGCGTACAAGCAGAAAATGACTGTACAGATGCACATGATGAGCTGGGTCTATGCTGGTCATATATACATTTACTATGGGGAGGAACTCAAAATAACGGCAGTATTTTTTTTCTCATATATGTTGGCATTAAAATGAACTTGCTATTGTAAAGAATCCTTAGTGAGCAGAATGATATATGTAAGAAAGGCTTTCTTTTACTCTTATTTCCTCATAGAACATATGTTTTGGATATTTCTTAGTATCGCCTCACTGAGGGCATTCTAACAAGTACCCAAAACATATATGTTTCTTGAAGAATTAATTTCTATGGTCTTGCATTTCTGATTAACTGTCACCTTAACGAAGGTTTCGAAGGTTTGGTACGAGTCAAAATATCATTATAACGATTTTGTCGTTGTATCGAGTGTCGGTATAAAGAGGGTTGACAGCACTTCTTTAATAATGCAACACATTCAACGAGATGATGGTCTGCGTATGACTAGATCAGAGTGTACATTTGCACAGTCTGGCCAGGGACTTTTATTTTGTTGATGTGTTTTACAGCGCCAATGAATCCTTAACCCTAGCCTTGCTGAATAAATTAAGATGCCACGCCCACTTCTACTTTCCAGCCAATCAGATTACTTGATCCGGGTTTTTGATAGAAATTGACATATTTAATGTCAAACAGTACAGATCCAGATCAGTTAGCTTCTTCAGAAGCCAACTGATCTGGATCTACATTGTTTGCTAAGACAGGGCATGTCGTGTTCAGCAAGAGAAAGGTTAAAGGTAGCAAGAAAAACTAAACTCGCGAATGTAGCACACCATCACATTGAGCGGATATATTATATACACGCAAACTCGTCTGTTCCCGCACAGTTATAAAGATAATTTTCTCATTTCGTGCCTATATATTTAAGGCGGGGGAGGCGTGGGGGTAGGGGGGGGGGGGGGCATTTATTGTCATTTTCAAAGAGAGACAACTTTTGCCAACAGAAATGCATTTCTCTAGTACTTGAATCACTTCTAAAAAAGAACAGTTAATAAAGCAAAAAATTTGCTACCTAAATTCTTTCTTCAAAAGTATCCTTCAGCTAGAGGGGAGACAAATATTTTCATGTCAGAGTTATTTCCCTTGAAGGTAAGTCCAAATGTCCATCCATTTCCCTTAATATGACTAGATACATTTGGTAGGTTTTGAGACATTCTTAACAAGGGAGACGACTTTTTGGAATTCTGTATGCTACATATATCCTGTACACCAATCCCTTTCTGAAAAGAGGTCTTCCCTAAAAGGAAAGAGTATATAGATTCTTTCCATTTAGAGTAGACCCATTTCAGAAAGGAGCAAGATTAATTTGACAGAATTTTCTCCCTTGAAAGTGTATCAGTTCCCCTAAAACTCCTTTTACACACACGGAGATTGATAGGCGACCATTGAGCGATCCAAAATTGGTCCGATCTCCCATTGATTTCTCAAATCCTCGAAAAGGTTGTTTCTGTGTAAACGTTTGTGAGATCAGTGTGCGCCCGTTGTGCGATCAAATATGCAATTTTCGTCAACTTTCATGGCGATCTATAGAAATCTTGGAGCGATCTTGGCGCCAAGATCATGCAAAGTTTGCGGAACGCTCGTTTTGCGACAAGAGAACACTGTGACTTCTACTGAGATCACTGAGATATCAAGTGGGACCAACAGAGATCACTGAGTAACTGAGAGACATCGCTGAGGGATCGTTGATAATTCTTTGAGTGACCATGAAGATTGCTGAGCATTTCTTGGGCACCAGGGACCCTTTGCGTATATAAATGAGAGGTTTATAATGATCTTCCATCAGTCTCTGACCAGTTATTCAAAGATGAAACCTCGGGAACCTCGGGACCACCTTGATCAGGACTTTGAATTTTAGTGAATATCAGTCTTGCATCGTTGGTTTTCTTTCTGTAGCCTTTCTTCGGAGGCTTTGAGTAGAATGTTGGGGTCTACTTGTACCGAACTTCACAAAGTCCACAGTCAGGGCCCAGCTGTTTAAAACTAACGATGTCGTTAGTTAACGATTCGTTAAAATTTACATCGAGTGATACGCAGATATGCTGAAATTTTTTGTTGAAAAAATGTGAGTAGCAAAAGCTCCTCACATTTTTCAGCAAAATATACCAGAATATTGTGTATTAAATCTGCTAAAACAGTTAACGAAATGACCCTTAACGAGCTCGTTAAGCTAACGACGCTTTGAACAACTGGGCCCAGAATGATAAATTGGGACTTTAGCACCGGTAGTAGCAAGGATGCGCCATCCTATACTTCTACCAGTATTCATAACCCCAATGCCGCGCTTCCTATCGCCGCGGGATCTCTCCTGAATCTCTCAATGGACGCTTACCAGTCTCTTAAGAAAACAAAAATGTATCACAATGGTATTTCAGAGATCTCCGCCGGAGTCTTTTAGTTGGTCTTTCATCGAACGCTAAAAGGTCCCTCACAGATCTCTCAGCCATCCCTACTTCTGGGATGGATAAAATTGGCGTCAATTGAAAGATCATGACAGATCTTAAAGAAATCGATGAGATCGTTGAGCGCTTCTTGGGCGATCCTTCAGAGTTCGTTGAGAGATCGCTTCCCTTGGCGACTGCTGAGCGAGTGCTTTGGATTTAGTCAAAACTTTGAGGAGACCGTCACGATCGTTGAGATAACCGGAAGATCACTGTGCGATCATGTCGACTGCTGGGCCTCATTGAAAGATCGTTGAGAGATTCAGTCAGTTTTCACCTCTCACCGATCCCTCAACGATCGCCACCTCTGTGTAAAGGGTTTAAAGTATGCACATATTTGACTAACCTGAAATAGGTGCTGCGTCTGTACAGAAGGCGAGTATTATTTCATCTGTCTCTCTATGGAAATGGTTAATATACCCTGAAAATAAACAATAATGTAAAGTTTAGAAATATTAGTTAACCCATTTGTGCCGAGTGAACTCTTCTACCTTAACCCCTTGGACCGATCCATTTCCATTAGCAGGGGTGTCTGGTTATTTTTTTTATTATTACCATATTTTATAGAAATTCCTGTATATAAAGGGAACAGTGTAGACCCTGATCAGATGCCGCGTTCTGCGGCGTCTGATCTGGGTCTACGCTGTTTGTCAATGACTCTTTTATAGGACGCTAGGCATAAATGGGTCAATACTAGTAGATGAGTTGAGTTTGGTTCGGTTGGAGTTTTACGGTCCAGTCAACACTGTTAAGGTCATGATGAGCAAGTTAGCTAACCTTCTCGCACTTTCCATGGCCAGCTTAGCCCTCTAATCGCTTAAACAGCACCTGTGCATATACCTTGTCAGTAACCCGAAATAGGTGACAACATCCCTTCCTGAATCAGCGGAATCAGCGGGGAGAATGATCATAGAAAATATTTCATGATCACCCTCCGACGTCACGAGAGTTATGTGGCCTAACGGGCGACCCCTCGGTCCGCAGGCAGACACGCTTCAAGCTGAGATATGAGACAGGGTCATTAGACTGGCTCCCGTCTAACTGATACATAAATCATCATAAAAAATATTTATTTTTTTACAAAAATCCAATCTTTTGGAATGTCCTTCTCTCTGATTTAGCTGATCAGTTAGTTAGTTAGTTATGAGTTTCTGACTGGTAAGGGAAATGATATGTGTAGAAAAATAGACTAGGAGAAGTATTTTTACCTTTGTTAGATTAGAAATGTAAACTTATAGCGTGGTGTCAGGCTACAGGGTCATTAGCATGCTAAATAGTAACTGTAAATATCTGCATATACATCCGCGCAGTCTGATTTTAGCCTTGCTTTTCGCCACAACGTATTCTATAATACGGTATCGAGTACTTCCGAAGATCCTGGTCAGACTGTGTTTATGAGTCACAGGGAAGGATCTGCTCAGACAGCATGGGGGTACATGCTGATCTGAGGCTTCGACGTTCTCATATATACAGTTGACTCTCGCTATCTCGAACTCGCTTATCTCGAATAACTGCTTATCTCGAAGTGAAAATCTGGTCCCTGCCTAAATATAAACATCAACAATAGGTAAAAAATATTGTGGAAAAGAGGAGAAATTGCTCCTCTTTTCCGCAATATTTTCAATATATCTCTAACTTCAAGAGTCCAATAGCATACTTATATATTTGTAAAATGTAGTTGTTCGAATTATTTTTTCCTAAATTCTGCAAATCTGATATGTCGAGGTACGGATATCTCGAAGTATTTCAGGGAGTCCCTTGAAATTCGAGATAACGAGAGTCGACTGTACTAAGGTCAGTTAACCTTTACCACTCTCTGGGCTAAATCATCGAACGACAAACTGGCGAATTTTTTTTTTAATTTTCCCCCAGAAAGTAGGCTTTGACCTCGCCGACCTCTGAGTGACTGTCAGACACCTTATGAGATAATTTGCGTGAAATACCAAAGCCTATTTTCCAACGGAGACAGTTTGCATGAAATGTCAAAGCCTACTTTTTTGGGTAAAAAAAATGTTTCAAAATGTCGTCTGAGGAATTTTTACCTAGCGTTAATCATCTTAATTAATACATGCACATGAAATACAGACACAATAAAGAAAATACAATTTGCTCGCATATGTATACTTCAATGCGCATATAAATGAACCTCGCCATGGTAAAGGGGGTCTTCTGTGCAAGTGCAGACAGCGAAGGCCCAGATCAGCCTACGCATGAGATTGGTATATGAACTGTGTTACTGCAAACATTGCAAATTGGATTTACAGCATTTTTGTTACATTTTGGCACGTTTCTTGATGGCGATATGACAGAAAAATAATAATTCATACAGGATGAAAATACAAGTAAAATTGTTTCTTCTAATGTTTGTTTAAACACCAGGGTCCAGTTGTTCAAAGCGTCGTTAGCTTAACGAGCTCGTTAGAGGTCAAAATGTTAACTTCTCTAGTAAGTACAATATCTTTTTCACTGGCACTTTTATTGCGATTCCTTCACCAGAGAAGAAGATTGCATACAAAACCTTCTTTGTACTCAAAGAACGTTTGGCAATTATTGGGCGTTTGCTGTGTTTAGTGGCCCAGATCTTATTGCTAACCTTTCTGACGGGCTCAAAATAATGGACCCAGGTTTCATCACCTGTGACGACATTGGCAAACTGCTTTTTGTCATATTTTGGAAACATTTGAAGCAGCTTTTTGGCCACTTTAACCCGTTGCCTCTTTTGCTCGTCAGTCAACAGATGTGGCACCCATCTAGCAGAAATCTTTCTGACTTTCAAATGCTTCTTCAAAATAAGGTGAACCGTTGATAGTGATATGCCTACCTTTCGTGGAATATCACGAACTGTAAATCTGGCTTCTCCTTCAATGATTTCCTTTACTTTGGAAACGATTTCTTTACGAGATGCAGATTTTGGCCTACCTGATTTCGGTGCATTTTTGATGACTCTACACCAGACTCAAATTTCTTTTTCCACCGCCGAAATGTGTCATAAGACACACAAGAAGGTCCAAAAGCAGTAGAAATTTCAGTCATCAGCTTCTTCAAAGAACAACCAAGTTTTGAGCGAGCTTTGATGTAATCCCGTATTTCATCTTTTTTGTCGACGCTTCTACCAACCATTTTTACTGCAGTGGTCAATGACTGCGTGTATTCAAATGGCAAATTTTATGCCTTACACTTAGTCTAACATGTACATTTATACACCATTGTGTAGCTATTGAATAGCCCTATACAGGTATGTATTGGTTTTTATCGTGCCCCACGTGGATATCGAGCCAGAGGACAATAAGCAATTTATTTCGAACATCCCTCGTAAGTGGAGAGAAAAACAGAGCGACTCATTTGTGCTTCTACTATAACTCTTTGGACAGGTCCATTTTCAATAGAAAGAGGTCTGGCTAGCTATTATAATTATCATGTTTGATAGAAATTCCTGTATTTAATGCGAAGTATGTAGACCCTGATCAGACGCCGCCGAACGCGGTGTCTGATCTGGGTCGACACTGTTTGCTAATGTGCCTTTCATTGGACGCTATATAGGCAATAATGGATTTATTAATGCTTTTGTGGTCGGAGTCTCTTATAACTCGGAGAACATCCGCCTTGCGGCGTTAGCACTCCCGGTTCCCGATCACGTTGTCCCGTGTTTAAATCCCAATTGGGGCGGAAATAGGATAACCGTAGGGCACTATCCCAGCAAACATGTATATATGTGACCCATATGGGCAGAATCTGGGCATTTATCCCATTCGGGTCCTACATGGGCCCCATATAGGCTTTTTTGGCCCATATAAGACCCATATATGTCCCATATTGGTAAAATTCGACCTGCAAACATGTATATATGGGAACCATATGGGCAGATTCTGGGCATTAATCCCATTTGGGTCCTACATGAGCCCCATATAGGCTTTTTTTGCCCGTATAAGACCCTTACAATGTATAGGTCCCATATTGGTAAAATTTGATAACTATAAAAATAAATTCTAGTATGTGGGAATCCCCGAGATATAACTGAAATAATCCTGGAAAAGTGATAATTTCAAGATACATAATTGGGGCCCAAATGGCTCCCATGTGATACAGATATTGGACCTCTATGGTTCCAATGTTGACCTCCCATTACTGTATGGGACCCATATGGGTTCAATATATGGATATTAAGGGGGAACAACTGTACCACTATTTAAATATAATATAAAAAAAATAGTAAATTTCCTGATATAAATGCAAATAATAATGATAATAGTAAAATAAAAATGTCGCAAAGAACTTTTCATTTCAGTCTTCAGTATTAAACTCATAAACTGCTGAAACACGAAAGACCACGTTGTGTGGACAGTTCAATTTTCTTAAGACAAAACAAGCGTGTAGAGAGAAAAGAGAGTACATGACTTCAGTCACACTAAGTTAGCGATAAACGCTGATAACAAAAAGGATGAACTTAATTTTACACACGATAAATAAATAGAAGTTATTTTCGAGTACTATGTGTACTTTTAAATAACAAATGATAAGCGCATTTGTGCAGTGGCAGGCAAAAAAAAAGCATTGCTTGGTTCCCAGCAGGCATACAACGTTGAAACAACGTCGATTCAACGTTGATTCAACGTCAAGACGTTGAATCAACGTTGAATCGATGTTGTTTTAACGCTGTGTGCCCGCTGGGTTGGTTGTAGACTGGCTCCAGTCTCCAGTGACTAAATATTTTTTCTCATAATTCTGTTTGATAATCCACTAAAATAAAACAAAACAACAACAAAAAAAAAAAAACTATCATGACTATTACCAGCTTTTATAGTCGTGATATTACTTTGGTTTTATTTTAGTGGATTAATAAACAGATTATAAGAAATAAAATGTCACTAGAGACTGGAGCCAGTCTAGGTTGGTTGTATTGTTTTTTTCTTTTTTTAAAAAAAAAAACAAAAACAAAAAACAACAAACTTTGTGTGTCATTTTTACTTCATCTCCCAGAGAAGGAGAAAAAATGGATAGAAGATACAGTAAAGGAAAGGAAAGAGAGACACTGAGGCCAGTTACAGAGAAGATACATAAGAGATAAAAACATGAACCCTTCTCCCACCTGCATATACAGCAAGCCTTTACCCCACCACAGCAACCGCAAAACAAGGACAGCGCATATAGGAACTGCGGAATTCTACAGTAAAACCTCAGTGATTCAAACACCGATGACTTGTTTATCGTGGCTAATTCGAACTCGTTTTTGAGTCCCTAGGAAATTCTTCCGACAGCTCAAGAAAACAAATATTTAGAGATAACAAATATTTTAGGAATAGTTCCTATTTTATCATGAAAATGTAGTTTGTATGTACTCATTAGAATCGCCTTATCGGGGCGACTCTAATGAGTACAATCAACATACCATTATTTTTTATAGAAATTCGAAAATATATCCATATACAGTCGACTCTCGTTATCTCGAATTCCAAGGGACTCTCTGAAATACTTCGAGATATCCGTAGTTCGACATATCAGGTTTGCAGAATTGAGGAAAAAATAATTTGATTAACCACATTTAACAAACTGATAGGTAATTGGACTTTTGAAGTTAGAGATATATTGAAAATATTGTGGAAAAGGGGAGAAATTGCTCCTTAGGAGCAATTTCTCCTCTTTTCTACAATATTTTCCGTCTGTTGTTAGGTTTTCATGTATAGGCAGGGACCAGATTTTCACTTCGAGATAAGCGGTTATTCGAGATAAGCGAGTTCGAGATAACGAGAGTCGACTGTAATTATTCCCATATGTCTCCTAACCTGGAGCTATAATTAACCCTCAGTGGCTCGAACTACCCCATATATAGAACAAATTTCCATCTTCCCATAGATGTTCGAGCCAGTGAGGTTTTACTGTATAGTGCGATTTCCATACAACAGTCGTCCTGGGAGAGGCGCAAAACTGGCTGTAGTAGAGAAATGGCTGTTATAGAGAGGTTAATAAAATACCGTATACGACCTAATTACATAGCAACAGATAAGGCACTTTTTTCATCCGAAAAATGCTGATATCTTTCTTATTTCTCCACGAAAACATATGTTGTGGGTACTCATTAGAAGCGCCTCGGCGAGGCGCTTCTAATGAGTACCACAACATATATTTTGGCGGAGAAATAAGAAAACTATTATGTGGATATTCCCTCTTATCTGTAGCTATATAATTACCGCACATACCCCTATAAGCACACAGCAAGCAAATCCACAGTCTTCAGATTACTTTACAAAGGCATATGTTGCTGGCACACATTTGAAGTGCATCGACTTGTCGATGCAAGTCAAATGAGTAACACAACATGTATTTTTTTATAAAAAAAAATAAGAACAAAATAAAAAAAATCGTATAAACATCATCAAATAAGTTCTTTGCTGATCTTTTTTTAAAATGTACCCTTAGTTTTTCGATACATATTTTACCACATGTTTTCCCAGTAATTTTGATAAACCTAAGCGCACAGTACGGTAATTAGGTCAAATAAGGTGAATAGTATCTAACACCAGTTTGGGTTGAAATAAAAAAAAAGTGTTGATGAGAAAGGTCACCGTTTATGGAGGCTCCACTGCGTTTCAAGCATTCTGATCAAAATCTGCACACACACGGAATAGTGAGCCGTTCTGCGATGCACCTAACTAACCTTGCATAAGGCGCGTTTGTACGAAATCCAAGTAACGGTTATTTATAGCTGCGCTATTTCTTGTCGCTGTGCCGCTCGTAAGGCGGGTGGGGGTGGGGTGTATGTGTGTTTGTGTGTGTGTGTGTAGGGGGGGGGGGGGGAGGAGGGGAGGCGGATAACTTCCTATATATGGTATAGTGCGGATGTGCGTGACGAATGACCCCCTTTCACAGCGCGGCCAGGTATATGATTAGCCCCCCTTTTCAACAAAAATTATATGGCTGACCCAATATTTCTTGACTGGTATATGAAAGGCCCCACATTTCTGACATCCCGGTGTATGCATGTATTTTTCCTGCCGAGATTTTTCGAGGCTGCTTGTTCTCTTGGTTTTCAATGAAATGACAATGATATTTGTCTAAATACCAGCAATAAATGGGACAAGAAATCAAAGGGCAGTATATTAATGGGTCAACATTTCAGACGATCTAGTATATGAATGGGTCTGTATTTTCAAAGGCCAGGTAAATGAATGGGGTAGGTTTCGAAATACTGGCTCGCACACCCGTACCACATTTCTCCCCATGTTACGCTTCCATCCCCCATCCCTCCCCTCCCCACAGCGGTGCCGTCAGATTGCCGTGTAAAACCTGGACTGGGACATTGGCGAACAGTGCAAACCCAGGTCCAGGGTCTGCACTGTTTGTTTAATTACAAGTACTTGAGGGCTAAATGAAACAGTCAGGACCATTTCCCAGCCCACACTCAGAGACAATCGACCCACCAGTGTTGTCAGTGCTTTGATTAATGAATTAACTCTTTCCTCGCTAGTGTCGACTTTTGTCGTCTGCTGATATCCTATGCAAACAGTCTGGACCCAGATAAGGCCCGACAAAACAAGGGGCCTGATCTGGATCCAAACTTTTCATCACGAAAAAACACCTATATAATATTGATCCCCTTAAACCCCACTTTTATATAGTAAAACTGGGGTTTAGAGGGGTATACATTATTTTCCTTATTTCTGCTCAAAACATAGATTGTGGGTACTCGTTAGAACCGCCTCGCCGAGGCGGTTCTAACGAGTACCAACCATCTATGTTTTGAGCAGACACAAGAAAAATATCAAAGATTTTTATCTGAAAATTTTCAGTTTTTGGAGATGAAATTTTTCTATATATTTGAATAGGCGTGTTTTCGTAATGTTACATAGGATAAGAGGTCCCGGGTTTGAATCCCGCTGGCGGAATTCGGCTCATGATTGTATGGCGCTTCATTTCACAGAGCCTTTCATTATCATACTGGCATCGTCTCGAATGTTGTAATGGACGTCAAAAATCAAATCATCATCATCATCATCATCACCAGAGCTGGAAAATCCCACTTGTCTGCTTACCATGATGAGTTTTTTTTTTGCTGGAGGACTGGTAAAACTTGTGACCGTTTTCTACGTAAATTACTGAAATCACAATACCTCTATAGCTGTAAGACAAGGGAACATACTTTCACTTGTCTCACTGGAGAGTATGATTTGATATCTGAATATATTTAACAATCATGTGTGATGGTCGCTTTTACAAGGTCAAGGCGATTTTAATGTTTACCCAAAACCTACATGTATTTTTATGGAGAATTAGTGGAACAGTTATCTGAAGACTCAATAATAATTATTGTCTGACTAAGCGCTAAGGGGTTTTGTGCGATAATTAATATACCTAATCAGACTTTGCCCTCGCAAGGCAGATTTACCGCCATTTTATACAAGGGTGACAACTTTTGTAACTTCCTGTTTCCTGCACTCCAAGACCCTTCTGAAAAGGGGTCTACTGCAAAAGGAAAGAATTTCCTTCCCTTACTGTAAAAGGAGGGGGAGCGAATTCTTTCCTTTTAGAGTAGACCCCTTTTCAGAATGGATGGAAACAAGTTTGAAATCGTAACCTCCCCTGAAAGTGTATCCATTCCCCTTCAATGGAAAGGCAATGTAGGAAGAAAGTATGTCTAACAGGATAGAACTTTACAAGCCGAACATTTAGATACAAGTTTTGTCAAAATCAACCAATAAATAAGAAAGTAATTGGAGTTTGAATATTTGAAATCCAACTATCATGCAGGCCGCCATGTTTAGATTTTGTGACGTCACACAGTCCTAATTCAAGATGGATAATCAAAATAAAAAGTATAGAGATTGAATTTTATCTTAATGATTTTGAAAATGTTTCCCAAAAGCAGTAAGCAACTTATTTTCTAACTAGAAATGTGTCAGTAAGACACAGATGCCCCCGCCCAGGGGCCATCTTCATCCGGACACAAGCATTTTGCAAATAAAAAAAAATGTTGCAAAAAAGACCATATCTTTGACCTTTGACCTCTAAGTGTGACCTTAACCTTGAAGATACAGACCTGAGTCTTACGCGGGACACATCGTCTTACGATGGTCAACATTTCTGCCAAGTCATTTCAAAATCCATTTGGGAATGGCGAAGTTATAGACTGGACACGGAAAAAGGACCCTATTTTTTACCTTTGACTGCTAAATATCACCTTGACCTTGAAGCTACAGACCTGGGTCTTGCGGGCAACGCATCGTCTCATAATGTTCAACATTTCTGCCAAGTATTTTCAAAATTCATCAAGGAATGGCAAAGTTATGGACCAGACACGAAAACAAGACTCTATTTTTGACATTTATTTTCTAAGTGTGACCTTGTCCTTGGAGCTACAGACCTGGGTCTTTCGCGCGACGAATCGTCGCATGATTGTCAACATTTCTCTCAAGTCATTTCAAAATCCGTCGAGGAATGGCAAAGTTATGGACCGGACACGAAACCAAGACTCTATTTTTGAACCTTTGACCTCTAAGTGTGACCTTGACCTTGAAGCTACAGACCAGTTCTTGCGCGCGACACATCGTCTCATGATGGTCAACATTTCTGCCAAGTCTTTTAAAATCCATCAAGGAATGGCAAAGTTATGGACCGGACACGAAAAAAAATACCCTATTTCCGACCTTTGACCTCTAAATGTCTTCAACCTTGGAGCTACAGACCTGGATCTTGCGCGCGGCACATTGTCACATGATGGTTAACATTTCTGCCGAGTCATTTTAAAATCCATCAAGGAATAACAAAGACCCTATTTTTTAACTTTGACCTCTGTGTGACCTTGACCTTGGAGCTATAGACCTGGATCTAGCGCGCGACACATTGTCTTATAATGATCAACATTTCTGCCGTTATTGTAAAATCCATAAATGAATGACAAAATTATGGACTGGACACGAGAAAAGGCCCTATTTTTGACATTTGACTAAGTGTGACCTTGACCTTGAAGCTAAAGACCTGGTTCTTACGCCCGATATATTGTCTTATGATGGTCAACCATTCTACCGATGCATTTTAAAATCCATCAAGGAATGGCAACCGGACACGAAAAAAGACCCTTTTTTGACATTTGACCGCCGAGTGTGACCTTGACCTTGGAGCTACAGACCTGGGTCTTCGCGTGATACATTTTCTGATGAAGGTCAACATTTCTGCCAAGTCATTATAAAATCGATCGAGGAATGACAAAGTTATGGCCCAGACACGAAAAAAGACCATAATTTTTACCTTTGGCGTCTAATTGTGACCTTGACCTTGGAGCTACAAAACTGGATATTGAGCGTGGCACATTGTCTTATAATGTTCAACATTTCTGCCAAGTCATTTTTAAATCCATCAAGGGATGGCAAAGTTATAGACCGGACACGAAAAAAAGACCCTATTTTCGACATTTGACCTCTAAGTGTGACCTTGGCTTTCGAGCTACAGACCTGAGTCTTGCAGGCAAAACATCGTCTTATAATGGTCAAATATCTGCAAAGTAATTTCAAAATCCATCAAGGAATGGCAAAGTTATGGATCAGACACGAAGAAAAGTTCCTATTTTTGACATTTGACCTCTAAGTGTGACCTTGACCTCAGAGGTACAGATCTGGTTCTTATGCGCGACACATTGTCGTATGATGGTTAACATTTCCGCCAAGTCATTTTAAAATCTATCGAGGATTAGCAAAGTTATGGACCGGACCGGACACAAAAAAAGACCCCATTTTTTAAATTTGACCTAAGAGCGTGACCTTGATCTTGGGGCTACATACCTGGTTCTTGCGCGCGACACATTGTCTTATGATGGTGAACATTTCTGCTGTTTTCAAAATCCATCGAGGAATGGCAAAGTTATGGACCGGACAGGTGAAAAAAAAAACTATTTTGACATTTGATCTCTAAGTGTGACCTTGACCTTGGAGCTACAGACCTGGGTTTCGCGCGCAACACATCGTCTCATGAAGGTCAACATATCTGCCAAGTTATTTCAAATCCATCGAGGAATGGCAAAGTTATGGACCAGACACGATAAAAGACCTTATTTTTGACCGTTGACCTCTAAGTGTGACCTTGACCTTGCAGCTACAAAACTGGGTCTTGCACGCGGCACATCGTCTTATATTGGTCAACATTTCTGCCAAGTCATTTCAAAATTATGGACTGGACACGAAAAAAGACCCTATTTTTGACCTTTGACCTCTAAGTGTGACCTTGACCTTGGCGCTACAGACCTGGGTCTTGCGCGCGACACACTGCGTCAAGATGGTTAACATTTCTGCCAAGTCATTTCAAAATCCATCAAGGAAAAACAAAGTTATGGACCAGACAAAATGTGCACGTACATACATACATACAAACATACATACGGACAGGGTAAACACTATATGCCCTTCCACCATTCTTTGATTGGCGGGGGCATAAAACAAATGCTCTAGTGATAAAAATAATGAAAAAAGTTGAAAGTTTTAAAATTCTTGAAATCTTATTAAATATTCAAAATGGCGGCACCAATGTTAGCCATATTAAAATTTTAAACAGTAATATTTTTTTTGTTCCTTGCCCGATTTTGATCAAACTTGTATCATATTTTATGGTTTGTTGAGCTCTCAATTGTGAAACATATTTTATAGTAGGATTGCGTTCCACTTTAAGCAAATAGAAGTAATAGACCGGCATCGGTCTATTCCCAGCAGGCACATAATGTTTATATAACGTCGGCTCAACGTCGATGCAACGTCATACGTTGCATCGACGTTGAGGCGACGCTGTATTAACGTCATGTGCCTGCTGGGATTGAATTAAATGAGGACTGCATAAAAATGAATTGACTTTATCTCTAGAGTCAAACGAAAGTAAACTTCTCTGATAGTGAAATCAATAGTGACCAGCCTTTATAATCATGATATTATTTTGGTTGATTTTAGTGGGTGTTCCAAACAGGGTTATAATAATACAAATAATATTTTGTCTCTGGAGGCTGGAGCCAGACTAATAGAAGTACGAACATGCGACCACTAACGTTTTGGATTGATATCCGCGCACTTATTGTTGAAACACTTGACACGACCTGCATGTATTTTTGCAAGTATCTTTGTAATACAGTGTAAAGTGCATGGATTTGCATCTGTAACAACTATTAGACTTTGAGCTTTATTGATAATTCATTAACCCTTTCATCCCTGAGTTTTTTAAGTGGACTCTTTCGATTTGGAATTTAGACACGTTCAATGTTGTAAATTCAAATAGACATGTCAGCCCAAAATCAAATCTAAATGGCTAACTGTAGAACTGTAGATTAATAGGAATGGGTGCACTTTCTGTGGTGGGTGGGGGGGGGGGGGGGGTGGAGGGGGGCGTGGGGGGAGGGCGATTGGGGGGAGTGGGGGAGGTAACTCTATAAAAATTGTCTTGCCCTCTTCTGTAGACCACTCTAAAAGGAAAGAAATTACATTTGTATTTCCTTTTAGAGTAGACCCCTTTTCAGAAGGGTTAGTACTCAAAGTAGCAAACTGGAAGTCACAAAAAGGTGTCTCCCTTGCACAAAATAGTGGGCGAAAGCTACCTAGTGTACATGTATGCAGTAGCCTTAAGATGGGACGGCCTGTCACTTGCATAATTATTACAATTGCCATTTCTTAAATTAACATACTACAATCGACTCTCACTATCTCGAAGTCCACGTAACACTCTGAAATACTTCGTGGTATCCGCAGTTGAGTTGCAGAATTGAGGAAAACACAAATCGAATGACCACATTTCATAAATGAATAAGTAATTTGACTCCTTATTGTAGAGATATATTGAAAATATTGTGGAAAAGAGAAGTTGCTACTAAGGAGCGTTTTTTCCTCTTTCCACAATATTTTATTGCCTAGTGTTAGATTTCCATGTAAAATCAGGGACGAGATTACCCTTCGAGATAAGTGGTTATTCGAGATAAGCGAAGTCGATATAACGAGAGTCGACATTTAATAATTTTTTTAAGTTAAAACACAAATCAATTAATGCTGAGAGAGAGAGAGAGAGAGAGAGAGAGAGAGAGAGAGAGAGAGAGAGAGAGCTTCAGATGTGAGTCTCAGTATAATGCTGAGAGAGAGAGAGAGAGAGAGAGAGAGAGAGAGAGAGAGAGAGAGAGAGAGAGAGAGAGAGAGCTTCAGATGTGAGTCTCAGTATAATGCTGAGAGAGAGAGAGAGAGAGAGAGAGAGAGAGAGAGAGAGAGAGAGAGAGAGAGAGAGAGAGCTTCAGATGTGAGTCTCAGTATACTGGGAACCCCTGGTCACGAATTGACGTCTCGTGACAGTTTTTCGCACAATATTTTGCATCTTTTGAAGGGTTATTGCAAACCTCGTGTGGCCTCAAATTAGAACGTAGCTGTTATATGGTTATTACCACTCCTGTTTCATTCATGGAAGATGATGCTTTGTTACCTTCGTTAAGTATGAACATATTTTCAGCTAGACTGGCTCCAGTCTCCAGTGACTAAATATTTATTCTTATAATCCTGTTTGATAATCCACTAAAATAAAACCAAACAAATATCATGACTATTAAGGCTGGTCACTGGTGACCGATATAGATTTAAGCAGAATGCTAGCATGGGCCTTACTGTGCTCTATCTTTCAGGTGCATACATTCACTCTCTGGGTGAATTCAGCAGGGTACATACGCAGTTATCAAAATCTATAATATATAGCGCGAAGCTTCATTTCAACAAGGCTTATAGTCTAGTCAGGGCATGAACCATTCCTGTGTGTAACATTCCATGAAGCAGTCACCTGCATATCCCGTTAAAAGAATTATGCCACACCCATTTGTAGTCCCGGCCCGGGAAATAGCGGTGCGTTTAATGCTTAAGTTTTTAAAGCCCTGCTAAACGCCCTGCATTTATGGTAAAATCCTTGCTAAAAGCCCTCCACCCCGGGGCCAATTTTTATTTCCTGGAACATTCTGCTCTCTGGCACAAAACAGCTAAATTGAAAGGTATAGTATCATTCACAGTATAAACCAGGGTATTAGAAAACTAAAGTTTGAGGTTGATGTGGCCCTAATTTATGCATGAAACGCATTTTGACGCGAAATTAATGCCCGGCACGTTTACGGCACTGTCAGGACACATCGGAGGCTAAATCACGGCACTTAAGGCCCGCTATCATTCAAATGACCCAGGAAGCATTCTTTATAAATCTACAGCAGGCCGTTATCGGCCCGTTAGGGTAGCTGACGGGCCGATTAACGGCCCGCTATAGATTTATAAAGAATGCTAGCTGGGACTGTTGCATTATCATGTCAACTTTTCCTCATTCCCAACTTTATTCAATGAAATTCATGTACATGTACTTTGAAGGGCGTAGCCAGAAAGGAATTATTTTCAGGGCAAATCTAGACACAGTTCTCCCTATACTAGTAGGTTTTCCAAAAAGGGGTCATTAGGGGTGCAGGTGGCGCGTAGGGTGGGGGCGGGGGATGGGAACTTGGGGACCACTCTTAAAGGAAAAAAACTTTGCTCCTAGAGGGAGCAAATTCTAGCCTTTAAGCGCAGTCCCTATGATAAAGGAGGAAATATATTATTTATGTTGGGTGTTCTTTCTCTATCCATGGTTTTCTTTAACTCACATTTGAGCAGTTTTTACCCTCAAAATCATGTCCAAGACCCTCGCAAGTTAGGGGTAAGGGTCCTGATTGATGCCTCTGTTATCAATCTAAACATAACTTTATACATTTTTAAATTTGAATTTGTATCAATTTCCCTCCTGAAGGACAAGAATTATTATTATTGGCAATAAGTTACCTCTTTAAAACAATATACCACAATCTCTTATTAACAGACCCCTCGGGACAGACCCCTTAACTTCAGATCACGGAGTCCCAGGGACCCTCATTTTCAAAGCCTAAGGGAAACCCTGTCTATTGCAATTTACTTACATTCTAAAGCATAATCCGAGTGTTTGCTTCCATCCATCGCCACCAACACCAGCCTGGGCTTCTTTTCTGTCGCCATTGATATCAAATATCAACCTTTTTCAGACAAACAATTGTCTTGTTTGTACTTGATATTAGAGCGATTTTACACAATAGCTAGTTTCCTCTCTTTGTTGGCAGCTAAAACAATATAATTTCCTAGTATAATGTTAGTGTGTTACTTGTGTCAGGCGCACATAAAAACAATAACAACAATAACAGCAAAACTTCAATATCATAAATATCACATGCACACAAATATCTGTAAAGCAGAAATTAACCCGTATTTGTCCGATAAGGACAATTTCTCTGATAACCTACTTTTTGTTCGAACTTTGGGACACCAACCTATGACAGAATGATGTATATCACATATATGTTGAAATTTAACCTTTAACCCATTTATACCAGCGGATTCGTCCACCTCAACTCTTGGAACAGATCCATTTTCAATTAGCGGGGTGTCAGTTTAGGTACCATTATTACTTTTTATGTAGAAATATTTCATGCAAATAGCGTAGATCCTGATCAGATGTCGCGTTCTCGGGCGTCTGATCTGGGTCTACACCATTTGCCAATGCCCCTTTTTTGGTGGGAGGGGGGGGGGGGGGGGTTGTGGAGGTGGCGCCTGTTGCACATGGGTTAAGCTAGCTCATGGCCTAAACGATGTTGAAACAGGCCGATATCACCAATATTATACAGCAATAGAGAATACCTTTGTAAACGTACACCTGGAGTATAAAGTACAGTGAACCCTCGTTACAATGACAGTGTTCTGAAAGATGTTGCCATTAAAACGATCTGCTGTTGTAAAACTATTTAATAAGCATAATGATGTGTAAAAAGGACCTTGTGTTACTTTTACTTCCTCATAGAACAAATATTTTGGATACTTGTTAGAATGGCCTCTGCGAGGCGATTCTAACAAATATACAAAACATATGTTTCTTGAAGTATTAAAACATTTTGCTTGCATAATTTCTGATTACCTGTCACCTAACGAACGAAGGTTTTGTGTCAGTCAAATTACCATTATAACGAATTTTGTCGGTTTATCGAGAGTCGGTATAAAGAAGGTTGACTGTATTGGACGAGGTTATTGTACCGAAAACAAACAAAGCCTCAACAACATAGATTCTGGATAGACTTGCGAGTCTGTTCATGATTTACTTTTTTTTTTTTATCTATACCTAAAAATAAAATAAAGATTAATGAAAAAATTCATGTCCTATATCTCTGATATTTCTGAAATGAACACATTCAGAGATAAAAACTAAAGGGGCTGATGCAATATCTTGATTTTAAAGAGACATTTCCGATAACAAGGAGGACGAATACAAATGTACGGACTTGGGCAAATCTAGTTTCGGGGTTGCTAACGTCGTCTTACACGCTGATCAGTTCTGCAATATAGGGATCAAACATGGTTTTTCATGCATAAACATTCGCCAGGTCCCGTGGGAGGTGTTGAAAACCGAGGCCGAAGGCCGCGGTTTTCAACACCTCCCAAGGGACCTTGCGAATGTTAATGCATTAAAAAACCATCTTCGATCGCTATTATTGCATAAAAATTGAAAACATTTGCTACATTTCGCGTTATTTCTTGCACTATTTTGTTTCGCCTTTTCACCGATGTCTCGCGAACGTAATTTCCACTGATTATGCTTGTTCTAGGGCCGGGCATACACATTTCGTAACGGCAGCAAATCTGTGGCCCCGGTACGATCATATTGAAAGTTGCGTAGCCGTGCATTAGCAGCGCGTTAATTGCCTTGTTAATACACGGCTTCTATCCGGTTAATGCACGGCTGTTAATAACGTGCGGCACTGCTTTTTATGCGATAATGCGGGTTCCTATATACGAGCCGCGACGTCTGAAAACATACATTAGGATATGTGCGCCCAGGGAAGAGTCATATGCGCCCAACGAAGGTTCGAATCAGCATGTGCATCCGCGCAGTTTAATCAGAGTCTTCTTTGTCCGCATGAAGAAACTTAACATCCGTGGCTATCCAAAATGCGCACAGTGAAAATTCTGATCAAACTGCGTGAATGCACAGGCCGATTTGAGCCTTCGTTGGGTGCAAGTCAGAATGTGTAACGTTATGTTACGTTGCGGTTTATACATATATACTGAAAGGAAAAAGAAACGCAGGGTAAATTTTATTCCTAAATTGCATTCAAATTTGAAAAAGTTTTTAAATATTTTACTATGATTACAAAACGGTACATGTATGGTTTGTGATCAACAAGTCTCGAGTTATTGAAGTTCATTGGTAGCTACCCCCCAAATCTTGAAATCAAAATCAAACTGAAAATCAATATCGGGTGCCCTCCTCTTGCTGCCGTTGCTGCCCTAATTCTCCTTTGGATAGAGTTAACCAAAGCATTGACAGTTCGCATCGGGATGTTATTCCATTCATCGATCAACGCATTCCTTAGTTGTGCGAGAGTTGCGGGGGTATTTCGGCGCTTCCTAACCCTTCTGTCCAGCTCATCCCACATGTGCTCTATTGGGGTCAAATCAAGTCTGTAAGGTATAGGGATGAGATCTTGCGTCCTGTTGCAGTCCCGCTTGTGCAACAACGTAATCTGATTCTGCAGCAGGACAATGCCCGACCACATGTTGCCCGAGTTTGTCAGGATTTCCTGGCAAACAATAACATCGCACCACTAGCATGGCCACCGTACAGTCCAGATTTGACCCCAATAGAGCATGATTTTTGTTTGTCTCAGCTCTCTGCACTCTTCATATATAAACAAGAGGACCATGGTGGTCATTAACGCTCACCTGTGCCTAAAACGTCACCCAATGTCTACAATATTCATTAATCTGGAGGATATAACTACAAAATATCCATGTCCTCCACTTCTGCAAGTTTAAGGAAGATCCAATTTTAACTGATGAAGCTATGCAGCAAACAAGTTTCTACTACCAAATACTGTCAGGGGAGATAAAAAAACAACACAGCATCCAGAGTTGTGGTCCTTACATGCAACACACCTTTTTAACCTCATGTACAATTCTTCCAAGTATCATCAATGTATCTTCCATGGCGCTTAAGTTATGACAATCACATGGTTTCCACTGACAAATACTGTCAGGGGAGTGAACTCAAAAACTGCAGTATTCTAAGTTACAGTTTTTGTATATGACTAACCTTCTTACCTCCTGTTCAATCCTACCAAGTACTATCAATATATTTCAAAGGGTGTTGGACTTACAAGGTCTCTATTACCAAATACTGACAGGGGAGATACCTAAAAAATTGCAGTACCTAGAGTTGTAGATCTTGTACAAGACGCGTCTTCTCAACGTCTTGTACAATTCTCCTTAATATCATCGATATATCTGAAATGGTGTTGAAGTTATGGCAATCATAAGGTTTCCATTACCAAATACTGTCAGGGGAGATAACTAAAAACTGTGGCATCTGGAGAGTTGTGATTCTTTTGTGTGACATGCTTTCTCAACCTTATGTACAATCCTACCAAGTATCATCAATGCATCTGAAAAGATGTTGGAGTTACCAAGATCACAAAGTTTCTATTAGGGGAGATAATTCTAAACCACAGCACTTGGAGTTGCAGTTTATGCAACACATCTTCTCAACCTCATGTACAATCCTACTGAGTTCAATCAATATATCTGAAAGGGTGTTGGAGTTATCAAATGCACAAGGTTTCTTTTACTAAATACTGTCAGGGCAGATGACTAAATAACTGTGGGACCTAGAGTTGTAGTTCTTGTATGTGCCACACCTCAATTCTTTCAAAAGATATGTTCTGGGAACTCAATGAAAGCATGCTACCAGGACGTTTCTATAAGTCCTAGTTAGTACCCACAACATATGTTTACTAGGGGAAATAAGAAAATATGTACCTAAGCACTCCTTTAATCTGGAGCTCTGAAATGTAGACATTTCTTGTCTGATTCTCTTGATGTTAATACATTTTAAGATTATTTTTTTTATCCATTTCAAAAGGTACACATTATCTGACCAGCAAGAGAAACTGGGCCTAATTCAAAACCATATTATTTAAGTAGTTGTGGTCATGATACACTTAAATTACACAAACCTTATTCCAAACTCATAAATCTGTAAAATAATGATGAATCAGAATGTTCAGACCAACAGACATGGACCCCAGAATAAAGGGAATCAGGCATCCATGGACAGTAAGCATTACTTGGTAAGCAAGCTTTGCCCACCATGCCCACCAGGCCTGAACGAAAGACATGTAGGTAGAAGTGTTATGTCCGGGAGTTTGGAAGTCTACTTATGAAATCAGTAAAAAAAGTAACAATTTCTTCAAATCAGAATATTTTCTGACTAATTTTTATGAGACAACTAATCTATCTATATTCCTTGCATTCATTACTGTTTTTGCCTGGCAAGAAATAGAAACAAAATACTGGGCCTATTTACACACACACACACACACACACACACACACACACACACACACACACACACACACACACACACACACACATCGGATAACTTAAGCATGTGTCATAAATTAATGTATTCTTTTCTTGAACAGCTTAAATTATGGGGAATATTCACCAGATAATCTATTTACCTGAGGATTCTTGGTACTAATTCATTTAATAACTGGCAAGAAATAAGAACAAATACCTGTTTGCTTTAAAAAGTTACAACGTGTATCTTAATAAATGTGCTAAAATCTGATGACAAAATACAGCTGTATTGCGTTATGCATATTCTGGTATATTTCTACAAGACAAACAATCAATTTGAGGATTTCTTGTGTTCATTTCAATTTGGAGAGTTAAACTCTGTATAAATATGAACAAATAAAAATCAAAATATAGCCTTACTCTTAAAAATGTTCACTTAATATAGCTAAAACAAGTGGACAGGGTCACTTATACTGATATATCTGGGCAAAATATTACAAATTGAGGCATAATCACTTATAAGTTATCGATTTTAAAGTTAACACATTATTTATTTTTACTTCGATTGCACAGAAAGCTCAGCAATCTTATGCACTTGTTCTATAAGACATGGATGTTGGTGTTTCGTGAATGTGTGTTAGAGGAACCCAGATTACACAGGGAAAACCATCGACCAGCGCTACCCCACCCTGTTTTATGCCTGATCCTGGTGCCCCATAAATCCAATGTCGGCTGCAGTGAGTTATTCACATTGGGCACCATTAAAGGAAACTAAGGAGGGAAAGTGTTTTGGATGCAGGACTGAAACCTGTGACCTCTAGCTTGCAAGTGCTCTACCCAACTGAGCTAACCAGATGGCTGTACCCCCAATCACCACACCAGGATTTTTTGATGCCTGAATAAAATTAATGTGTGTGTGTGTTTTGATGATTTTTTTTTTTTTTTTTTTTTTTTTTTTTTTTTTTTTTTTTTGATTTGGGTTTTATGTCTCTTTCAATAATATTTCACTTATATCGAGCCGATCGTTCATCAAAGGTGGGCGAAAACCAGAGTACCCGGGGGAAAACCACCTGACCATCTGTAAGCAGAACACGGCTTTCCCACATGTGACGTGACCCGAGCGAGACTCGAACCACAGCGGTGAGAAATGATGAAATTTTAGTATCAATTTATATTATAATTATTTTGTATGCATATGTGTGTGCAGTGTTGGGGCCTAGAGGCTGACAAAACATGGAACTGTCATGGATTCATGGAATAATGGAAAGTTCCGGAAAAAGTACTGAAATGTCCGTAGTATTGGACTATAGTCACCCAAATGGTCCCAAGCCTTGTACATGGAGTTAACAAAACATGAAAACATTGGCTCTGTTGCATCTTCCAAATTGTATTCAGCATTTCCATTTACCCTCTGCAGAGGGGTTTTTATCCCCTCAAAATTTGTCTTATACCCCTAAATTTGAAAGAGTAGTATACTGCTTTACAATGGGCGTACAAAAAAAGAGAACAGAGCAGATTTACCCCCAGTTTCAAAATGCAGTGGGAATCCTGATATTAACAGCAGTGCTTTCACTGAATTTCCAAGCAAGCCAAAATCGAGAAAAAAAGTCTTTATATACAGGCCCACAAGATCCCACTACAATCTGATGTTCCAGTGCACAAAATGTCAACATTGGTTCCATCCAGAGTGCCAAGATATCAAACTGAAAGCGTGCCAGTTGAAACATTCAAGAACTGTTGGATGTTTTGAATGTTGACTAAAATGAAAACTTGCATGTAGCAACTGAGTAAATGTTATCAATTATTCTAATGGATCTATTTCCTTTCAAATTCTCTGTTAATACTACTACTGAATGTCTTTTCTAGCGGCTGATTTTGCTTCTTTTTCCCGGCCTTGCACTTAATACTTTTCATGCATATGTGTATCTCGGATACACTACGGAGCTTCCATGGAACTTCATCATATCACTGATACAAAATTTAAATGACTGACAGACCTTGACCACGGAACTTTCATGGATTCATGGAGTTTTTACGGATTCACTGAAGTTCCTTAAACTCATAGAACTTTCACAGATTTACATACAGTTACAATAACTCTTCCAAACATTCCATATAAAATGCCATTTCCCTGTTTTTTCATGGGCGGTATCAATTAGATTTTGAGGGTCCCAAATTTTATTTTGTACTTTTAAAGCTTATAAATTTGTCCTGATAACCTCAGACCTAATAATACCCGGACTTGTCACTAACGGAACTGCCAAAATATGTTGTCGTGGCTTGATTTTAGCGCTATTTTACAGCACTATGGTCATTAAAAAATATTTTGGATAATAACTGAAGTTGTAATAAATTGTTTTTAATAGGTTTGGTTGAAAAATGTTAAGTCACAATTAAATATATTGAAGTTATAACATCATTTTGGGTGAATTTCTGCTAAAAGCGCCGAAAATAGCTAAAATGGGTACCTAGGTTTCTCGTTGATGTTTACAAAAACTATTTTTTTTCCTTAAATATAATGCTGCAGTCTTACAGGTAATATATTGACCTATTGCTTTTTGAAAACAAATCTGAGATATTTGGACAAATAACTGAAATATGAGCATTGACAAACTTTATCAGAAAAACATTCAGGACACATCAAGGACCTGTATCAGGACCAATCCTCGAGAGTAAAATGGGCTAGCGGTATAAGCGACAGTTTTTCAATAAACCAAGGTGTTCGCCAGGATGGAATTCTATCAACAGGTCTATACAAAGTCTACATTGACGAGCTTCTAAGAATCTTGAAAGAAAAAAGGCTAGGACTTCGTATTGGCTCAGTTTACATTGGGTGTCCAACCTGTGCTGACGATGTAGCCATGTTAGCACTCACTCCTCACGAACTTCAAATCATGCTATATGAAGCACTTAACTATTCTAAACGGAAAAGATACAATATTCTTCCTACAAAAACTAGTGTCGTGGACATTTCAGTGTATAAACTAAATGAAGAATTTAAATGGACACTAGGAGAAGATGAAATCACACTTTCTGAAAATACCACTCACCTTGGAATAACTAGAGCTGGCAAAAAGGAATCCTCTTTGAACGTTAGTGAAATAATTAGCCTAGCCCGAAGAACTTCATATTCACTGATGAATACTGGTTTACATGAGGCAAACGGTTTGGTTTAAGTCCAAAAATATCATACTTTATCTACAAAACCTACGTGCTGCCGCGTTTGCTCTTCGGTCTCGACACGCTATGCCTGAATAGGGGACAGATTGTCCAACTATCAAGATATCATATCCAGACACTACGTAACATACAGTCTTTACCCCAACGTTCAGCTACAGCAGCAGTCTATATGCTCATCGGCGCTTTGCCATTGGAAGCAGAGCTCCATAAAAGACAATTAAGTTTGCTACACAGTGATATAACCAGTAAAAACGCCAGTTTGAAAGAGTTAGTGCAAAGACAATTAGCTTATTCATTTGACAATCAAAAAGTTTCTTTACTAACGTGAGAAGTATACTCGAGCTGTATGAACTACCATCTCTGTCTCAACTTGTATGCAGTGAAATCAGTAAAACTCAATGGAAACAGCTCTGTGCCAAACATGTTAACTCATACTGGTCTAGCAAATTAGCGAGTGAAATCAAAACCAAGAAAACTTAAAGTATTTATCCGTGAACAACCTACGTATTGGTACAACGCATCTGGTATGGAGAACTATAGATTCTTCAGTATCCGACGTCAGGAAAGAAGTGGTGAAAGCCAGAATCCTAACAGGAACTTACATATTACAGAAGAACAGACAATCATTCAGTAACGGTTCGGTGAATGCTGTGTGCCCCTATTGCTGTCTTGAGGATGAAGATCTGCTGCACATGCTGGCTCGTTGTCCAGCATTCTGTGCTATACGTTCATCTACTATACACACTTTGAGAGACATTATTGTTCGAAACACTAATCGGGACACATTGAAAACCCATTTTAATGATTGGTCAGTTATACTGCAAACACTAATATGTGCCGAGATGGTCATGAAAACATTACCGGCTATCAAACCACTAGAAGAGGAGATAGAGAGACTATCAAGAAACTGCTTCTACAAGATACACATGCACAAACTTTGGTTAGATAAAGTACGGGAATGATGGTTGCCCACATTGGACTGACACTAATTTATATAAACAGTTTTTAGCACAGAAGTTTTCGCCTGTTTTTATGAAGTCAGACTGTTAGTATTTTTTACAAGTTCTTAAACATTTTTCTCTTGTGGTTTTAAGAGGTGCTTCTCAAGGAGGAGGATTATACACACACAAAGAAAGAGCATTTAAATTTCATCATACAAAATTATGAAAACTCAGCCACGACAACATACTTCCAATAAATACAATACCTGTACCATAGTTACTAGTCCAGTGTATATTGGGTCCAAGTGATAACTGAGAATTATAATGTGGGTCAACAATATTTCAGTCATTAACGATATTGCCTCCAGATTTGTGGGACTTTTACCCAACCTGATCACATGGTGAACTCAGGCCCTTGCTTAAGCAGGTCTGCCTTGGAGGCTACAGGCAGCCCATCTACTTCGCGGGCCCCAATGGGCGGGGGCCGTGGTTCCTGGAACCTCGGTAATAGGCATCTCACTGACGATACACTGACCGTTGACCTCCTGAAACGCATTTTACTGCTTCAGGAATTTTGCTGGAGATCTTGAAACTTTTCTGCTTTTCGGACATTATTTTTAGCGAGCCTATACATGAACTACAAAAAATCTTCGAGAAAATATAATTTCTATCGAAGAAAATTATTACTATGGCGGAAATCAGTGTGATTGGGTCGGACGATTCACAGTTTTCTTAGTATCCGGTATATCTGGAAGGCACAAAGTGACAGGCACAGTGACCTGGTGGCCGCAGGAAAGTAATACCGCAAAAATGTAAATAAAACGTTATTTTTATTTATTGTTTATTTTTTTTATTTATTTTATTTTTCAAAAAATATTTATAAATAATTTTCATAAAAACATATATTAAAGCGAACGTTTAGGAAAAACGTGCTGCTAAATACATATGTAACCGCACTGTACTTTACTTTTTCGAAAATATTCATGCGAAGTGATTTCGGCCGAAACTGTTTATGGTGAATAGCCTGAAAAAACTGCTGATGCTTTATCACATATTTATACCTTTCTTTGATACGCTTTCGGAGAATTTTTTGCATCAATTTTCAAATTCTCTGCCTCAGAGGGTTCTGGAGGCTGAATCAAGTTCCACCGTTTGTTTATTTTGACTGGTTCCCTCACCCTATAGCTCAATACTTCGCATATAGAACACAGGAAATCAGTTAATTGTTTATTCTGTTTATATTCGTCCGCCGAGATTGCGCTCAACATCATTAAATTATTATTTCTTCAAAAGTTTGAAGTTTTCTTTGTTTTGTATATTCGGTCGCTCTTTATAATTATCAGAGTGTAGAAGGCTTACATGTTTGAATGCAGAATTAAGCGACATCAGCGTCAGTATGGAACTACTTTTTAGGAAGTTATTAGGTTTGCAATTTTTAGAAGACGGATTGTAGAAATTCCACATAGTAAATTTGGCGGCGGTAAACCGCCACCAAAAATAGTCAGGTATTATGTCGTATCTACCTTCGGTCCATGAGTATTTGTGTTTCTCCTCTTACAGCGTTATGGTTACAAATTTGAAACGTGAACATGTCTTTAGGATACATGTGCATGGTCATGTGATTACTTTCAATACTTTGGCCCGACTCTGGGTCGGAACCAGATAAGTGGAAGGGTCAAAATTATACTTGTTCCGAACATATCGTGTAGCGTATTAACCATAGTCCTGCTGAACCCGGATATACCCTGCCATTGCAAACAGTATAGATCCATGTCAGTTGGCTTCAGAAGCCAACTAATCTGGATCTTAAGTATGTGAATTTGTATCAACAACCCGGATCAAGTAATCTGATTGGCTGAAAAATAGAAGTAGGTGTGGCATCTTAATTTATTCAGCAGGACAGGGGTTAAATCAAATGGCATGAAGAGTAGAACAAGTTGTCACTTACAGTTTTGACCTGGGAGGCTGGTGGTGTGATTGGGCCAGAGGCGAGGCATGGTTATGGTCATGTTGTATATCAAATCGAATGGCATGAAAAGCAGAGTATTTACTAAAAGGTTTGCCGTTGGATGATGGGAATGGGCCAGAAAGAGGGATGGCAGGGGCTGAGGGTCAGAATGATGTTTTATCAGAACATGGTCATGTAGAATTTCAAAATGAATACCATGAAAAAGTATTCACTGACAGTTTTGCCATCGAGTGGTCAGGTGGAATTAGGGTAAAAATATTTCTGAACATGGACATGAAGCTTATCAAATCAATTTGGCAACACCATGCAAAACTGTGTCTCGGAGCATATGCGGACAGCGAAGGCCCAGATCAGCCTGCGCATTCGTGCAGTCTGATCAGGGCATTCACTGTCCGCTAACAGAATCATTGGATACTATAAAATGTTTGAATGGAGAGCAAAGGTCCGGGATGATACTTTGCACATGCGCCAGATGACCGGAATCTGCGCATATTGCGCATGTCCGGAGTCACCTTTTTGCTTGACGCGGCCCATTTAATGACACGAGGAATAGAGCAAATTATCACTGAAAAAAAAGGTACGAGAAAAGTCCAGGTAGTGCCACAATCACAAGCCGCAGCCCTTCCCAGACAGCAGGAAGAAGAGAAAACAGACAAAACCAAACAAGCGCAAATCGAACAAACGTACGAAAAACACCAAGAGTAGCTCTCTCTTCCCCAAATGAGGTAAACGCAATGCTAAAAGGACTGAAAACCATAAGAACAAAACAATACAAGGCGAGACATAAAACAAATCGCCTTGTAGAACAAACCACAAAGCAAAAAAGATTCAGATTAACACCGGGACCACCGCCCCAGAACGGCCAGTAGAATAAACACAAACCACCGGGGTGGGGTTGGGGGTGGGGGGGGGGGGGGGGTGGGGGAAGGGTGGGGTATGGGGGGGGGAGCAAAACACTCTTACGGCCAGCCAAATTCACCTGGGTCCCGATGTAACTCTTAATACAGAAAAAAAAATAAAAAAAAAAAAAAAAAAAAAAAAAAAAAATCGGTTCGCATAAAGGCTCCCAACTCAGTCAATGCATCAAAGCGAAAACATGAAAATCAAATTCATCACTATGATGAATGAGGAGTAGGACAAATTATCACTGAAAGTCACCCCTTAATTTGCCCGAACCATCTCATAACGAAACGGGAGGATATTAGGAGCGGATATGAGGGCAGGGATGTTAAAGTTAAGCTTTCAAACTGAGGGTATCGAATGATAGCTTCACTGAAGACTTTGCCTTGGGACTGTTGAGACAGGGTGGGTGGGTCTTGGGGATGGGTCAAGTTACATTTTTTTTTCAGAACATAATGCCTTTTTACAGTAAAACTTGAATGACACGAACCCCTATGGCTCGTTTACCGTGCTTTATTCGAACTCGTTATTGAGTCCATAGAAAATTCTTTCGATACCTCATGATAAGTATTTACAGTTATTTTAGGTCAATTTTCTTATTTATCATAGAAATTGTTTTGTGTGCTCAATAGAATCGTCTCATCGATACATAACATTATTTAATAGAAGATAAAAACACCCCTAGATTCATCACGAAAACATGCCTGTATAATGTTGACCCCCTTAAACCCTACTTTTATATAGTAAAACTGGGGTTTACAGGGGTAAACATTATATTTCTTATTTCTGCTAAAAAACATAGATTGTGGTACTCGTTAGAACCGCCTCGCCGAGGCGGTTCTAACGAGTACCACAATCTATGTTTTGAGCAGAAATACGAAAAATATCGGAATTTTTATCTGAAAGTTGTCCTATTTTGGTGGTAAAATTTTCAGTATTATTTGAATAGGCTTGCTTTCGTAATATATTGTCATTTTCTTCCAGACCTGGCGCTTTGGTTAATCCTCTGTGGCTCGAACTACCCCTGTATAGAACAAATTTGCATGGCTCCAAAGATGTTCGAGCCATTGAAGTTCGACTGTATAACAAATAGGCGGAAATAAAGGGTCTGAACTATGTACCCCACTTTAGTATTTGAGCCCAATCGTGAGAAAACCCCCGGCCCCTCCTGCAAACTGCATGTGCGAACAATAAAGGTGCAGATCAACCGCGCAGTCTGATCAACGCTTTTGTTGTTTGCTACTTGGAAAGTATGATTACTTAGGTTGCTGTATGCCAAAACCCGTGGGTTTTGAGACTGAGCAGGCAGCTTTTGTCTCACCTGATCGATCGGAACCCCCGAAGACAGGTTTTCAAGCGACGAAGCCCAAATAGTAAAACAGGTGGTTTCCAGGGGTGTATTTTAGTTCTGCTCAAAATCATAGATTGTAGTTGCTCAGTAGAATCGCTTCTAAGCATGATATTTACATTATAAACATTTGCAACCTTCAAGTTAAAATGATTAAAGTTCAAAGGCAATCTTTAATTGGTTGTTTATAACGGTGGATTAAAGTATTCTACATAATAGATAATTGGACTAATCAGTTAATTATGGGCCGAGTTTGTTATGTGCCGAGTTGGTTATGTGCCGAGTTTGCTATGTGCCGAGTTGGTTATGTGCCGAGTTTGCTATGTGCCGAGTTGTCCCACAATCGGGTAGAACAAGTTTCTACTGAAATAGTCGCCCTGGGGCGTTTATTAAGCGTTGAAGTGCGTGGAATTGCGGGATGGTCGACTGTTAATAACGAGCTTAAGCGACCTGCAAAGCAGGCCGTCACCTGCGCAGCAGGTGGCGAAGCTTAAGCGAGTCTCTCACATACTATGCAGAAGAACTCGCATGCGCGGCTGACTGGTTTCGCAAATCTACAGCGGAGTGTATCGGCTTAATATTGAACCCAAAAACAAACACTAATTTATGTCCGTTGCCAGCCTGGTTTCCGAAAAATATGATGATCAGATACGTTCCGCTGCAAACATGGAAAGCCAGTCAACCGCCGCAAGCGATCTCATTGGCTGTAATGAATCGTATAGCCAATGAAATAGAAGGATACATTCTTTTTACGACATTGACACGGATAAATGACTGATCTGCGTTTAGCCGCCATATCCCCCAGTCTCAACGCAACAAGACAGTGAACATGAACTCTATAGAAGTTCCAGAAGTCTGTGCACTGGCTATCAACAATCTTCCGATTGTTGGTAGGCCTATTTGGCGTCTTACCGAGGGGAAGCATATTGTCAAGTTAGAAATAACTTGGCAGCTTCCCCGAAGTACTACAACGAGGCGAACCAACTAACGCTCTAAGACAAAGAGAAAGCTACCTGCCGATGGCGTGATTGAAGAACAAGATGGCGCGACAAAGATGGCGGATCGTTCCAAGATGGCGGCGCCCACGCTACCCACGAATACCGATCAACTAAACGTAGCAAGGTGAGCGAGCCCTTCTACGTCCATGGAGTCCAAGGAGAAAACGCCGCCGAGACCTAGTACTCCCAGTACCGCTGCGGTGACAACCACGGACCAACCCCTGGAGGGGGAAGGGAAGAAGGTGTTGTCGCGCAAGAAGTCGACGCCCAAGACGCCAACTAAGGCTTCTACTCCGAAGGAGCAGCCACTGCCACAGAGGAGGAGGACCCCTTCGCCACCAAAGAAGGTATTGCGGCTAAAGTCACCTGTACCGCAAGTTCCCAGTGGGCAGGAGGGAAAGACCACCACCGGAGCTGGAAGGGCATTTCCACTTCACGAGAAGTACGACCTGGATGAAGTGGTTTCTGGTACCACCAAGGACAGGAGGAGATACTACATAGTGAAGGCCAATAGACTGCCAAGATTCGAAGAGGAAATCAACGTGGATCTTCCTGCATACTTTATGCATATTCATAAAGAAAAGGATCCAAAACCCAGATGGTTGTTCGTCAAGGGACCTACCTCCAAAGCCTTCAACAAGAAGTTATACGAGAAGATGGAGAAGTTCTACCAACAAGCGAAATCGTCTGGGGATGCAGTCTATTGGTACGACCTCCTGGACCGCTCCAGCAAGGGTACCGACCCTACAGTTCCGGTCATCCACAAGGTGACGCCAGATTCTTCCTGAGGTACGATTCCTGGCCCTTCTCAGGGCCACTTACATTGAGCGGAGTTAATCTATATTGTGCATTAGTAGATTACTCATGTTAAAGCTCTTTTCTTTTGACCTTGATTCTAAATTCGGAAACTTACAGACCTTGACCTTTATGCATATCATCCGATATCGTCCGATCAGGCGAGGTAGTACACACATGAATTATGCGTGCACACCGTTTCAAGCCAAGGTCAGGGTAAAACTAGTCCAGATTTTTCTGGCGCTGCCTCTATGTGCCTCTGGTGCCTGGCAGCGTTAAAAATCTGTAAACTGTAACTGTAGCCGCCATATTTGGTATGTGACTTCTCTCGCATTAAACAACATTTTCGTGTATTTAAGTGTAAATACTGAAGTTTTGACGTAAAACATGGATTACATTTCTACAGCACATAACAGAAATATTATGCGTGGAGAAGAATTGATCACTGACAACATGATAAAGGTAGGATATGCGGTGATTTCAGCTGACTGCAGATCAGCTGATCGTTCGCGGTATAGCTAAAAGGAGACATCAAGTTGAATTTTTTTCTTTTATTTTTTTCGACGAAATCAGCCTATAAAAATAAATTTTCGGGGTGCATGCATAATTTCTTTTTACTATAAGACTAAATATTTGTTTATACACTTGTAACAGGTAAAATAAAATAAATAAAAAAAAAAAATAAAAAAAATGCCACGACCGGGGATTGAACCCGGGCCGTCCGCGTCACAGGCGACCACTCTACCACGGCTTGTACCTATAGCCACCACAAAGCAGTACAAGAGTATCATATACCTATAGCCGGTGACACACTAATGTACAAAATTTCATGGAAAAAAAATATTCGATGTTGTGCAATTTGCCTCGGACCTACGTTTAAACAGGATTTGTCTGGTCCGCGACTTTGCATATCTGATGAAAAAAAAGTACATAAAATGCTTAAGATCGTTTCATAGGTAACACTAGACTGGCTCCAGTCTCTAGTGACAAAATATTTTTTCTTATAATCTGTTTAATAATCCACTAAATAAAATCAGCGTGATATCCTAACTATAGAGGCTGGTCTCTAGTGACCAGCCTTTAGTCATGATATTTTTTTGGGTTTTATCGTTGTGGATTATCAAAGAGCATTAGGAGAAAAATATTTATTTTATATTATCTACCTTGCCTGTGGTGAGTTCAACAACGTGAGTGCTCGCGGGTGCTCAACTGATTGGTACCCAGCTTGACATATTTTATACATAAATCGGCACCAATGAAGTGGGATCGTAAAATTGGGCGCTCGCGAGCATCCACGTTGTTGAACTCGCCTCTGGTTCAGTCAGAATGTTTGATAAATTAAAAAAAAACAAAACCTTTATTTCCTGATAACCCCATCCCCTGCCCCCCCCCCCCCCCCCCCCCCCAACACACAAAAAAGGCAATAATAATAAAGATAAAAAAATAATAATAATTAAATAATAAAAAAAAAAAAAGATACCTACAAGCTTGAGGTGAAATAATGGAGAAATGAAATGAAACTTTATGTGCAAAATGAATCATTTGACCAATATTCGACTTAACATTCACGACTCTTTTGGCTAATTCAGCAGACGACAAATTGGTTTCTTATTTTTCCCAGAAAATAGGATCTGACATTTCATGCAAATTGTCTGCATTGGACAAATTGCATGAAATATCAAATCCCTTTTTCTGTGATAAATATTTCAATATGTCGTCTGCTGAAAGTTTTTCTTTGTCTTTATTCGCAGGTCCATATGTTAAAATATCACTGGGTACGTCACAGATTATATCACTGTAAAGATCACTTGGAGGCTCCATTGTAATTGTCTGCATTATTAAAACCGGTAATGTGGTGATAACAAACAAAAGGGATGTGAGTTCGACAGCTGTAGTTTAACAGGAAACATCTTGAAATATCTTGATAGAAGCAAGGCAATAGCAGCAGGGTCGAGAAGTAATATGGAACATAGTCAGTGGAAGGAAAATAACCACGCTGAAAATATAAAAAGCCATACTAAGTACAGTCGAACCTCAATAGCTCGAAGACCGATGGCTCGTTTACCATGGCTAATTCGAACTCATATTTGAGTCCCTACTAAATTCTTCCGCTAGCTCAAGAAAACAAATATTTAGGGAAATTTTCTTATTTTATCATGAAAATGTATGTTGTCTGTACTCATTAGAATCGCATCATCATCGAGGCGATTCTAATGAGTACACTCAACATACAACTATTGTGAAAGAAATTAAACCCCCACCATTTGCTTCCTGACCTGGCACCATGATTAACCCTCAGTGGCTCGAACTACCCATGTCTCGCACAATTTTCTATGGTCCCAAAGATGTTCGAGCCATTGAAGTTCGACTGTATCGTACAAATTACCAGCTAAAGTTAGTGCTGACCTATACTGCATAAAATGAATGACTATTACATACAAATAATTACTGCATTTTACACTTAAAATATCCTTATATGACTGACTTTGTGGATGGATGTCTGATGGCCAGTTTTCCATAACTCAAATTAAAAGTTAGCACATCACGAAGTTCCGGACCTACACACGTACGCAGTCCCGGACCCATGCACATACGCAGTCGCGGACCCACGCCTGTAAAATACCAATGGCTGGCACAGAAAATAAGAACTAAAATATTATTTTTACCAATATGTGGCATTGGGTGGTACTGTCACTCTTATAAGCTGATAAGGTGTAGACATTCTACAAGGTGTAGACATTCTACAAGGTGTAGACATTCTCTGTGACTGTAAAGTTACTGCAAGAGGATTATAAAAAGTGAAAACACAGTCGACTCTCGTTATCTCGACCTCGCTTATCTCGAATAACCGCTTATCTCGAAGTGAAAATCTGGTCCCTGTTTTAACACAGAGATCTACCAACAGGCAACAAAATATTGTGGAAAAAAAAAAATAATAATAATAATAATAATAATAATCGACTTTATTTATAGAGGGTAACACATTTAGTAATCTAGTACTAATCTTCCATGTGGCCCTCTTTTTTCCTGGGTAGAAACCAGTACTGAAAAGAGGAGAAATTGCTCCTGCTCCTCTTTTTCACAATGTTTTCAGTATATCTCTAACTTATGTGTTGGCTATCCTGGGAGTACAAGCCCAGACGCGCTCGAACATTCTCAAGGACAGGACGGGGTTCGACGCACAAAAGCAGTTCCTGGCCAACGTCGAAGACGCCATCGCCTCACCCGTCGACATCCCAAGCAGCATCGCTCGATATCAAAAGACGCTCCAGTATGCGTCAACCCCTCTGGACTTTGTCTTTGGGATTGGGCTCTACCTCGCCCCGATTGACATGGCCCTCCACCCGGGCAATGTCCAGGGCTACAACAACGAAATCGTGATCGCTGGATCTGAAGCAGCAATAGGCCACAACCCGGGAATGAACGAATCAGAGCAGATTGGCAAGAACACAGGCGATAAGTCCTTCGAAGGAAAAATCGCAGCACCAGCCGGGACTGATCACAAGGGGCCGCCGAGTGGCAAACCCGCAGGGCCACCTACGTCAGCCGCTGTTGCTCCGCAACAACACGTGTCTGCCGCGGCTGCGACAAGCCACGAAGAAGAGAAAACGGCTCTCATAGCCGCAGGGGTCGGGGTCGGCCTAGTGGCGCTTTGGCTGTCGTTGAGATAGCCAGTCCCATGCGGCCACGAGAAGAAGCGCCCCCACGCCGATGACCAAGGCCCACACGTTGTAAGCGAGCCAAGCCGCGGCCTTCCCTAACGTGCTCAGGAGCCAAGAGACGATTGAGCCTATGATTCCGGGCAGGGCCGCAGCGGTTTTGCCGGCCAATTTGGCCAGGGCGCGCCCAAGGGCCTGTAGGTGCTTTCTTACCCACTCCTTGACCCCCGCCCTTGTCGGATTGCTTTGGAGCCGGCGATGGGGTGCCCCCCGCTCATCCACCAGTGACAGCAAGGACGAGAGTGCTTATCGCCATGCCGATTGCTGTAAGGATGCCCGCGATCGTTATCCCCTGCTCGCGGAAGAGAGTTCGAATTCGCTCAGCCAGGTCTTCATGGAGGAGCCGCCTGATGGTCTCACGAATTCTGTTGATCTGCGACCGGAAAGCTGCTCTATTCGTAGAGAGGGCGAGCCTCGCCTGCCTTTCAAGCTCGATGCCGGAGAGCTCGCCTTTAAGCTTCTCCAGTCGGTCTCGAATAGTTTCGGTCAGTTTTCGGCGTTCCCTGGCCAAGTGCTTTTCGACTTCGGATTTCCGGTCGTCGATGGCGCTAGGCTTCGCAAGGTTGTTAGCATGCTCGTCCTTTGATCTCGTCATGGCCTCCCAAACTCCGGCCACTTCTCTTCTGGTCTGGGCGACCCAGGCCATGTCAATTTGCGGATCATTAATGGTCTTCAATGCGGTTTCGACGTCTTCTACGCTTGTGGTATCAGCCACGCCGGAGAGGTCCTTCAGCTCGATGGATTCAATGTTTTTGGGGAGGGTTTCCTCAGCCGAGCTTCCGAGATGCCCCCCGATCTATAACCAGTGAGCCCTATTGATCTCCGCAGTGCATATGCGCCACCAGCCCGTATCTTCGGGCCAGCGTCTCTAGACCCAGAAACCGGAATTTTCCCCTCGTCGCAACAATGGAGATCTTCTTGTCGACATAATCATCGTCTTCTCCGGGCCCGTCAGGGTCGAACGTGGGGTTCTCGAACGTGACGTCATCCATCGCGGCGTTGACAGTGGATGCTAATTTGAAGGTTGTTGCGTGGCTTCAAATACACACGCCATGGCTTCGAGCAAATTTGGACGCAAGCTTAATCCTTACAGGTGCCTCAGCGAGCCCCTGGGGGTCAAAGGCGTGCGGCAGTCTGTCGTGATAACCAATAACCCGAGCACGATTGATCAGAATCAACAGCTGCTGATTCGATTCCCGAACCTCGCGCGCACGACGTTATCGTCCCGGGGACTGCCCGCCTGAATAGTGAAGATGCAAACCGGGACCTTGGTTCAGAACCTGGACCGCGCCATCATGAAGAAGACTGTGATCAAGATGTCCGGCAACGAGGTGATGTCCGTCGACGATAGTGACGTCCTCAACTGTACGGCGATCTCTGGAAGACGGTCTTGGAGAGGAAAAATGACCAATACCAAGGCATCGATACGTCTGGTAACCGAAACGCAACGCGGATTCGCATCGATGCCGGAAACAAAGATGAGACAGTCGCGGCCGACAAGGCCATCGCCGATGCCTTCGGCAACCGCTTCTACATCCCGCTCGATTTCGAGCTGCTCGAGGGCCACATGCCGTTCTACCAAAGCGCGCTTGGAGACAGGCTGGAGTACGAACTCCAACGAACCTTCAACGACTACAGCCGCGCAATTCGGGCCACAGACGATGCCGACGCGTCATATGACATTGAAAACATCAGTCTAGAGTATGAGATCGTCACGTAGCCAGAGCTGGCTCGCATGATCGCCAATCAGTACAACGGCCGCCTCGCGATCCTCTATGACCGGATTCTGAGGCACCGAAAAATAAGCAGAGAAAAGAGCGACACCCTCTGGAATATCAACCTCAACGTGCCCGCCCGCAGCATGAAGGGAGTCTTGATGCTCTTTGAGGACGTTACCGCGCAACAGCCCCTCGCTCGCAACACGGAGTCCTTCTATAACCCGAAAATAACGAAGGTTATGGTCACGATCGAGGGGATCCCCAACCAGCTCTTTAGTCAGGGGATGCGTGCCTATCAGATGTGGGACGAGGCAAGGAAGTTTTTTGCACCCGGCAGGAAACGCCACCCCGAGGTGGCAGTGGTGGCGAAAGACCTAGGTCTCGCTTACGTCTCTCTCGGGGAGTTCTTGACCTCCAATTTCGCTCTGTGGCTTGACCTCAGGACAACCGATGATGACCGGTTTCATGGCAGTGGCCGCCGGATAGAGAATGCGAGCGAAGGAGTGACCATCCAGTTGACTAAGACGTTACCGCGCAACAGCCCTTCGCTCGCAACACGGGCGGCCGGCGCTTTGAACATCTATCTCTACATCATCATGGACGCCCTGCTGAACCTCGAAGATGGCCGGTTCGTCTCAGCTGTTTATTAATCATCTTCTGCCCAAGCGCGCCCATTCGGCAATTGTCTGTGGGCAGACGGGATGCGGATAAAACCGTTTTCGTCCTGTCTCTGCTCGAAGAAGGCCCCTACCGGGTTTTTTTTTCGACACGTCGTGATTCTGTGCCCCACCATAGAGCACAACAAGACCTACAACCAGTGCCCCTGGCTCTGGACGGACCCTGAGATCTATGTTCTAGACCCCGGTGAGCGCCTGCACGATTACCTGCGGGCCTTCTACCTGGTGGTTAAGGGCGAGCCAACACTTTTCATCATCGACGACTGCTCGGCCACGAAGGCTCTGACGAAGAAGAGAGACATGCTGTCAGAGTTAGCGTTCTCGGGCCGCCACGCCAACATAAGCGTCTGGGTCCTCACCCAGAAATACAACTCAGTTCTGGAGGACTTGCGCGAGCAGACGCGCTGGGTCGCACTCTTCCACTGCAAGGATCGCGACAGCTTTGAAGACTGCCTGCGGGAGAACGACGTGATACCGACAAGAGAACAGCGGGCGTTGGTGCGGCAGCAGCTAGCCGAGAGAAAACACACCAAGCTTCTGTTAAAAACAGATCAGCCTGCTGCTTATATAGTTGTGTAGCAATGCTTCCTGTTACTGAAGGGATGCTAGTCGCCGCGCTTGGCACGCATTTGGTACTGCTGGTTTTCGTTGCTAGGCAAATCGCACAGTGTCTGTGCCGAGTCACACTCCATATTAGACGGGCCCGCCGGCTTGTAATAGTAGTTGCGGTCATGGTACCAAAGCCGTAATTCAAAATCATAAATCCATAAACGAATGACGAATCAGAATGTTCAGACCAACAGACATGGACCCCAGAACAAAGGGTGTAATCAGGCGTCCGCGGATAGTAAGTATTACTTGGTAAGCAAGCTTCGCCCACCATGCCCATGGGCCTGAACGAAGGAAATATCGGTAGAAGCGTATGTCCGGGATTTGGGAAGTCTACTTATGGCGCGTCACTGGCAAAAACATCAGAAACAATTCTGGAAACTGCCACATTGTAGGGATTGACTAGATCATGATGTCTCCCATAGAACTTCTTAAGTGTTGCTACCAGTTTGGTTTTTTGATACCCCTGGCTCAACAACTTTTGAGTGAGCACTTTCCCACGCTCCATGAAGTCCTGATAATTTGAACAAGTTCTGGCATAACGGATTAACTGTGAAACGTAAACGCCGTATGCTGGTGCAGAAGGGATATTACTGCTCAGGAAAGGAAAGTTAACGATGGGAAAATTGAAGTCATCCCGTTTGTCGTAAAGCCTAGTAGTAAGCTTTCCATTGTCGATGTAGAGATAACAATCCAAGTATGAGGAGGAGGCTGAAGTCTCCGTTGTTTCCTTTATAATAGGCGAAATGGACTGTGATGAACTGATCAATGAGCTGTCAGTTGCTGACCCGCAGGGCGCTGGTCTAGACGGGTGGCTCCACCGGCAGCCGCCACTGCGGCGACGCCAGACGCGCCGCAGGATGAAGAACGGGTGCAAAAACGCCGTGAACGACTCGCTGCGATCGCGTCGGGAGGTCAAGCTGGGCAGTATGGACTGGTGGTCCGCGGGAAAACATTCACCGCCGATCAAATCGATGCTCTGGATAACACCGAAATCGAGAAGCTCTGGATAACACCGAAATCGAGAAGCTGTACGCCCGCTACGAAGCCAGGCTGGGGGCGGCGATGACGAAGACCTTGGGGTCTGCGGCGCTCCAGCTCTATGCGGGGATGGCTGCCATGTTCCTCCCAATCGAAAACCAGCCAGGGCTTATCGCAGACCTCCAGAGCGACCCATTTGTCGGACACGCGCTTAGCAGTGCTACCTGCGAGCTCTATGTGCTGGCTCCTACCACCGCTACGGCATGTTCCTTGCACCGCTTACCGCTGCGCTGACAACCTTTAAGCACTGCCAATTTGGACACTTCTGCCCTGTTGGAGTACACGATAGAGGAGACGAAGCAGGAGAATCAAGAGACGGCGGAGGAGCCAGCACAGAGTCCTCCAGAGGAAAGAGTTACAAAGAAAGTTAAGGATCCAAAGAAAATGGTAGCCGGGCGTGCCGGCGCTGCCGCCCGAAAGGCAAAACAAGAAGCACCCCCCACCCTGCGGGCGACGGCACGTCTACCAATATTCCTCCAAAGGAAGCGGCAGCTGTTTCCGCGGATAAACGGCCGCGAAGGACTAACTAAATGGACCCCGTGGGTCGGTGGGGCTTGTTTTGCGGGCGGAGCGCTCGTGTTTCTCCGAAACGCGCAAATGAGAAGACCCGCGTCGGCAGCCCCCGTTGACTCCGCGCCCAAGCAGCTTGCCCGCGGTGCTAGGCAATTAAAGACACGAGATCCCTTTTATATGGAATGAGCAATCATGACGACTTCAGCAACTGACGGGAAGATGATCGTGAACGCGCTCTACCACAGCGCCGTAGTCTCGGGCTTGGCCACGGGATACGCCCGGCTTGGTAAGATGGCGATGGGGGTTAGCCCCCCGAAGCTTGACGTCACCCCCCCCCCGTGACGTCGGCATGGTGGTGCTAGACGTCGCTCTGGCCATGGGAACCAAGGACCTGCTAATTAAACAGGGGATTATACCTGCAGATATCATGAAGTAATTGCAAGTATTGCAATGCTCGTTGGGGGCGCCCTGGTGAACGCCCTTGCGTTCTCGGGATCGAACTACTTATTCACCATTTTGAGAAGCTCTTGCGTCGACAAAGAGCGCAAGCGTCACGATAAAGCAGTCGTGCAGCTGCAGGCCGCACAGGCGTCATGGTCCCGGAAACGGACCGAGCGCCTCGACTGGATCAACGAGGAACTTCGCCGGCAAGGTCATGCTGTTAAGACGTTCCGGGATGTTGACGCCTTTTGCTCGCCGACTTTTATCACCCAAGTGACGGCCAGAAAGACCGTCAGATCGCCTTCGTCATCCTGGGGATGGCCGCGATAGGCCTGGTGGCCTACAGACTCGCCAAGTAATCCGTGTTTCATCGCGCGTTTGAATTTTTTCGACGAAGGGAATATGCTAGCAATGCTGGCCGACGAACTGTATCTCGCTATGCTCGAGGTCGGGCACGCGGTCCGCCGCCATAAGATTCCTGATCCTCTGGCCCACACCATGATCGATATCGCGCAAAAGTCGCTTGAGCTCTGGCGGCAAGATGAAGGGGCAGCCATTCGGTTCGCCGCGGGGGTGCTGGCTGGCCCGACCAGCCTCAGGGCGACAACTGGACAGCTTCCTGAGCCTGTGGCGTCCGCATGTTCTGGTCGAGCTGCTGGAATACCTTAGTAGCAATGGCCGACAGTAAGCTCTCTGTCCTATACTACAGCCTCTGAGGCTACTGGAAGGGGCTCGCAGCCATCGAGAAGCTGGCGTCTGCAGCAAAGGTGACTGATCAGCAGGCCAAGGACTGTCTCAAAAGGCAGGCCATCTGGCAGATGTATCTGCCTGGCCACCGGCGCGTACCGCGGCCGAATTTTGACGTGGCGGTTCCCAACGAGCTCCACCAGGCGGATCTGCTCTTTCTGCCACACGACCGCGTTGGGCGGAAAACCTTCCACTACGTTCTCATGGTCGTTGATGTAGCCTTACGCTACAAAGAGGCCGAGCCTCTGGCCACAAAAGAGGCTAAATAGGTTGCCGATGCTCTGTCTCGCATCTACAGACGGAGGTTATTGAAGTGGCCTAAGCTTCTCCAGGTTGACCCCGGGCGTGAGTTTATGAGTGCGTTGAGCCAGCTGCTCGCCAAACACGGGGTCGAGATCCGGCGCGGTCGGGTTGACACCCACCGGGACCTAGGGGTCGTAGAACGCTTCAGCCGGACGCTGGCTGAACGCCTCTTCGGGCACCAGTATGCCCAGGAGATGCGGCTTCCTTCAGGTCAAAGGTCGACTGAGTGGGTTAAGCGATTGCCCGCAGTTGTCGCAGCTCTGAACGGAGAAGTGACCAAGTCGACTTGCAAAGAGCCCTCTGATGCCATCAAGGCCAAGACGCTGCGCCACGGCACACAAAAGCTCTCCTCTGTAGTTCCTGGCCGCCCAGTTAGTCTCGAGGAGCAGAAAGTCCCCTCGGGAGTTGACGTTCGCTTCCTTTACCAGCCTGGCGAGCTAGAGGGCGGTCGGCGACGCGCTACAGACTCTCTGTGGTCTCTTGAGGTTCACAGGCTGGGACGATCGGTATCCAAACCCGGCGAGCCCGTGTTGTATTACTTGCAGGACGGCCCGCCACGTGGTTTTGTCAGGGAGGAACTCAGCTTCCTCCGGATGGGGTTCTCAAGCGCTGAGCGCTGCTGCTCCTCCTTTTTGGTTGCACTCGAGACAGGTCAGCCTGATGTTATCGTGGATGTGGCCCGCGGAGTTGTCGAACCGGTCGACACTGAACAGCTGGGTGTAGGCTGGTAAGCCCATAGGAGCTCGATGTTGCACGCGTCACAGCGATTGTTCTGGGCCTCCTTCAGTGCTAGGATGTGATCAACCTTCAGGTTAAACCTGAGCCCCTTGGCTTGGTCCTGTCGCTTGTAGGCCACCAGTTTCCTCTGGATGACTTTGTGGAGCTGCTGCTCGGTGAGTGTGCGTGCACCCTCAGAGCCCTCCTCTGGGGGGCATACTACCCGCTCGAGCTGGCTGAGCTACTCCACCCGTGAGACTGCAAGCCAGGTTGGACCATTGGAGAAAGTCGTCTATGATCCAGACTTTCTGGGGGTCGGCAACTGTGAGACCCTGGCTCGAGTGAACGGTGAAGGCGTAGCCAAGAGCCCAGTCCTGGCCCCACTTGCCGTCGAGGACCTCGCGGGCATATTTCAAGGCACCTCAACGACGTCGTTCTGGACGAGCTCTTGGTGGTCTGGCCTGCCATCTAGCAAGGGCCCAGGGACGGTGACCATGATGTTTTGCCGCCAAGTGTCTTTGGGCCGGTATAGCAGAGGTACGGGGGCGTCCGGGAAACACTTCTCATGGCGCTCGAACAGCAGCCTCTGGGCCCGATCGCGAACCTTCTGCCTCGAGGTCAAGATGAGATCACATAGCTTCCAGGCCTCCACGAAGCGTTCCTACCCGAGGCAACCAGGAAGCGCCTTTTGCACCTCTCGGCACTGGACCCTGTCGGGCTAAAGGCGGATTCGCTTCCTGAGGGCCTTGAGAAGAGGGTCTTTGGCTCTGTTACCTCGACCTCTTCGTAATAGGCGGCATGCCCGCGGAGCCAGTCGTGTGGCATTTCTCCGGCGATTGGGGGCGGCTGCCCCTGATCGCCACAGCAGATGACCTGGACGCCCCGACCCTCGAGCCAGTCGAGGAAGGTTGGGAAGAGTGGGGCGGGGCACTGTGCAGACCTCATCCCAGATGATCACACGGGGAACCAATTTCTCATCCTTTTGGGCGTCCAGGCCGTTTAGCCGCTCCAGCGGAAGAAGCTGTGATAGGTCTGACGCCCCTGGCCCGCATCTCTTTGGCCAGGCGATGGGTCGGGGTGAAGACGAGGGGGTTTCTGGTGCGAAAGGGCTCGATCGCTCGCGTAGTTTTGCCGCTGCCCCCGCCGCCGTTTAGGTAGCTCAGCCGATGTCGAGTCAGGGGGTCGTCGTGGGGCGGCGCGGTGCTGGGAGTGAGGTCCTTTTCAGAATAAATGGTCAGGCTTGGCGAGGTAGGCTGCGTGTTCCATCGGCATGTAGAAACTCTCGCCTCTGGGCTGAGGCAATCCCATCTCGTGGTGGCCTCGGGGTTGCCTTGTCGTGGCAGGTGAGACAGATGCGGCAATGCCCTTTTGGGTGCACCTCATGAGGCTTGTAGGCCCCGACCCCCTTGAGCTTGCAGAGCGCCGTTTTCTTTACATAGATGGAATCGGTTCCCACTCGGACGGCCTCATAGGGTTCGAACCTCTGTAGCACTGGGAGGAGGTTGATGTGGGCGTAGGCCAGCATCGAGGCCCTCAAATGGGCGAACTGTGGTTGAGAGCCATCGTAGTAGGTGAGGATGTGACCAAGCTCGCACTTCATTGGCGCTCCGACCAAAGAGCCCGAGGGGCGAGTGTCCCGGACAAGGCTCGCCGCGATCGGTCACCAGCCTCCTCGTTAGCCTTTTTCCATCTGCCTTGCTGCCCTGGGTGAATTTGCCGATGACGGAGCAGGCCTGATCCCTGCTCTCGGGCAGCCAGACCTCAGTCTGCTTCTCGAAAGAGATGATCGCCTCCCTGACTTTGAGAGACCTCCACAGGCCAGACTCTGCCAGAAAGTCAAGGAGCTGTGTCGGGGCCCAACCGCCTTCGGAGAAATGCCTTCCAAACCAGGCAGGGATGGCCGGATGGCAGGTAGCCTCAAACTCCCATTCTTGAATGTCGGCGAAGCCTGTGCCTATGTCTTTGGGGAGAGGGCCATTAATTGCCACGCGGGTCATGCGGTGAGTCGGATGCCCGAACCGCTCGAAATAGGGTTTGGCTTCACCCATACCCTGGAAGGATGCCGGATAGCAGGCCTTCATGTCGATAGAAGTGACTTCCCTCGTGTCATAACCCATCGAGTTCCAGAGGCCGCCGTGACCTTGCTCCCCGCAGGCCTTCTCGATGTCTGGGAGGAGGTTGGCTGGGGTTGACTTCCAGCCGTTCCTTTCCTTTGCCATAATGCTAGCCGCATGGTTTTCGCCGAAGGCTCTCTGAGCAAGTTCAGGGTCACCCAGTTTGGCGCAGATCGCTTTAAGTCTTTCTTGGGCCTCTCGTGTACTGTAGGTGCGGCCGTTCTGGAGCACAAACTGGTCGACATTGAGCTGTCGGTCTTGGCCGCCCAGGAGCCAGACCGCTAATGGCTCGCCCTGGGTGACTTCCCGGATGGCGTGCCAGACGTTGCCCTCGTAGATGTGGACCTCTCTACTCTTGGGAAAGTGGAGGTCTTTGGGCAAGGCGTGGCCGTTGTGGCAGATGAGTTCTATGGGTCGGTTTCTGCCGTATTTACCGCGGTTGAAGATGTCTTCGCCAGCAATGTCCCTCAGGACGATTGGTCTCCAGAGAATCTTTTCCAACTTGGCAACGACCTTGGCGCCTGTTTCGTGGACCCTCTCTTCCCACTCCCGGATCTTTTGTCGCCGTGCGGGTGTAAGTCCCTGGCCTCTCAAAGCACCCTCGAAGTGCTCCACAACTCTCTGAGCCACACAGTTGAGATCACCATCTCTTAACTGAGCTAGGTTGGCAGGATCAGGATCCCTGACGGGGAAGAGGCCGTAGACAACTGCGGTGACGGGGTAGGCGTTCTGATAGAACACACTATCGTTTCCAGTCAATACCCCAGGGCTTGTGTTCCGAGCGACCTTGACGACCCCCGGCCCTTCTTTCGCTCGGCCAACACTGGATCAAACTTGTCCTCAAGAACCCAGTCATCTTCAGCTTTCTCCCGGAGAAACTTGATTCTCAGGAGAAACTCCGTGTCCCCCGGGAGAGCCGCCAGAAGTTGGGTAGCCCTGACGTCGGCCATCCGAGTGTCCAGTGCCAACCTGCCGGCTCTGGCATATATGCCTTCGGTGATGTCGAGATTGCCAACGTCCAGCGGGTTTTCTCGTTCAATCCTCCATGTCGAGGCGGCGCCATCTACCTCGAATTCATCTGGCGTCCTTAAGTATCTCGACCCACGGCTCGTAAGCCGGGAGCCGGGTGGGGACACGATCATCCAGGTCGACAAATAGCTACTGTGGTCGAAGCGGCCGGGGGAGGAGTCTTTCCTCGGCTTCTGGAATGGGCTCATCGAGGATGAACCTTGGCTTGTACTCTGCGAGCATTTCTTCGATCAGGTCATCCATAGTAATAGTAGCCATATGTTAGATGGGTATATACTTTGTATCACCTTCCTCTAAATGAAATATATATGGGTATATACTTTGTATCACCTTCCTCTAAATGAAATATATATATATGGGTATATACTTTGTATCACGCTCCTCTAAATGAAAATTTCGATGGCGGCGAGGCGCGCAAATTCCTTTCGCGTCGCTTTTGTTGCACGACGCCACTCACTCCTATACCCGCACTGACAACAGAGCTTTTGCTTGTTAGTAACCCCTACTCCACCAGATGAACTTTACAAAAGTCCGTAATACAGCTTTTACCACAGAGCTCAGTTGAGCCCATCGTCAGCCATTTGCATGTGTTACGTCCCTTGGGCATGTCGTTTGTAGCGGTATATCAGCATATCAGCAGTCATTCGCTTCTTTAATAGATGAGTCCCCGGGCCGGCGAGGGTGGGGGCCGTCCCCAGGGGCTCTCGCTATGCTCACTTGGGGGCCTCAGGAGATCGGGCCCCCTGCTGCCGTTGGGATACGTAACCGTAGACAAAAGAAACTTTACTCACCCCCCACCCCCCCCCCCGCTGGGGGATATTATATATGCTTTTTCCCGCCACAAATTCCATAGGGTGCAATGTAAATTTGAGGACCCATTTTCAGCAGGACGCCTTGCTTCGTGTCCTTTGACTACCCTTTACGTTTGTAGACATCAATGATCTTTGCATGCGCATAAATTTGCAGCACCGAGGTGCTTTCCGTTGGCTGCTGTAGATGTAAAAATGTTTATTTATTGAATATTTGGCGCATTATAGTACACGTACTATTCCATTGACCGCATCCCGGATTGTGCAGGAATGTTTGTATACATCTGTACGTTTTTTCCGCCACAAATTCCATAGGGTGCAATGTAAATTTGAGGACCCATTTTCAGTAGGACGCCTTGGCTCGAGACCCTTGAATACCCTTTACGTTTGTAGACATAATGGTCCGCGCATGCGCATAAATTTCCTTTGGCTGCTGTAGGCGTAAAAAAATAATTTATTTATTGGATTGGGGCTTGACGATATGTCTTTTGCTTGTTTGAATTTGTCATTTCCTCTTCCTCTTGGTGTCTGGGAAGGGCTGCGGATTGTGATTGTGGCACTTTTCTCTTACCGTTTTTTGAATGTTTGGCGCCCTATAGTGCACGTACTGTTCCATTGACCGCATCCCCGATTAGACAAGCTTGTTGGTATTGATGGGCTCTACAAAAGTTTTAAATTTTAGCTTAATCAGATGAAAAACAGACGTGGTATTAGGGGTCAAAATTTCAGGCATTTCCTACCAACTTTGGACTTCTTTTTTTTGAGCCTAATGCATCCTTCACCGATCGGGTGAAACTAGTGCCAGACGATACGCCTGGACCAATGACTCACTGGGGCCAAGTGCCCAGAAATTCTTATCACCCCTTTTTTAGATATATGGCCCAATCGGATAAAAAAACAGGCATTCCTGACCAACTTTGGACTGCTTATTTGAGCCTAATGCGACCTTCACCAATCCGGATGAAACTGGTGACAGACGAAAGGTCTGGACCAATGACTCACTGGGGCCAAGTGCCCAAGAAATCTCATCGCCCCTTTTTCGAATTATGGCCCCTGAATTTTCTGACAAATTGCTTTTAATATACTATGGTACTAGGGCAATGTTTGATACCAGTTTCAGCTCGATCGGTGAAGGTCACATTATGTGTCTTTTAATCTCTTTGTTCAGCAGACGAGACCTACAGACGCATTACCAGTCCTTATACCTTTGTTTTTACTGCATTAAGCTCTATACAATTTGAAACAAACACCACCCTAAGACCTATAAAGTCTATAAAAACGCGCCTGTCTGTTGCGAATTGATGGAGTTATTAGGGTATTTACGTTTTCCCGCCCAAAATTCCATAGGATGCAATTTGAATACCCATTTTCAGCAGGACGCCTTGTCTCGAGTCCCTTGACTACCCTTTACGTTTGTAGACATTAATGATCTGCGCATGCACATACATTTGCACCCCCGAGGGTGCTTTCTTTTGGCTGCTGTAGGCGTAAAGATGTTTATTTATTGAATATTTGGAGCGCCATAATGCACTTGGGATTCCATTGACCGCATGCCGGATTGTGTAGACATATTTGTATGGATGGGCTCTACAAACGTTCCAAATTTCCAAATTTCAGCTCAAACGGATGTAAAACAGACGAGTTTTAATCGGTTTACATTTCAGACATTCCCTATCAACTTTGGACTGCTTATTTGGGCCCAATTAGACCTTCAATGATCGGATGAAACTGGCGCCAGACGTTAGGTCTGGATCAGTGACTCACTTGGGCAAGGTGCCCAAATATTCTTATCGGCCCTTTTTCGAGATATGGCCTCTGAAAGTTGATATTTGCTAATGCTTGATCCCTAATAACTTACTAACGCACAGTCCGAATTTTCTGACAAATTGCGTTTTATGTACTATGGCACTACGGCAATATTTGGTACCATTTTTAGCTCGATCGGTGAAGGTCACCTTTTGTGTCTTTTAATATCTTTGTTCAGCAGACGAAACCTACAGACGCACTTCCAGTCCCTATATCTTTGCTTGTACTGCATGCAGCGCCATGCAGTTTGGCACAGAAGTCTACCTCCCTAAGACCTATAAACATTTTAAAATAGATGCCTGTCGTTTGCGAATTGATAGAGTTATTAGGGTATTTACGTTTTACCGCCCAAAAGTCCATAGGGTGCAATTCAAATTTGAGGAACCATTTGCAGCAGGACGCCTTGTCTCCAGTTCTTTGACTACCTTTTACGTTGGTAGACACTAATGATCTTCGCATGCGCAAAAAAAAATTAAAAGTGTTTATTTATTGAATGTTTGGTGCCCCAAGAACACGTGCTTTTCCACTGAACGCATCCCGGATTGTGCAGTCATGTTTGTATTGATAGGCGCTACAATCGTTCCGAAATTCAGCTTGCTCGGATGACACGCAAACGAGTTTTAAGGGGTCAAAATTTCAGGCATTCCATACCAAATTTGGACTGCTTATGCCTAATGCGACCTTCACCGATGGGGATGAAACTGGTGCCCGACGAAAGGTCTGAACAAATGACTCACTGGGGCCAGGGGCCCAAAAATTCTTATCGCCCCTTTCTCGAGTTATGGGCCCAGAAATTTGATATTTGCTAATGTTTGATCCTTATAACTTACTAACGCACAGTCCGAATTTTCTGACAAATTGCGTTTTATGTACTATGGTACTAGTGCAATGTTTGATACCAGTTTCAGCTCGATCGCTAAAGGTCACCTTTTGTGTCTTTTAATCTCTTTGTTCAGCAGATGAGACCTAAGACGCATTTCCAGTCCTTATATATTTGCTTGTACTGTATGAAGCGGCATAAAATTTGACACTTACATGTACCACCCTAAGACCTATTAAGTGCCTGTCTGTTGCGAATTGATGGAGCTATTAGGGTATTTACGTTTTCCCGCCCAAAATTCCATAGGGTGCAATTTGAGTACCCATTTTCAGCAGGACGCCTTGCCTATGACTACCCTTTACGTTTGTAAACATTGATGATCTGCGCATGCGCATACATTTGCAGCACCGAGGGAGCTTCCCTTTGGCTGTTGTAGGCGTAAAAAATTTATTCATTGAATATTTGAAGCGCCATAGTGCACGGGATCCCACTGACCGCATGCCCGATTGTGTAGACATATCTGTATGGATGGGCTCTACAAACGTTCCATATGTCAGCTTAATCGCATGTAAAACAGACAAGTTATTAGCGGTCAACATTTCAGGCATTCCCTACCAACTTTAGACTGCTTATTTGGGCCTAATGTGACCTACACCGATCGGGATGAAACTGGTGCCTGACGTTAGGTCTGGATCAATGACTAACTAGGGCCAGGTGCCCAAAAATTCATATCGCTCCTTTTTCGAGTTATGGCCCCTGAAAGTTGATATTTGCTAATGTTTGTCCCCTAATATCTTACTAACGCACAGTCCGAATCTTCTGACAAATTGCGTTTTATGTACTATGGTACTACGGCATTCTTTGGTACCAGTTTCAGCTCTATCGGTGAAGGTCACATTTTGTGTCTTTAAATCTCTTTGTTCAGCAGACGAGACCTACAGACGCATTTCCAGTCCTTATATCTTTGCGTGTACTGCATGAAGCGGCATACAATTTGGCACAGAAATGTACCGCTCTAAGACTATAATGTCTATAAAAAAACGCGCCTGTCTGTTGCGAAATGATTTAGTTATTAGGGTATTTACGTTTTCTCGCCCACAATTCCATAGTATGCAATGTAAATTTGAAGACCCATTTTCAGAAGGACGCTTTGCCTCGAGTCCCTTGACTACAATTTACGTTTGTAGACAATAATGATCTGCGAATGCGCATTAATTTGCAGCACCTAGGGTGCTTTCCTTTGGCTGCTGTAGGCATAAAAATGTTTATTTATTGACTGTTTGGCGCTACAAAATGCACGTGCTATTCCATTTATCGGATCCCGGATTGTGCAGGCATGTTTGTATGGATGGGTTCTACAAACGGTCCAAATTTCAGCTTAATCGGATAAAAAACAGACTAGTTATTAGGGGTCAAAATTTCAGCCATTCCTGACCAACTTTGGACTGCTTATTTGTGCCTAATGCGACCCTCACCGGTCGGGATGAAACTGGTACCAGACCCGAAAGGTCTGGACCAATGACTCACTGGGGCAAAGTGCCCAGACATTCCTATCGCCCCTTTGTCTAGTTATGACCCCAGAAAGTTGATTTCTGCTAATATTTGACCCCTAATAACTTACTAACTTACCGAATTTTCTGACAAATTGCGTTTTATGTACTAGGGCAATGTTTTGTATCAGTTTCAGCTCAATCGGTGAAGGTCACCTTTTGTGTATTTTGTGTCTGAAAGTTGATATTTGCTAATATTTGACCTCTAATAACTTTCTAACGCACAGTCTCAATTTTCTGATAAATTGCGTTTTATGTACTATGATACTACGGCAATGTTTAGTACCAGTTTCAGCAATCGGTGAAGGTCACCTTTTGTTTATTTTAATCTCTTTGTTCAGCAGACGAGACTTACAGACGCTTTTCCAGTCCTTATACCTTTGCTTGTACTGCACGCAGCGCCATACAATATGGCACAGAAATGTACCTTCCGCAGACATATACACCCTATTAAAAGCACGCCTGCATGTTACGAATTGATGTAATTATTAATATATATTATAATGTCTATAAAAACGCGCCTGTCTGTTGCGAATTGATGGAGTTATTAGGGTATTTACGTTTTCCCGCCCAAAATTCCATAGGATGCAATGTAAATTTGAGGACCCATTTTTAGCAGGACTCCTTGCCTTAAGTCCCTTGACTCGCCTTTACGTTTGTAGACGTTAATGATCTGCGCATGGGCATATAGTTGCAGCACCGAGGGAGCTTTCCTTTGACGTAAAAATGTATATTTATTGAATATTTGGAGCGCTATAGTGCACTTGGGATTCCATTGACCGCATGCGGATTATGCACATATTTGTATGGATAGGCTCTACTAACGTTCCAAATTACAGCAATCGGATGAAAAACAGACGAGTTATTCGCGATCAACATTTCAGGCATTCCATACCAACTTTGGACTGCTTATTTAGGCCTAATGCGACCTTCACCGATCGGGATGAAACTGGTGCCAGATGTTAGATCTGGACCAATGACTTACTAGGGCCAGGTGCCCAAAAATTCATATCGCCCCTTTTTCGAGTCATTGCCCCTGAAAGTTGATTTTTGCTAATGACCCTAATAACTTTCTAACGCAGTCTCAATTTTCTGACAAATTTCGTTTTATGTACTATGGTACTACGGCAATGTTTAGTACCAATTTCAGCTCGATTGGTGAGGTCACCTTTTGTTTATTTTAATCTCTTTGTTCAGCAGACGAGACCTACAGACGCATTTCCAGTCTTTACTTATGGAGTGGACGCAAGAAAGAAGAGCGGCGTGAAGCAGGAGTAGGTTTCGCCATCAAAACACTCCTTGTCAGCAAACTCGCACGACTTCCAAAAGGCATAAATGACCGCCTGATGACGCTGAGACTTCCCTTATCTGGTAAGAGGGATGCAACTATTGTAAGTGCCTATGCATCCACAATGACCAACCCAGATGAGGTCAAAGACAAGTTCTTTGATGATCTGGATTCTGTTATTTCTGCTACACCCCGGACAGACAAACTCATCCTCCTGGGAGACTTCAATGCTAGAGTGGGCACAGACCACCAAACCTGGGAAGGAGTGACTGGGACTGAAGGAAAAGGAAAGTGCAACAGCAATGGCCTCCACTTTTTTGAGAAGTGTGCAGAGCATGAACTGCTGATCACTAACAAAACAAACTGCGCATTCAGCCTGAACGGCGACCACAAGGCAAGAAAGTGCAAAAAAGAGACTGAATGTCTCTAAGGTGAAACAAGACAGCAAAAGGCAAGCATTCATCAATGATATCTGCAGCCGATTAGATGCAATGGAACTCTCTTCAGATGAGCAAGAAGGGAACTGGACAGTCTTCAGAGACACTGTCCACTCTTCAGCAATGGACTCCTTAGAACCAGTATCTCGTAAACACCAAGACTGGTTTGACAAGAATGACGAAGAAATCCAGAGACTCCTTGAAGAGAAACACCAAGAACACAAGGCATACCTTAGTGATACCAGCTCAGTATCCAATAAGGTGGCATACTTAAATGTATGCAAGACAGTCAAGACCAGGCCCAGAGATATGCAAGACTTCTGGCTGAGCAGTAAGGCTGATGAAAGCCAGTTCTTTGCAGATAGCAAGGATATGAAGAAGTTCTTTGATGCGCTTAAGACCCAGAGCTCAGGGACCACCCCTCTTCTCAGTGCAGATGGAACTAGTCTTCTGACTGACAAAGAGGCTATGTTGAAAAGATAGGCTGAGCACTTTAATAGTGTTCTTAATCGGCCATCATCTATCAATGATGACGCTATCAACAGACTACCACAGGCGAAATGTAATCTTCTGCTTGACGAGTTCCCAACCGTCTCTGAAACAGTGAAAGCAATAAAACTTCTGTCATCTAGCAAGGCTCCAGGATCAGGTGCAATACCTGCTGAGATCTACAAAGCAGGAGAACAACAGTTGCAAAGAGGATGACAGAGTTATTTCACATTATATGGAGAAAAGAAGCCATCCCTCAAGAATTCAAGGATGCGTCAATTATCCACCTATTCAAACGGAAAAGGAATCCTCAGTTGTGTGATAATCATCGTGGTATCTCTTTTGTGTCAGTTGCTGGGAAGGTCCTTGCAAGAGTTCTACTTAACCGATTGAATGAACAGTCAGGGCTTCTACCAGAAAGCCAGTGTGGATTCAGAAAGGACAGAGGAATAATTGACATGCTCTTCACAGAAAGGCAGCTTCAAGAGAAATGGCAGGTACAGAACATGGACCTCTATATGACCTTTGTTGACCTTACCAAAGCATTTGATACAGTCAGTCATGAGGGCCTTTGGAAAAAATGGCGAAGTTTGGCTGTCCGACCACGTTCATAGCAATGGTGAAGCAGTTCCACAATGGAATGCTTGCACGGGTCCAAAGTGAGTTTTCTGATCCATTCCCTATGACAAGTGGTGTCAAGCAAGACTATGTACTAGCCCCAACTCTGTTCAGCAAGATGTTCTCTGCCATGCTCACAGCTGCTTTCCAGGATGGTGACAATGGTATACCTATTTGGTATCGCTTTGATGGGAAACTTTTCAATAAGAAGGTTGCAAGCTAAATCCAAGCTGCAGACAGAGATGCTAGACGCGTTCCTCTTTGCCGATGACATGGCAAAGGGTGTTCCAACAAAAGAGAAGATGCAAACATGTGTAGATCAAGTATCTGACTCCTGTGACAGCTATGACCTCACATTCAGCATAAAAAGACCGAGATGGTTTATCAACCAGCACCTGGCAAGCTTTACAAGGAGCCCACCATTACAGTGAAAGGTCAAAGATTGCAAGTGGTAGACAAGTTCACCTGCCTTGGAAGCACATTGTCAAGAGTCGTGCACATTGATGATGAAGTCAATGCCAGGATTGCCAAAGCTAGTGCAGCATTTGGCCGACTACGTGGTAGTGTTTGGGATCGAAGTGGAATCAGGCTTGACACAAAGCTGAAAGTCTAAAAAGCTGTTGTGCTGCCAACACTATTGTATGCATGCGAAACGTGTACAGTTTACCAACGGCACGCCCAAATACTGAACCACATCCATACAAACTGTCATAGAAAACCTTTAAAGATTAAGTGGCAAGACAGGATTCCAGACACAGAAGTCCTGAAAAGGGCAAGGATGCAGAGTGTACATACTCTTCTGAAACTGGCTCAGTTAAGATGGACAGGCAATGTTACCAGGATGCCTGAGGAACGTTTGCCAAGGACAATCCTCTATGAAGAACTAGAAATGGGCAAACGTTCCCATAGTGGTCAGAAGAGGCGATACAAAGACACCCTCAAAGCTTCCCTCAAGGAATTCAACATACCATCAGAGTCATGGGAACACACTGCACAGGACCGAGTAAAGTGGCGAGGCCTCATCAGAAGAGGTGCTAGTGAATATGAGGCAAAACGAATCAGCGAAGCCGAGCAGAAACATGCACAGCACAAAGCCAGAGCTAAGGCATCACCAACAGATCTGTCTTGCTCTGCCCTCTGTTGTTCCATCTGCAATAGACAGTTTAGAGCTAGAATTGGTCTAATCAGCCATTTTAGAACACACAAACAGTAGCATTTCTCGCATGTGATTAAGAGTGACCATTGTCAGTAATGACAGACGAACTATTATTATCTCTTATCTGAAGTTTTATTCCTCTTACAAGTATGTATCTGCCTGCCATTAATTATCCTAATATACCAAGCGGTTTATAAGGTTATAGCAATTTTCACAAATTGATTACAGACAGATGGACATGCCCACTACCAGGAATTATCGTACTACAGGAACTGTCACTCAGGTTATCGATATTTCAATTTAGATAGGCTTCGATTAATTCCCTTTGACTGGAAGCCCGTAAGCGTCGTCTTACCTGTGTAGCTGGTGTGTAATCAACCCAGTGTCACACACCTACAAGTACTACAGATTAAATCATGTGTGGATGCATTGCTCTTGGATCAAATATACACTGGACTAGGTCCGAGTTAGAATGAATGAATGTCAGCAGATCATTCAGTATGATTTTCAAAAGAATATCAATAGTTTAACCTAAGTATTGATTAATAATGATAATAACAAAATATTAATTAATTGATTAAAATCAATTATTATTATTATTATTATTATTATTTCAAACTGAATAAAAAGTGTTGTATTTAGTTATAGATAATTCAATATGATTTTTAAACGAATTTAAATAGTTTAACCTAAGAAAACAAAAGTAATTAATAAATTAAAAAAAATATATTTAATGAATGATAATTCAGTAAGATATTAAAATGAAGAACAATAGTTGATCTAAGAGAACAAATGAGTTGATTAATTAAGGTTGTATTTAATTACTGATGATAGTTCGCTACAATTTTTGAAAGAAAAACGATCATTTCACCTGGAGAAAACAAATGGGAAAATTTAATTAAATATAAGTAATTTGAAAAAAAATAATGAATGAATAAAAAAAACACATTACTTTATGATAACGATAAACTAAAGAAAGATAGAAAGAAAGAAAGAAGCTATGGATAATGAATACGGGAGAAAACCTTTGTCATCCACTTCTTAACATCCTAAGACATTTGTTGTTACAATACAAAAGAAAGAAAGAAAGAAAGAAAGAAAGAAAGAGAAAGAAAGAAGCATACGGATAATGAGTACAGGGGAAAGGCCTATGTCATCCACTTCTTAACCTCAAAGGGCAGTCTTCATACCTCCGTTATTAAGTTAGGTTATCCTTAGACATTTGTTAGTACAGTAATTAAAGATACCTACTCTTTAAGGTGATCTAGGTAACCTATTTCACATCAATACTATCACCACAGATTAAAGAAACCTATTAATCAGAATGCAATCAAGTGTGTTTAATCAATGCTCACCAGACACCATGATATGTGGCGTCTGATCTGGGTCTATCTATTTGTCAATATCCCTTTTGTAGCATAAATGAGTAATATCAAATATTACAGTGTTATAAGCAACCTTCAGGTATGTGCCCTTTGTGGACCAAGACCCCATTGCGCTTTCTGAACAAGGTTATGCTCTTTGCTTAATGTGTTTTACAGATCTGATTGTTATGATCAGTATGTGTAGATACCTGTTAGCACTTTTATTTGATAAAAACTTTATACAAGCATTCACTTCGCTACAAGCTACTTTTATCCCATGAATTTCTTAGCTGTTAGTTAAGTCTTGTTGTATATATGTATATAAATTTTAGTTAGAGGACCACAAGGTAGAATAGTTATTTATAGCTAATTGTGTCATCCTCTTTAAACATTGTTTAAATAAATAAAAAAATAATACTTATGCTAAACAATCCTCCTGGCCATTCTGTGCCTGAGCATAGTAGTAGTATAAGGGTACATACATGATTAGAAAAAAAAACACACGCAAATTTAGAGGTTTTAATTATATTATTGGTAATTTGATAATTTAGTAGTTTGAAACCAGTCTGCAAAGCTCACACAGACAATCAGCTGGACAGAGTGGTACAAACAGGACATTTCTTTCAAGACAGGTACATAAATAGCTTTGGGCTATTTGTTCACAGCATAAAGACAGTCAGCCATTTCATAAACTTAGGACCCATTGGTGGCGCGAATTAGCACAGTACTTATCAGTTAGCACTTTGGGTAAAAGTTTTGCAGACAACATAAATATGGGACAATTTTCTCCAGTTCTCCATTAAAACATATGTTGTAGGTATTAATTTGATGCACCTCGTTGAAGCAAAAACATGTTATGAGTACTCATTTGAAGAACCTTGGTGAGGCTCATCTAATGAGTACCCACAACATATGTTTTTATGGAGAAAAAATACAATCACCAAATACTTATTCTGAACAATTCCTCTGTATTTTTTTATTTTCAAAACAGGATTTGACATTTCATGAAAATTGTCTCCAATGAAGACTATTTGCATGAAGTGTCAAATCCTATTTTCTGGATAAACTAAGACAATAACCACTTTATCGCATGCTGAATTAGCCCAGAAAGTGATAAACGTTTAGGGATCAAATATCACCCCACCCCTAAAAAGGAAATGGTTTGACATTTCATGCAAAGCATCTCCATTGCAACAATTTGTATGAAATGTCAAATCCTATTTTTTGGGGAAAAGTTTTTTTGCTGCTGAAGTAGCCCAGAGAGTGGAAAAGGTTAAGGGTTAAAATTTTTACCCCTCCCCCACCCCCACAAAAAAGATAAAAAAAAAAAAAAGTTTGACAGTCCATACAAACTGTCTCTGTTGGAGACAATTCGCATGACATGTCAAAGCCTACTTACTGGGAAAAATAAGAATATCATCATCACTTTTCCCTTGATGCATGAATGTTGTTTAACAATCATTTAAACTTAAGAAAAAAAAAAAATAGACAAACTGTCAAAAAACTTCCATAAAAATTAATGTAGAATATGCTATTTCTGGTTTTATCTTATCATCTCAAGAATTGCAGGACAACGTGACCGGTCTCAGATAAAGGGCAGTTGTGTCAGATTATGAAAAAAGGAAATTATGTATTGTGCAAACACTATAGATCCAGATCAGTCTGCGCATCTGCACACACTGATCAGGATTTTAACTCTTAATCAATATATTCTACAGTAATTAGTGTTTATTTAGTTACACAGTTAAATAGCTTTGTTTGCCCATATTCTTAGAACATAGTCATAATGGTCCTTTTCAAATGTTGATGTTCATTTGATGTTTTGACCACTTTGTTTTTATTGTTTATTGCATGAGGTATAGATTAAGCTATTATTAACTTGTCCAGTGGCCTGAGGCTTCTAGTTCCCACGGGATAATAATAATAAGAGTAGACAAATGGAACCAGAAAATAAACAACGTGCTGTTATTTAACTTGTATTTATATATGTTTGAACAATTTTTTTTAATGCTAATATAAATGAAAGTAAAATGTTTTGTTGATCGTTTCAAGAACTTTGAGATGTCTTCAAGTAACATAAGAAACAATTATGATTGAATCTTTTTCAAAAAAAAAAAAAAAAAAAAAAAAAAAAAATGGGCCTTATGAATTATGCGATCAGTGTAGACCCGATTAGTCTGTGTGTCCGCTGAAATCAATTGATCAGAGTCTATACTGCATGTTGAATACAGCTTGAACAATCTATCAAAGAAAAACGTATGCACATGCTGATCTGGAACTACAATGGTTGCTGCTTTTATTTGGAGAGACTCGTGTTATTTCTGTGTTGGGTAATTAGCAAATATGAATAAAATGTCGTTTTCCTTGGATTATGACTGTTACTACTATCCTAGATTTTTAGACAGAGAGGTCTGTGCCAACGGTGTAGACCCAGAACAGATGTCACATTACGCATTGTGAGTTCAGGGTCAACACTATTTTACACTTACCCAGCAATGTTTAGACAAATCAGCTGGTTCTGTAATGGCCTTGTTAAAAAGATAGGGCAAGTGTTGTAAAGAGTAGAATCGAATCATCTGGTATCCCAGGTTTGTTTTTGAAACAATTGCCTTTAGAGTAATGTTTGAAAAGGTGTGAACAATTTATTGAATCTGACTGAGAAAGTGGTTTATAGTATTTAACCCCTGGATTCTGATAAACACACCATAAGAAAAGGCAGTGACCCTGATCAGACATTACATCACATAGTATCTTATCAAAGGTCTACATTGTTTGCCACCCAGATAGCAGGTATAAGCTGTGTCAACAGCTAGCCAAACGGACTTGATAAAATTTCAGTATGATAGTAATTTAATGTGTCTAATAGGGTTATACGGTAATTAGCAATATTTTACCCCTAAATACTCATGTACGATAGTATAAACTGTCCATATGGCTATTTTACAAATAAAACATTTCGAATATGACCGGCTAAATAATATTTTTTCTTAATATTCATAATAATAATAATAATAGTAGTAGTAAATACTACTACTACTACTACTACTACTACTTATAATAATAATAATAATAATAATAATAATAATATCTTTAGTACCATTATGTTTTGATTTCCTAGATAGCCATTTTATGAAAGAAAATAGGATCAGCATAGGATTATTTTTTTCCGAATTATGATATACAGCTTAAGATTACTACAATAATAATAATTATTTCTGAAAATAATATCAATTATCATTTTGTTTTAATGTATTTTGTTTTGAATATTATAGATTATTTATTAAATATATATATTTAACACCGCATGTTGAATAGAGCTTGCACATTCTATCAGAGAAAAAAATGTATGCACATGCTGATCTGGTTGCACGTCATATTTAATGCTGCTTTTATTTGGAGAGACTATTGTTATTCACAGATTTAGAGAACGTTTGAGAGAGTGACTCACCCTCATTCATTTAGTCCTTATTTGTGTACAGGAAGGAATCTAAAATGAGCAAATCGTGTCAATTAAAGTGCTAGTTTATGCAAAAAGATCAAATATTGGATTTGATTCTGTTTGTGCAATTAAAATTGCGCATAAGCATGTATGTCAATTATATAAAAAGTGATTTCGTTGTTTTCTTTTGTCAAGATAAGGAAATAATTGGCATTCATTAGCAGTAATTGTTATTAAGAAAACTGCAAGAGTGGCCGCGCATTTAGGTATTTTTCTTGTATCCCGACAAAGCATTTTTTTTCGTCATTAAACAAACAAAACAAAAAAAAAAAAAAAAAAACAAACAAAAAAACAAGTAATTATATATAAGCAGTTAGTAGTTGTTCTATGGTCAAAAGTAATTATATCAAATTTTCATTAAAGCTTCAATAAGTTGCCGAATAAAAACATAATTCAACATAAACAAAAATTAAATAAATAAGTTTATATTATCATAAATATATATCTTTGTTTTCCTTTTTGAAGCTAAATAATCTTTATAATACTATCAATGGATACCAATTTCTTTTTTATTTTTCAATTCTTACCTCTTTTGCAATCCATGCTAGTATCGTGTGTACACAAGACCTGCGTCTGTGTAATCATTACACATTTTCGCTCCGCATTTTTCAAATATAGCTATATTCTGCAACCTGTGGGCCATTTTTAATAAAATAATTTATTCAATATTTTATTACATAACTATAGATATTAAATAGATCTATCGAATGAGAGGTTATAGCGAACGGAGAAATTTTAAAAAATGTGACTTTTGGCGATTGAATCAAGGCAATTTTTCATTTTTGTTGTAAAATACAAAGACTTAATAAGGAAAAACCCTTGTAGCATTCATTACAATCTGGGCCATTTTAAAATTTATCTTATTTCAACAAATTTGGTATCAAATTGAAGCAGATACATTTTCCCATCTATTGCGAGGTTATAATAATATCTTGTATTATTGAAAATAAATGATTTTATTAGTTAAATGATGGGCTCCTATATAATTCTATACATTTCCACACTAGTACCTGTCTGAGAACTAGCGACATGCTGTGACGTCACAGAAGGGACCGATTGGTGCGGATTAGTACCTGTAGTACGAGAATTCCTGCATATGTTGGCAAGGCTGTTTTTAAAGAAAACTGGCATTTGACAATATCATTTGTTGGATCTTGTCAATATGTATCTGCATGCCAAAAATTATCAGACTATTCCAAGTGGTTTAAAACCTAAGAATCTTTAATGTTAATCTCTTCTCTGGAGCCCTTAAACCTTTGTTGTTTTATGAATAACATTTATTATATCAGGTTGCATTTGACAATTTCATTGGGTTTGGGCTTGTCAATATGTATCTGCAGGCCACAAATTGTCAATATATTCCAAGCGGTTTAAAAGTTGTAGCAATTTTCAAAACTGATTATGGCCGAACTTGAGTTATGGCTATTATTTATTACTTAGAGAAATCTAGCATTTGACAATTTCATTGGTTTGAGCTTGTCAATATGTGTCTGCATGCCAAAAGTTATCAGAAAATTCAAAGTAAAACCAAAGTATATCTTTAATGATTGTAATTTCTTCTCTGGAGCCGTTAAACCTCTATTATTTTATGACAAGTACTCATTTATAATAACTTGATGAATATTTACTGTTGTGTCAAAGGTTGGACGAGTTCATCCAAAGTCCGTTTTTAAGTTAGCAGAACTAAAAAAAGCATCTCGGGTATTTTCGGGCTTATCCGTGAAGCGTTCGGAGATAGTGCCACGAGAGTAGCAAACATAACTGTACATAATATTCTGTAATAGTGGACGGCATGGTGTAATGGATACATCACTGGGGTATTACTGTCTTGAGTAGAGTAAATTGTATTGTCACCGTGCAATCTCTCTGTTTTGCATCTGCTGTTCATACACCGTTAGACAGGACCCCGCACTTACTGTATTTACCCTAAGTCTGAGCAAACAGTGTGGACCCAAAGCAGAACGAGTGATTAGAGTCGTTACTGAATGTCTCTCATCTGGCAGTTTTAGATAAATAAGCAGGTAGTTGAATGATCTTATTTAATTTGTAGGTAAGTATGGTAAGGTGTCAGAATGTTTAGGGTAAACATGGTATATTTTTCTCTCTTCTTTATTTTATTTTTTAGCAATAACAAGATATTACGTCGTTATCTCAACACTTTATCATCATTCAGTCTGAACTGTCGGCTTACAAAATTAATGGATACTATAGAATATATGAATGGACAAAAACAATCCAGAAAAGATCCAGATGAGACTGTGCGGATGCACACGTTGATCTTAATCTTTGCTATTCGAATGCAATAACAGCTTATCATTACACGCCTTAAAGACCTTAAAGACTTGTTTTTTTTTGTATTAACGTTTAGCATGTTTGGTAAATATTCCAGCAGAAAACATTTTGAAATAATTCCTTATTTTTCTTTCCAAAAAATAGAATTCGACATTTCATGCAAACCGTCTCCTTAACCGAATATTTTGTGGAGATAAAAAAATAAGAAAAAAGGTACATCATTTTGTCGACTGGTGAATCTGCCCATAGCGTGGTTAATGTTAAAATAGCATAAGAATTTTCGCATGACGGTGATTTAGATGAAAAAAAGAAACGAAAATAACACACACACACACACACACACACACACACACACACACACACACACACAGATAAAATATTATGAGTGAAAAAAAAAAAAAAAAAAAAAAAAAGAAGACTGTTACAGGGACTGAACCTCCGACCGTCGATTTAGTTTTTTACTTTATGGACAACGAACTCGGTGGCTCAGTTGGATACGCCGTCCAACAGAAGAACAGGAGGTCGCGGGTTCAACCCCCGCCGAGGTCGGCAACATTCTTTCGTGGAGATTGATCATGAAATATTTAATATTTTTTTACGGTCATTCTCTCCCTTCCGCTGATACAAGAAGGGCAGTTGTCAGTTTCTGGCGAAAGAATGTGCACAATACTGGTTAACCGCTTAGAGGACTAAGTCTGCCCAGTAAACGTGTGGTTAGGTAAACTGACCGCGCTCGACATGACCTCATTGGGTTGACTGGGCCGTAAAACCTCAACACAAACAAACAAACAACGAACTTACCGTTTGAGCTACGATCAAATACATGTGAAAGAAACCGCTATCAATGCATAACTTACTCAATCAAATGGAGTCAATGAACTGGAAAGTATCGAGTGACATTATTTAAACCCGTAACAACCTGCTTTACCTTGACCCTGGATTATTCCAGTATCAAAAGTACATTGACACAACAGTAAATATTCATGAGGCAACACACCAGGTTGCATTTGTCAATGTCAACCTATCTGCATGCCATAAATAATAAATATAGTTGAAATTCAAGCCATTGAAAAGGTATAGTAATTTTCACAAACACTTTTTTTCTCTTTTAGAAAACAAATTAATTCCCCGTCATTCCTGGAATTTATTTTTGTATATGCTAATAGGCCAACTTTGAACCTGAAGAGCTATTATATGTTGTGATCACCCCCAGTGTATTGGGAAAGTCAAACCTGGGCAGACATATGGACCAACATCAGAATGCAAGATCTTTTCTTGGCCACAATGTTAGCCACTCATCCTACATATTTCGGGTGCATCAGTGAGTGGTGAGGAGGACTGTTTGTTGAGGAATGAGTGTGTTTGAGATATTGTAGTATTTGGGGTGATGATTAGAAATACTTATAGTAGATTGATCATAATGTCATTAAGCAGAGTTCTGTATAGTGTATGTATGTAAACAATATATTGTAAGATGCATGGAGGGATGGCCCTCCCCGACCCTCGTGCATCATGTGAGGGGAGAATAAAAAAAATCACAAACTGAATTGGGAGGACAGCTACGCCTCGGCAATCAACTATTTATGAAGAAATCTCTTTTGACAATATCGTTGGTTAGATCTTGTAAATATGTATCAGCATACAAAAAATATCAAAATATTCCAAGCAGTTTAAAACCTAAGAACCTTTAATGCTTTTTCTCTCTTATCTGGAGCCCTAAAACCTCTATTATTTTATGAGGTGTACACGTTTATTACACCAGGTTGCATTTGATATTTTCATTTACTGAGATTTTCACAAACTAATTATGGATGGACAAGCCTCGCAAGAATAATAAATGCTGATGCCAACGCCAATGCCGGGAGTAGTGCAAAAAACTCTTACTGAACTTTTGTACAGGCGAGCTAAAAATGACCCAGGGGTTTCAGAGAAGTTCTTCAAAGAAGTGGTCTGACGGATCATAATATCTTGTCCTGAGCCCTAACTTCAAAGACGGTGGAGGGGTATAAAACTTTGTGGTTGTTTGACCGTTTCTTTATCCATTCTTAGCATATATAGTGAAGAACAGTTACAGATAGGATCTTGAAATTTTAAGTAATATTCCAGGATTAAGGGGACCTGTATTTTTTTCTTTTTCAGTTTAACTGGTATAATTCTGTAGTCATACTACAGAGAAGTATAGACTACAGAGTCATACTTTGGGCTTAGACACAACCAACCATTCTACTTGTTAAATACCCTAACAGAAAATGAATGTCATTCTATCTTATTGTTACAGGAGAAACAACTCTCATCGCCAATGCCGCCGCCGGGGATCAAACGCAGGCAACTTGCATGAAAGGCCAACACTCTACCACGTTACTATTATGCTGATGGTTTACAGTTTTAAAACCCTTTTAACATTATTTAAGTCATATTAAGACAGTAGAAAGATGATAATGAAAATCTCTGCGCAACGAGCGCCCTACAGTCAAGAGCTGAATTCCAGGTTTTAAAACTGGAACCTTGTGATTGATGAGCTAACCACTCAGCTATCCAGCTGTCCCACTTCTGAAAGAGCTGGCTTGTATTGCAAGGCAGTACAATTTTGTCATATACAGGGGCATTTTACTACTACAATAAGACCTAAAAATAGCTGTGTCTCCGCGAACGTGCTAAAAAAATTGGTCGGTAGGTAGAAAAAAAAGGTAAGAGAAAAGTCCAGAGAGTGCCACAATCACAAACCGCAGCCCTTCCAGACATCAAGAGGAAGAGGAAACCGACAAATCCAAACAAGCACAAATCGATCAAACAATCGAAAAACACTAAGATTAGCTCTCTCTACCCCAAGCGAGGTAATCGCAATGCTAAAAGGACTAAAACACAAGAACAAAATGGCACAAGGCAAGACATACAACAAATTAAGTTGATCTGATTTTTACAAACTCCGAGCAAGCGAGGAAATAAAATACAATTTTTGGTCACTTCAAAAAAGGTAAGAGAAAAGTCCAGGGAGTGCCACAATCACAAACCGCAGCCCTTCCCAGACCCCAAGAGGAAGAGGAAACTAACAAATCTAAACAAGCACAAACCGAACAAACGTACGAAGAGCACTAAGATTATCTCTCTTTCCCAAGCGAGGTAATCGCAATACTAAAAGGACTGAAAAACACAAGAACAAAATGACACACGGAAAGACATACAACAAATCGTCTCGTAGAATAAACCACAAAGCAACAAAGAGTAAGAGTAACACCGGGACCACCGCCTTAGAACGGTCGGTAGAGCAAACCACCGGGGGGTTTAAAGCACTTTTACAGCTGGCTAACTTCACCCTGGGTCCCGATGCTACTCTTAATACAGAAATACATAAAAATTCGGTTCGCATAAAGGCTTCCAACTCAGTCAATGCATCAAAGCGAAAACATAAAAATCAAATTAATCACTATAATAAACAAAGACGAGTACTCATGGCTTTTTTTACTGTATGCCAGAGTAAATGAAAACCAATAGTTGAACCACGGCGGGCCAAGCCAAAGACATATCGTCAAGCCCCAACCCACTGGTTAAAGTTTTACGAAGAGGCCGTCATTGAGTCTGAGGCCCGAACCGCCGTCGTGCAATTAAAGAGTGAAGCATAGCCATCAACAATGATTGGGTTGACAACTAGGCATGCAGTCTGCCGCATAATATCCAGGCTATAGCCAATTCTTTTGTAACAGTTAATAAGTTTTCTGAATTGCTCCGAAAAGTTAGATTTACCTACAATTTTTTCTAAATCTGTACACTAAGTCACCGTAAAATTCGGGTTCCGATATACCTTGTTGCAGAAAGGTTTTCAGACTGACGCTATATTTTTCTAACAAGGCACTGTGTCTGCGATAAAATTTTTTGAACTAAAAAGTAGGGTATCAAAAGGGCATTTTCAGAAAAAAAGTAGGGAAAAGTTGGAGCACAAAAGGGTAAAGAAAAGTAGGGCCCACTTGAAAGCCTATGCAAAGTCCAAATTTATTTGGTAATTATGGTATAATTATAAATAAAATAAAACGTAAAAAACATGCTTAAATACACTAAATACACATTCTCTTTATTTGGCCTTATCAACCACCAATTCAGTTTTGTCAGTTCAGATTCACAATAATGCAGTCAGATCTAACTGAATTGGATTTCAGACCATGCTTGTCTTCTGAATCCACTGCAAAAATTGCGATATAACATCCCAAGTCAACAATATTTCAGTCGTTTAGAGACCTTGCCTCCAAATTTGTGGGACTTTTTCCAAACATGATCACATGAATTCGGGTCATGGAGGCCATGGAGGCTTTAGGCAGCCCATCTATTTCGCTGGTCCCGATGGGCGGGGCCATGGTTTCCGAATACCGAAAACTAGTGTATGCCGGTGACAGGTACAACGGCAATACACTATCGTTCGCTTACTTGAAATCCATTTTACTGCTTCAGGATGTTTCCTTAAGGTTTTGACCGTTTGTACGTTTTTGTCTTTGTTTCTTTGTGGTCTTGTTTTTTTTTTTTTTTTGCGAGTTTACACATTAAAAAAAAAAAAACAAAAAAAAAAAAAAACACACAAAAAAAAAACACAAAACAAACAAACAAACAAAAAAAACAAACAAAACAAACAAACAACAAAAACAAACAAACAAACAAACAAAACAAAAAAAAAAAAAAAAAAAAAAAAAAAAAAAAAAAAAAAACGAAAAAAGAAAACAATAACAAAAAAAAAAAACAACAACAACAAAAACATAAAATAACAACAAACACATTTTTCTGTCGAAAGTTTTCTTCAGATTATCACGTGAATAGAGCGTAAAGTCTATGTGTTGCTGAAAATCTACATCAGTGTGTACCTTCTGCACAAAACGAATCATTTAGCTTGTAAATAGACGGAGAATCGATACAAATAAATTCGAAGTGGAGACAAAATTCAAAATGGCCGCGATCGCAAATTTTGTAGGCTGACGTAATAAGTCTCGTGATTCACCATCTTACAATTGGAATACTTGGCGTTATTGGCTTTTTCGTTGTTATTATCGGCACGGCTGTCGTGTCAATAGCTTCTGCCAAATCACGAAACGCTTATTGTTTTTCAGGATAAGCACCGAACCACCCAAGCGTATGTTGGTCCCACACATCACTGGTCACACGGTTAGTCTATAGTAGTGCGTCTGCACGCCGAACCGCTTCGCGAATCGGGGAACTGCTTCGTTGGACGTACTTATAACAAGCGCCTGTCTGTTGCGCATTGATGGAGTTATTAGGGTATTTACGTTTTCCCGCCCAAAATTCCATAGGGTGCAATGTAAATTTGGAGACCCATTTTCAGCAGGACGCCTTGCCTCGAGTCCCTTGATAACGCTTTACGTTTGTAGACATTTTTGATCTGCGCATGCGCATAAAGTTGCAGCAAAAGGAAAGCATCATCGGTGCTGCAAATGTATGCGGATGCGCAGATCATTAATGTCTAAAAGGGTAGTCAAGGGGAGCGAGGCGAGGCGTCCTGCTGAAAATGGGTCCTCAAATTTACATCGCACCCTATCGAATTTTGGGCGGGAAAACGTAAATACACTAATAACTCCATCAATGCGCAACAGACAGGCGTTGTTTTTATTGGGTTTTTAGGTCTTAGGGAGGTACATTCCTGTGCCAAACAGTATGGCGCTGCACGCAGTGCAAGTAAAGATAGGACAGGAAATGCGTCTGTAGGCCTCGTCTGCTCAACAAAGAGATTAAAAGACACAAAAGGTGACCTTCACCGATCGAGCTGAAACTGGTACCAAACATTGCCCTAGTACCATAGTATATAAAACGCAATTTGTCAGAAAATTCGGACTGTGCGTTAAAAAAGTTATTAGGGGTCAAACATTAGCAAATGTCAAAGTTCAGAGGCCATAACTAGAAAAAGAGGCGATGAGAAATTTTGGGCACTTGGCCCCAGTATCATTCCTCCACACCTATCGTCTGGCACCAGTTTCATCCCGAACGGTGAAGGTCGCATTAGGCTCAAATGAGCAGTCCAAAGTTGGTAGTGAATGCCTGAAATTTTGACCCTAATAACTCGTCTGTTTTTCAACCGATTAAACTGAAATCTGGAACGTTTACGTAGCCCATCCATATAAATATGCTGGCACTATCCGGGATGCGGGCAATGGAATACTATGGGGCGTCAAACTTTTAATTAATAAACAGTTTTTACGCGTACAGCAGCCAAAGGAAAGCACCCTCGATGCTGCAATTTTATGTGCATGCGTAGATCATTAATGTCTACAAATATAAAGGGTAGTCAAGGGACTCGAGGGAAGGCGTCCTGCTAAAAAACGGGTCAACAAATTTACATTTCACCCTATGGGTAAAACATAAATATCTTAATCCCTCCATCAATTCGCAACAGACAGGCGTGCTGTTTATAGGGTTTATAGGTCTAAGAGCGGTACAAATCTGCGGTAAATTGTATGACGCTGCATTAAAAGACACAAAAGGTGACCTTCACCAATGGAGCTGAAACTGGTACCAAACATTGCCCGAGTACCATAGTACCTAAAACGCAATTTGTCAGAAAATTTGAACTGTGCTTCAGTAAGTTATTAGGGGTCTAACTTTAGCAAATATCAATTATCAGGGTCCATATCTAGGAAAAGGGCGATAATATTTTTTGGACACTTGGCCTATGTGAGTCATTGGTCCAGACCTTTCGTCTTGCACCAGTTTCATCTCGATCGGTGAAAGTAGCATTAGGCTCAAATAAGCAGTCCAAAGGGAATGCCTGAAATTCGACCCATAATAACTCTCCTGTACTTCATCCGATTAAGCTGAAATTTGGAACGTTTGTAGAGCCCATCCACACAAATATGATCAAAGCTGAAACTGGTACCATTACCCTAGTACCATAGTACATAAAACGCAATTTGTCAGAAAATTCGGACTGTGCTTTAGTAGGTTATTTAGGGTCAAATATTAGCAATTATCAATTTTCAGGGTCCATAACTAGGAAAAAGGGCGATAATAAAGGTTTATTCATTGAATGTTTGGCGCCTCATAGTGCAAGTACTGTTCCATTGACCGCAGCCTTTTTGTGCCGGCATGCTTTTATGTATGGGCTCTAGAAACGTTCCAAATTTCAGCTTAAACTGTCCAGATTTCGCATGCATAAAAAAACTGTTGGCAGCACCACAGCTCTTTAGACTTTCAGCTTTGTGTCAAGCCTGATTCCACTTCGATCCCAAACACAACCACTTAGTTGGCCAAATGCTGCACTAGCTTTGGCAATCCTGACATTGACTTCATCATCAATGCGCACGACTCTTGGCAATATGCATCCAAGGTAGGTGAACTTGTCTACCACTTGCAATCTTTGACCTTACACTGTAATGGTGGGCTCCTTGTAAGGCTTGTCAGGTGCTGGTTGATAAATCACCTGGGTCTTTTTGATGCTGATTGTGAGGTCATAGCTGTCACAGGAGTCAGATACTTGATCTACACCTTTTTTGCATCTTGTCTTCTGTTGGAGCATCCTTTGCCATGTCATCAGCAGAAAGGAACTCGTCTAGCACCTCTGTCTGCAGCTTGGATTTGTCTTGCAACCTTTTTAGGTTGAAAAGCTTCCCATCAAAGCGATACCTAATAGGTATACCATTGTCACCATCCTAGAAAGCATCTGTGAGCATGGCAGAAAACATCATGCTGAACAGAGTTGGGGCTATTACACAGCCTTGCTTGACATCATTTATCACAGGGAATGAATCAGAAAACTCGCCATCATTTTGGACCCGCGCAAGCATACCATCTTGGAACTGCCTCATCATTGCTATGAACGTGGTCGGACAGCCAAACTTTGCCATAATTTTCTAAAGACTCTCACGGCTGACTGTGTCAAATGCTTTGGTAACGTCAAAAAAGGTCATGTAGAGGTCCATGCTCTGTTCCTGGCATTTCTCGTGAAGCTGCCTTGCTGTGAAGATCATGTCAATGTTCCTCTGTCCTTTCTAAATCCACACTGGCTTTCTGGTAGAAGCCCTGATTGTTCAAGGTGTTCATTCAATCGGTTAAGTAGAACATTGCAAGGACCTTCCCAGCAATTATCACGATGATTATCACACAACTGAGGATTCCCTTTCCGTTTGAATAGGTGGATAATTAACGCATCCTTGAACTCCTGAGGGATGGCTTCTTTTCTCCACATAATGTGAAATAACTCTGTCATCTCCTTGCAACTGAAGTACCTCCTGCTTTGTAGATCTCAGCAGGTATTGCATCTGATCCTGGAGCCTTGCTAAGTGACAGAAGTTTTATTGCTTTCACTGTTTCAGAGACGCTTGGGAACTCGTCAAGCAGCAGATTACATTCCACCTATGGTAGTCTGTTGATAGCGTCATCAGTGATAGATGATGGCCGATTAAGAACACTATCAAAGTGCTCTGCCCATCTTTTCAAGACAGCCTCTATGTCAGTCAGAAGACTAGTTCCATCTGCACTGAGAAGAGGGATGGCTCCTGATGTATGAAGACCATAAACTGTCTTTAGCGCATCAAAGAACATCTTCCTATCCTTTCTATCTGCAAAAGACTGGATTTCATTAGCCTTACTGCTCAGCCAGGAGTCTTGCATATCTCTGAGCCTAGTCTGGACTGTCTAGCATATATTTGAATATGCCGCTAGGTTTGCCTTGTGTTTTTGGTGTTTCTCTTCAAGGAGTCACTGGATTTCTTCGTCATTCTCGTCAAATCAGTCTTGGTGTTTACGAGATACTGTTCCCAGGGAATCCATTGCTGAAGAGTGGACGGTGTCTCTGAAGACTGTCAAGGTCTTTTCTGGATCATCTGAACGGAGTGTCATTGCATCTAATCGGCTGCAGATATCATTGATGAAGGCTTGCTGCCTTGTTTCAGCTTGGAGACACCCAGTCTTGCCTTGTTGTCGCCGTGCAGGCTGAATGCGCAAGTTAAGTTTGCTGAAAACAAGCCTGTGATCTGTCCAGCAGGCTGCACCACATATAGTCTTTGTCACTTTGACATCCTGTCTGTCGTTCCTTCGTACCATGACCTAATGAATGAGATGTCAGTGTTTGGAGCGAGGATGCATCCTTGACGTCTTGTTGCGAGTTGGCAGATGGAAGACTGTGTTAGTGATCAGCAGTTCATGCTCTGCACACTTTTTCAAAAGGAGGAGGCCATTGCTGTTGCACTTTCCAACTCCTTCAGTCCCAATCACTCCTTCCCAGGTTTAGTGGTCTGTGCCTACTACAGCATTGAACTTGTCTTTGATCTCATCTGGGTTGGTCATTGTGGGTGCATAGGAACTTACAATAGTTGCATGCCTCTTACCAGATAAGGGAAGTCTCAACGTCACCAGGTGATCATTTATGCCTTTTGGAAGTCGTGAGAATTTGCTGACAAGGTGTGATTTGATGGCGAAACCTACTCCTGCTTCACGCCGCTCTTCTTTCTTGCGTCCACTCCAGAATAAAGTGTAGCCAGCACCATCTTCTAAAAGCCCTTCCTCTGCAAGGCAGGTCTCACTCAGAGCTGCAATCTCGACTTTGTACCGATCAAGCTCTCTACCTACTAGAGCGGTTCTTCGCAGTGGTCTGTCTGAGCCAGCACTGCCCATCAAGGTACGCACATTCCATGCGCCGATTGTCAAAGGTATCACCTTTATCTTCTTCTTTCTTGCTCGACAGCTAAATGGGATCCCCGCTGATCGCGGTTAACCACCCATGGGTTTTGAAGCAGGCAATTGTCTGGGGCACCTTTTCTATCCCCTTCCCCATGCTAAGGGGGTGAGCAGTGCGATCCTAAAAAGTCTGCTCAGTAACTCAATTAGGCTGCCGAATTCCCCATACTGCTTCATTCTTGAGGAAAGCGGTACCAAGCCGCCTGTGTGCAGGTCCGCAACTACAGCTTCCAGTGTTTCTTCACCTGCTGCTTCGCCGCTCGCCCATCGCCACAGGGCTTTTTGTGTGGCTTGCTTATATGTGCTTGCTGTTGCTGTGTGTATATAATTAAGATGGCATGCGCTGTGAATTAGATTATAGAGAGAGGCACGCAGTCAATCTCACTCTCTCGTCCTGACCTAGCTGGATCCAGAGGCAAGACAGTGCCAAGACATCTGGCGCTAAGCCCGGATGAAGTAGATAACAATGACTTTTGTAGTGCCTTGTTATGCTCTCCATGTTCCACAACAAGCTGTTGCATCGCCATTACGGTCGTTGAATCATGGAAATGATATCTTCCGCCCCAGCTACAGAAGCAGACTTTACATAGCTGGAACAGGCAAACCCAGATATGTAGGTTTTTGTTTGGAAATGCCTTCTCCTACCAGGGCTTGATGGCTCCATCTGCCCTGGATATTGCTACACAGATTCCGTTAACAGCTATACAGAAGCAGTAACTCAAGTATCTTATTTAGCATAAGAACTTACTAACCCACAGTTCGAATTTTCGGACTAATTGCATTTGATGTACTATGATACTAGGGCAATGTTTGTTACCAGTTTCAGTTCGATTGGTGAAGGTCACCTTTTGTGTCTTTTAATCTCTTTCTTCAGCAGACGAGACCTACAGACACATTTCCGGTCCTTATAACTTTGTTTGTACTGCATGCAGCGCCATCAAATTTGGCACAAAAAATATACCTCTCTAAGACTTTTAAACACGTGCCTTTCTCTTGCGAACTGATGGAGTTATTAGGATATTTAAGTTTTCCCGCCCAAAATTCCGTAGGGTGCAATATAAATTTAAGGACCCATTTTCAGTAGTACACATTGCCTCGAGTTCCTTGACTACACTTTATATTTGTAGACATTAATGATCTGCGCATGCATGGATAGGCTCTACAAACGTTCCAAATTTCAGCTTAATCGGATGAAAAACAGACAAGTTATTAGGGGTCAAAATTTGAGCCATTACCTACCAACTTTGGACTGCTTATTTGAGCCTAACGCGACCTTCACCGATCGAGATGAAACTGATGCCAGACGAATGGTCTTGATCAATTACAGTGGCCAAGTGCCCAAAAATTCTTATCGCCCCTTTTTCGAGTTTTTGCCCCTGAAAGTTGATATTTGCTAATGTTTGACCCCTAATAACTTACTAACGCACAGTCTGAATTTTCCGACAAATTGCGTTTTATGTACTATGGTAAAAGGGCAATGCTTGGTACCAGTTTCAGCTCGATCGGTGAAGGTCACCGTTTGTGTCTTTTTAATCTCGTCTTTCAGCAGATGAGACCAACAAACGTATTTGCAGGCCTTTGCTTGTACAGCACCATACAATTTAGCCCAGAAATGTACTTCCCTAAAACCCATTTACCCTATAAAAATTTGCCTTTTTGATGGAGTAAGTAGGATATTTACGTTTCCCTCCCAAAATAACATAAGGTGGACCCAATTTGAGGACCCATTTTCAGCAGGACGCATTGCCTCGAGTCCCTTGACTACCTTTTACGTTTGTACACATTAATGATCTGCGCATGCACACAAATTTGCAGAACCAAGGGTTCCTTTGGCTGCTGTAAGCGTAAAAAAGTTTATTTATTGAATGTTTGGCGCCCCATAGTGCACTGCTATTCTATTGACCGCATCCCGGATTGTGCAGGCATGTTTGTATGAAAGGGCTCTATAAACTTTCCGAATTCAGCTTAATTGGATGAAAAACAGACGAGTTATCTGGTGTCAAAATTTCAGGCATTTACTATCAACTTTTGACTGCTTATTTGAGCCTAATGCGACCTTCACCGATCGGGATGAAACTGGTGCCAGACGAAAGGTCTGGTCCTTATCTTTGCCTCTACCAAATATTATCAAAACATTCAAACCATTAAGAAGTTATGCAGTGCGAAAGAATGTGGTTTAGAACTTCGTTCAGGGGAAATAACTAGAAACAGAACAAAGCAATAGTTATCTTTCTTGCGTTCGACACTCCTACTTGACCTGATATGTGCCCCTAGGAAAAAGTATCAAATAATATCAAACAGTATGGAGTTATGGCCTGCACAATATTTCGGCTTCAGTGGAGATAGGTTCATAACGAAGCAGATAAGATTTGTCTCTGTTGCACGCAACGGTTAGATCTTGTTAATATCTATCGGTATGCCAAAAATTAAAAAAAAAAAAAAAAAAATATATATGCCAAGCGGCTTAAGCTTGATGACAATTTTCGCTAACTGATTACGGACGGACGGACCAAAAGACTTACTATAGTCGGACGGACGGACATACAGGTTGACTATAGGGCATTATTAGAAAGTCAACCGACCTCAGTCGGTACCTTTCCTGTGGGTCGTGCAATGTAAACAAATGTGTTCTATATCTAAAAACATAATTCGATGCGTAACACTTACTCTCACCTGAGAGTAAATAAAACGCTACCGTATGAATATGTAATACAGTCGAACTTCAATGGCTCGAACATCTTTGGGACCATAGAAACTTGTTCGAGACTTGGGTAGTTCGAGCCACTGAGGGTTAATCTTGGTGCCAGGTCAGGAAGCAAATAGCGATAATTCAGGGATTTTTTTTCTCGATTTTCTACATAACAATTGTATGTTGAGTGTACTCATTAGCATCGCCTCGATGAGGCGATTCTAATGAGTACACACAACATACAATTCCATGATAAAATAAGAAAACAAAATCCCTAAATATTTGTTTTCTTGAGCTATTGGAAGGATTTTGTAGGCACTGAAAAACGAGTTCGAATCATCCACGGTAAACGAGCCATCCGGGTTCGAGCCATTGAGGTTATAAGAAGGGAAACTTCCATAACACACACAAAAGGACCGGAGGAAAGAACCCGTGAATCATCACATACCGATTCATCGAGGAACCAATACCAGAGCGTTACATACTTTTCCGTGTACCACCACCCATTTCTCGAACAACAGTGCGCCCAGAGCAAAAGGGGGATCCAAGTATGTATGGGTTGGATGGCAGTCGATTATATATACGTAAAGCATTAACAGTTATTTTATGCAACTCCATCTATACATAGGATCTTGCATGAGTGGTCATTTCATACGAAATTTATGAAACGAGTCTTCGGCGAGTTTCATAAATTTCATATGAAATGATCACGAGTGTAAGATTCTGTTTATCATAAGATTTTATTAGATTTTATTGCCTTTAAACCTGACGATTGTTTAACAGAAAATGCCTGGTTGACATGGACGTCGTCATGACGTTACTCGTTCCCGTCAAAGTGTTATGTAATATGTGGTCATACGATTTTTATCACTGAATAAACGTCGACGTCATCTGATAAATATATTTACATTAATTCTACAACAAACAACGTCTTTTGTTTAAAATTGAATAGCAGAATTTGGCATTTGTCTTAACAATAAAAGGGTTTGACATGAAGGAAATTTTCTCAGTGTCATTTAGATTTAACAATCCATTTATTATTTGTTCTGCCTCATAAAAAGCTTGGATCGTAAAACAGTATACTGCGGGCAATGTAATAAGACGTGTGTTGCATCTTCCACAAGGTCCTTACAATAAAATCACTTCCTTCATTAACTTTTAGCCCATTGTAGCGCCCAGTTTTAATTGCGATAGGGACAGTTACGCTTCTAAATTTAGCCAGCGTCCCTCTTTAGGCTCTGTTAAAAACAGCTGTGTAGTAATTTTCAACATTAAAAATGTGCTTAAAAGTTTTATGTCAATGAAGTTCACTTTCTAATGTTTTTCTTTTAACATAAGTACATATTCAGTTCAGTTTGGGTAATAGAGTTCCCATCTTTTTGGGAAATAGTTGCTAACTCTGCTAGCCATCTGTTCAGTTTGTTGCTGCTTTATTGTATTTGTCTGTCTTTCTCTTTGGTGTCGCGGGATTGATGTGGATCTGATTGTATCAGTTCCTGAGTTCTCTTATTTATTTTGTTCCCACCAGTACCCGTGAGTGCATTTTCACGATTTATATCAGCAGTCCATTGGTCAATGTATTTTTTGCGTGATAAACGGTAGAACTTTGTTCAAAACACTTGCTTTTTTGATATTTTGGTTCATATTTGGCCACGGAACCCAAGTTGCTCAATTTTCATCCAAAGCAATTCCCTGTTTACTGAATCATACGCCTTCTTGAAATCAATAAACGCACAATTAGCTGATTTTTTTCTTTTCTTTGTTTTTTTTTCTTTATTTCAATGATATTTGTTCATGGATTTAAATGATCAATTGTACTCTGATCTTTCCTAAATCCGTTTAGACCTTCGAAAATAAAATAATTCTGTTCGGGCCATGCAGTAACTTAAGCATTTAACAGGGTGCAATATACCTTATGGACCATTGATGTAATAACTACCCCATATAGGAAAGTGGGTCCCGGGGTTCACTTGTAGTACATTTTGATATCGGGCCTAAAAAGGATTTACCCCAGATATTTGGCACTTTACCAGAACGATAACACATATTGCATAATTTATCAAGAAATAATACCACTTGATTGTTTTGAGAATTTCAGCGGGTAGTTCATCGACTCCAACTGAACGGTTATTCTTAATATTATAAATGGCTTTTTGAACCTCAGCAAAGCTAAACTGATTTTCGAACTAACACGATTCGTCAGCACTGCCTTCAATATTTACCATAACATCAACCGATTGAAGTTCAACATTATCAGATATTGGATACCCATCACGAAAACACGCCTATATAATTTTGACCCCCGTTAATCCCACTTTTATGTAGTAAAACTGGGGTTTACAGGGGTATACATTATTTTTCTTATTTCTGCTCAAAATATAGATTGTGAGTACTCGTTAGAACCGCCCCGCCGAGGCGGTTCTAACGGGTACCCACAATCTATGTTTTGAGCAGAAATATGAAAAATATCAGTTTTTTTATCTGAAAATTTTCAGTTTTTGAAGGTGAAATTTTCTATATATTTGAATAGGCGTGTTTTCGTAATGAAGCGAAAAAGTGCCTTCGAACATACGCAAAAAGCGCAGATTCAGATCATCCTGCGCATGGCCAAAGATTCATCCGGAGCTTTGCTCTCCATTCATACATACTGTAGCAGCCAATGATTCTGTTAGCCCTGATCAGACTGCGCATATGCCACAGGACACAATTTCGCATAATACGTCCCATATGACGTGTGTCAGGCGAACTTATTCTTAAAGCATCTGCTGAACAGTTCAGATAAGCTTGCGCATTTATACACGTTTCTTAGGATGTTTATATGCCCCCGCCATTCGAAGAATGGTGGAAAGGGCATATAGTGTTACCCCCGTCCGTCCGTCCGCGTCCGGCGTTAGCTGTTTGCGTTTAAGTTTTTCAGGAGGGGCATCCGGGTCCTTTGGTCACATTTCTAGTTTTACCGTTGCTATATTCTGCAATAGCTAATTATTACTACAAACAAATTAGGAATACCTTAACTAGACTGTGCACATACACACGGTGATCTGGGCCTTCGCTCTCAACATGTCTAAAAGCCTCAGCCTTTCGATTGGAGAGGTACAATTTTAATAAAATACCTGCAGTCAGGAAAGATTTCTACGAAAAACCGGGAATGGCATTTCAACTTCCTTAATTCACGAATTCAACTTCACGGATTCACGAATTCAACTTCACGAATTCACGAATTCAATTTCAAGAATTCACGAATTCAATTTCACGAATTCACGAATTCAACTTCACGAATTCAACTTCACGAATTCAACCACGAATTCAACTTTACGAATTCAACTTTAAGACTTCACGAATTCAACTTCACAAATTCACAAATTCAACTTCACGAATTCAACTGTTGAATTCGTGAAGTTGAATTCGTGAAGTTGAATTCGTGAATTCGTGAAGCTGAATTCATGAATTCGTGAAGTTGAATTCGTAAATTCGTGAACTTGAAATCATGAATTCGTGAGGTTGAAATTCTAAATTCGTGAGGTTGAAACCTTGAATTAATGTAGTTGAAATGTCACTACCGGTCTTTCGTAGATTACTGTGATTAGGGTGGTGCTGTTGTAAATGATTTTGTATTTTGAACAACAACAATGCAAAGCCGTCGCAGCCGATATGGCCTGACCGGCCATGACTGATACAAATTCGGCCTCAATTTTTCCCTCGCGTGCATTTGCATTTTCTCACTTTCAGACAACCTTTTACGTCACACTAACGCTGATGATCCGAATCCCATTACACATTGTTTGAACCAGCAGACGACAAAACCTACAATAAGCCTGTGTGACCAGCAAACACTAAGGTCAGCCTGTACATCTGTTTGCGACGCGTGGCTAATAAAAATATCCACGCTTATGGATGAACTTGAGGCGTATGAAACCCGTTACAAACATCGGAATATTTAATGGGGTTGAATGGTTTTGATTCTTTATTCTTGTCATCTCGTCTGATTTCCTTTATTTTTCTCATACGCTCTATTCTATATTTATGTTTCTAAAAGTGGATTTAACCTCCCCCACCAACCCAGCGATTACATAGGGTAATAACAGATTCAGTATTAATTTTCATACTTTCAGTAGATTTGCTTTCTTATTCCTTTCGCTATAAAGAAATGAGTGCACTATGGTCTGATGCATCAGTTTGGGTTCTGATGTATCAACTTGGGTCAACGACATTCTTGCCGCATTTGATATGTTGCTCCCTATTTACGCAGCATATGTTACTTTGCAACAGTTTGTATATTAATAAGAAGTTCTAATAGAAACTGGTTAGATTGTTTTGGAGGAAACATTTAATATCTATGGATTTGAATCAATAAATAAATCCAGATGTAACGCATTTATGCATAGTGTCCCATAAAATGGACACAGACAAACAGTGTAGACGCAGATCAGACGCCGCAGAACACGGCATCTAAGCAGGGTTAACACTGTTTGCATTTAATGCTGAAATTTCTCTGAAAAGTAGAAACGATTAAAACAATAAACATCTAAAAAAAACAAAGAACACATTGCAGATAGAAGATGGGAGTCTGCACTTTATCTGAAAAGGGCTATTTTGCTATTCCTCGATGTTTTTTTTTTACAGTACCCAAGGAAAACGGACATCGCTGTGGCATTTTGGCTGACTGCCAAGTATGTTACGACTGTGACCTAGTAAGAGGCAAGGCGTTATATTACAGAGGTCAGAATAAATAAATAAATAAATAAAAAACAAAACAAAAACAAAAAAAAAACAACAAAAAAACAATTGGCGGTAATTTCTAATCATTGGTTGGTATGCATGTTACGACTGACTGCAGAGACAAACTACGAATGACAGTAAAAAGAAGTAACACATATTCCTATCCTCCACCCTCCGATCGGTGGAAAAAAAAAAGAAAAAACTCAGCTGCCTGGAAGCGTTAAAAATGTAGATACAGATATTGGAAATATACAATTGCTGTTATTAAACTTGTGTTATAAATGTTTGAACAACCTTTTTAATATAAAACATAGTACTAATAAAAGTAAAACTAGAATGTCTTGTTGATATTTTGTAGAACTTTGAGGTGTCTACAAGTAAAATAAGAAACAATGGTGGTTGAGTCTTTTCAAATAAAAATGGACTTTATGAATTATGCGACCACTATGGATCCAGATTAGTCTGTACGTCCGCTTTATGATCAGAGTCTACACTGCACGCGAATAGAGCTTGCACATTCTATCAGCGAAAAAAAATGTATGCACATGCTGATCTGGAACTAAAATTGTTGCACATATTATTAAATCCTGTTTTTATTATTTGAAGAGACTTGTTATTTCTGTGTTGGGTAGTTAGTAAATATGGATAAAATGTCATTTCCTTGGGTTATTACTGTTACTACCCTATGTTTCTAGACAGAGAGGCCTGTGCTTGCAGTGTAGACCCAGATCAGATGTCACGTGACACATTGTGTAATCAGGGTCTACACGGTTCTACCCTAGCCAGCAATGTTTAGACAAATCAGTGGGTACTATAATGCCCTAGTAAAAAATATTGGGCAAGTGTGGTAAAGGGTCGTTTGTTTTTGAACCAAGTACCTTTGCTTTAGGCTAATGTTTGAAAAGGTGTGAACAATTTATTGAATCTGACAGATGGTGGTTAGAGAAGAAAGTGATTTACAGTATTTAACCTAAGTATTCTGATAGACACGCCTTAACAAACAGCAGTCGCGGCCCCTGATCAGACATTACATTACAATGCATTAAGGTCTGCACACTGTTTATCACTCAAAGAAAGAAAGAAAGAAAAAAAAAAAAAAAATATTATACCCCTATGTACACATGCAGCAAAAACTGTTAAAGCACCACGTAACTCTTTTAAAAACAAAACGTTTTGAACATGACCAACGTAATATTTATTCTTCGGAATTCAAATGTACAGTTAAATCACTGTTGCAATTACTAATTATTTGAATAAATAAATATAAATAGATAAAAAAATAAATAAATAATAATCAATTGAATAGATATATTTTATGGAATGAGGTAAGACCAACATAAGATTGTTCTTCTCCGCATTGTAATGCGGTTACTAACACCTTTGTAGGAGAAAGTAAGTTCTACGTAGGACTTAATATCTCCTACGTAGGTGTTAGTAATTCCTACGTAGGACTTATTATCTCCTATGTAGGAGTTACTAACTCCTACGTAGGACATTATCTCCTACGTAGGAGTTACTAACTCCTAAGTAGGTGTTAGTAACTCATTACGTAGGACATTATCTCCTACGTAGGAGTTACTAACTCCTACGTAGGTGTTAGTAACTCCTACGTAGGACTTATCTCCTACGTAGGAGTTACTAACTCCTACGTAGGACTTATTATCTCCTACGTAGGTGTTAGTAAATCCTACGTAGGACATTATCTCCTACGTAGGAGTTACTATCTCCTACGTAGGACTTATTATCTCCTACGTAGGAGTTGCTAACTCCTACGTAGGTGTTAGTAACTCCTACGTAGGACTTATTATCTCCTACATAGGAGTTACTAACTCCTACGTAGGACTTATTATCTCCTACGTAGGTGTTAGAACCTCCTACGTAGGACTTATTATCTCCTACGTAGGAGTTAGTTACTCTTACGTAGGACTTATTATCTCCTACGTAGGAGTTACTATGTCCTACGTAGGACTTAAATATTTCTTTCACCTGGCACTAGGACGCTTCCATACAAAACACTTTTGTTGTCTTCACCGATGTTAAATAATTGATGTTCCACAACCAAGTCTGCTGACGTAAACCAGACACTCGATATTGACGTGTGAGTAGGTGGTTATCAGGGCGCTCACTAGGCCATCTCTATGAGACGATTTGGTGAGAGCCCGAAATATGATTTAGACACTTTTAGTATAAGCACCAGAAAAGTATCAGTGTCGATACGGATATATTTGCAATACTATAAAACCAAAGTTAAATATTCCATTGTCTGACTGTATACTTTCCACAGCTTAATTCCGTTACATGTGTTTCTAATTTTCACTGGGATCGTCTCAATGGGACGGTTTTAGTGATACCCCGAAGCATGAGAAGTATAATAAATATATCTGAGATTGAAAACCTATGCTAATCTCATCTGAAGCTCTGAGATTATCTGAACATAAACACAGTAGTCGCACGGTTTAAATGACTGAAGGACTATCCAAGACCATTTTAATTTTATACTATTTTTACCATATTTAACATATATCTTACCCTGATAATTTTTCCAAAGAAAAGCGTAAACTTCGACAACAACAACAAAAAATGAACTACACCGTCGTGTCAACCACAACCGTGTAAAAAAACAATTAAGTAAAGTGACACGACTCTGATTTTGCACGCTTTGAACGGGGAAGTTTTGACATCGGCTGTCAAAGTTCGGCAAACAAATGTACAATGAAAAGTCGGTAAGTTTAGCAACATGGTACGCGTTAAACCATAGTATTCAAGAGATTGTTGTCGCTCTCTTCAGTCTCCACACTTTTAATTTTTTTATTCGATTCTCCTCTAGTCATTTGAGCTGCCATAAAATTGTAAAATGGTTGTTACTATATTGCTCCTTATGTTATTATTATACGATAACCTAAGAGTATTGAATAAAACTTGGAATACTTGGAAATTTTCAGACATGTTGAACAAGTGGAACCCAACTACCCAGCTTGTCGATTTTTGCATAATTTGCAGCCTTTTCTACTATGAGAAAAATGGAAATTTTCGTTGTTCTATTTTTAAACCACCGAATCGAATAAAATGTTTGATGCATAAAGTTTTGCATCGAAACATGATAAAATGTGCAAAGTTTTTTTCTTTTGAGTAAAGCGCAACGCAAAAAAAAAAAAAAAAAAAAAATAATTATATATATATATATATATATATATATATATATATATATATATATATATATATATATATATATATATATATATATATATATATATATATATCGAAAACAGAGTAACTATAAAGGGTAGAAGTATATAAGGACCGCTGGTTAAATGTAACTGGAGCTCTAACTTAAAGCCTTTTTGTTTGTAAGGACAGAATATCCGTGGGTTTCTCACAATTTCGAGTTTTTCAAACCAAACATATCCCCTAGGTTGCATTTCTTAAGAAATATGCCACATCCAACATAGTAACAAATCCTGCGATGTAGGTGACTGTGATTTCTATCGTATTGTCGGGCTTCTCAATTCCTGTAGCTCGCAGTAAACGTTACCCTGCAATCGAAAAGATACAGTCGACTCTCGTTATCTCCAATTCCAAGGGACTTTCTAAGAATACTTCGAGATATCCGTACCGCGACATATCAGATTTGCAGAATAGAGGGAAAACTAATTCGATTAACCACATTTAACAACTATATGTGTAATTGGACTCTTGAAGTTAGAGATATATTGAAAATATTGTGGAAAAGAGGAGAAATTGCTCCTTAGGAGCAATTTCTCCTCTTTTCCACAATATTTTTACATGTTGTTAGATTTTCATATATAGGCAGGGACCAGATTTTCACTTCGAGATAAGCGGTTATTCGAGATAAATGAGTTCGAGATAGCGAGAGTCAACTGTATATGGCTGTTTTTGTATATATAAAGCGTAGATATTGGTCCATATTAAACCGCTGTATAGCAATTCGAAACTGTCTGCATTTACATGGTACTGGTTGAGAGTTTTGCCAAGCAACTAAGTTCTATTAAGCTTATAGTACACAGGTTTATACTAACAGGTAAAATACACCAGACTCGCGATAAATTAATCTGTACATTTGATGTCTGACTATAAATTAGCACTGATTGTTTAAAATTCTTGTCGTGATTTGTAAAACGGCGTGTATTTTACGGAATTTTGATGAATATTTTTGTTTGCGGAAATTGCGTCACTTATTACGTCTGGTCTTCATACATTCTTACAGAGTATATTTCGTCAAAAAAGTTTTTAAATTATGGACATGACGAAATGCACGGCGATTTCCATCAACAGGCAATTTTAAGACTTAGTAAGTATAAAACACTGTTCTATACGAATACTTTTATAGCAAAAAACATAAGCACGCACGCCCGAAAGAGGTCTGGTAAAACCTAAAATGTGTCGTTCAAAATGGTGTCATATAATTTGAATCAAATTTTTTCTTAAGGTTTATCGTAGCAGCTATATTAAACGAAAAAGCGAACATTTTTGATGTTAATTCATTTCTATATCCCTTCTAATAAATGCTATAGAAAACGGTAGAAGATTTATATGAAATGCAGTTGGCATGCGAAATTTCAGACAGGAAAACAGGGTACTCTCCCTTAAATGCGGAAAACAGCCGTAGGGTCACTCATGGCTTCATGTTTGCATATGCGCATGAGAAAACAAACATTCTGCTTTTTGCTTTGAGTATTTTTCTTTCTTTTTTATGCTTTTAACTTGAATACACAAGGTTTTGCATACTAAGAATTTGTTAAGTATTAACATAGCCTCCATAGAAACGTGCAAGTTTTCGCGAAATGCAATGTATGCATATCTGCTAAACTGTTGTTTTTTTTTATTTTGTCTTCTTTTTCCTATGTTGTTGTTCTTTATTTATTTTTTTTCCTATATCGAAAACAAAATGCATATCTTTCCGGTTCTAGGGTTAGCAAAAAGTTTGTACTGGAACCTATAAAAGACCGGTAGTGACATTTCAACTTCATTAATTCAAGGTTTCAACTTCACGAATTCACGATTTCAACTTCAAGAATTCACGATTTCAACTTCAGGAATTCACGATTTCAACTTCACATATTCACGAATTCAACACGAATTCACGTATTCAACTTCAGGAATTAACGAAATTCAATACAATTTCACGAGTTCACGAATTCTATTTCACGAATTCAACTTAACGAATTCAATTTCACAAATTCACGAATTCAACTGCACGAATTCAGCTTCACGAATTCACGACTTCAACTTCACGAATCCAACAGTTGAATTAGTCAGGTTGAATTCGTGAAGTTGAATTCGTGAATTCATGAAGTTGAATTCGCGGAGTTGAATTCGTGAAGTTGAATTCGTGATATTGAAATTGTGAATTCTTGAAGTTGAATTCGTGAATTTGTGAAGCTGAATTCGTGAATTTAAGAAGCTGAATTCGTGAAGTTGAATTCATGAATTCGTGAAGTAGAATTCGTGAAGTTGAATTCGTGAAGTTGAAATCGTGAATTCGTGAAGTTGAAATTGTTAATTCGTGAAGTTGAATTCGTGAATTCGTGAAGTTGAAACCTTGAATTAATGTAGTTGAAATGTCACTACCGGTCTTTCGCAGATACATGTACTTTTAGCTACTAATTGCACTCTCGTACAAATGCAGCAGGCGCCGTATCTGAGTGATTTAAGCGTTTGAATGCGGTGCTGAAGTTTGCGGATTCGAGTCAAACTAAGACCATTAAAAAAACAAAAACAAAAAAACTCTCACTGTTCACACAGAATGAATGGGTACCACACACACACACACACACACACACACACAAGCCCGCACGCACACACACATAGACGTACGTACGTACGCATACACGAACGTCATCGCTAGTTTAAACATGTTCTCACCCATTTATGACTAGATTAAATAAATGCTTCCACCGTGCGAGCCGTAAAAGTCAATTATACATCGTATTGGGCGTTTCATAGTAAAGAAACTAAATATGTATTTATATTATTGTTATATAGTAATGTTTTTGCAAAGAGGACAGACCCTTATCAGACTCTGCGTTCTGTTTGCAGTTTGCAAATCTCCATATTTTGTGACTTAAGGCATTAATTACATCAACACAGACAAAATACATTATGACCTGAACCTATTGTTAAGAAGTATGGAGAAAACGCCGTCAAAAGACGCCATTTAAAATATATTTAAAAAGACAATGTATAAAACTGTAAGTAAGATTGCACCAAGGACCTGATTGATATGTGTCAAATAAACACTAATGCTTATGATACGACTTCCAATTTACGATCTGTATCCAATAGAACCTTTATTATACCAAAGCCTAACATTAATTTATTTAAAAAAAAATAGTATTTCATATTCTGGTACAATAGTATGGAACAGTATACCACTAGAAATTAAAAATGCTGTATATCAATGCAGTATATCAATATACTGATTATAAAATTACTGTAAAAACCCTAATATTGGGACAGACAGATCTGAGCAACGGTGTGGAACCAGATCAGACGTCGTAGAATGTGATGTCTGATTGGGGTCTACATTGTTTGTCACTCATCAAGCAATATTTTAGGCGCATCAACTTGTGATGGAACAAGCCTTTACAAATTATAGGACAAGTATGGTAAGGAGTTAAAGGTGGTACAATATTTAGAGTAAATACTGCATACTAATAGGTGTCTTTCTTTAATGAGTCACGCTTTCAATTTTCTGTTTAAACAAAAAAAAAAAACAAAAAAAAAAAAAACAACAAAAAAAAAAAAAAAAAAAAAAAAAAAAAAGAACGTAAAATAAAAATAAAAAATAAAAAACACGTCCATATTTTGTACTTAATAAAATATCTAGAAATTGTAATGGAATAACTGAAATGTAATAAAATTAACAGTTAAACATAACGATGCTAAAGTGATACAATGTTTTAGCTCAATCAGTACATGTATCATACTAATCATCCTCTCATTTTCATACTTGTATATATTGCATTGTATTTGTTGTTTTATTAATTTGTATTGTATGTATTTTAGAGGGCCTCATGGAAGATTGGCATTGCCAAATGAGTCACTCTCTTTAAATAAAGCCAACTTACTTACTTTACTTATATATTTCTGTAATTTTCGTATTAAGGGTTTCTGCATAAACCGTCGGAATGACTAATGTTAATCTTATTATGAAAACAGCTTCCAGTTGAGAAATTCCTGCATTTATGTAGGGAGAGAATATACATGCATGTCATTACACATATCTGTTTAGTTTTATTCATGAATTTCATTCGGGTATATTTCTTCACCTGGATGATAAATGAATGTTCACATTAAAACTTAAAGATTCATCACGAAAACATGTCTATATAATTTTGACCCCCTTACGTCCCACTTTTATATAGTAAAAATGGGGTTTACAGGGATATACATTATTTTTCTGATTTTGCTAAAAAACATGGATTGCCATCTATGTTTTGAGCAGAATATGAAAAATATCAGAACTAAAAATAATTCCTGTTACGTTGTAAAATTTTCAATATATTTGAATAGGCGTGTTTTAGTAATGTGACTTTGTTCGCCAAGCAAGGGCGGATCCAGTTTACGCGATGTTTTGTTTAAACGATTTTAGTATGGAAATAGTCTCTTATAGAATTATTTTCCTTTCTTTTTTCTTTAAAGATAGGAATCACGAGCTCTTCTTATAGACGAAAACAAGCTGTTTTAGCCACTCGTATGTCTTTCCGTTACAATACTGCGACGTTGTATGTCGTGTGAATCCGCCACCCTTAGTTTTCAACGGATAATTCTAAATCTTAGCTTTAGTCAATAGCCAAGCGTTAATAGGGAAACATCATAAAATAAACAGCGAAGAGGAATATAACAAAACCATTTGTTTTTGTTGCACGCGCGCACTCACAAACACATACGCACAACCAAATTGCCGCGATAAAGTGCTTTTTTGTCTTATGCCGGTATAGCTTCAATGATACAATCACCTTATATCCAGTTTTGTTCGCTTAGGATTGCTGTTGAAGTTGTATTCGTTAGCAAATATTTATTGCTTTATTTGTTATTTCAGAGACGCAATGCGCTTGTTAAAAGTTTTTGCTCTTGTGTTAGCAATATCAAGTATTTTTTATACACTTGTAATTTTGTTTAACCCGAGAACAAATGCTGTTTTTGTGAGGATGGTATGGAAGGATTCGAAGACTCAAGACAATCACAAAAAAATTACGGTAAGCATGGATTTCGAATTAGATCAAATAATAATTTCAAAGACTCAGGTACGCATGGATTTCGAATAAGATTAAAATGATAATAAAGCGGACTCAGGTAAGACAGAAATTCGGATTAGATAAAATAATAATTTTGAGGACTCAGATAAGTATGAAATTTGAATTAGATGAAACAATGTTTAAGTAGACTCAGGTAAGACTTGATTTTGTTGCATAAATTAATAATTAAGAGGACTCTGATAAGCATAGATTTCGGATTAGATAAAATAATTATTAAGAGGACTCAGGTAAGGCTTGATTTTGAACTGTGTAAATTAATAATTAAGATAGAATAAACATAGATTTCGAATAAGATGACTGATGATGGTGAGTTTTGGTTTAACGACAGGTCAAGCCCATAAGGGGCATATGCTATAAGATGTTATATAAATTTTGTTTGATATTAAAACGGCTATAGTAATAACGAGTCAGATATGCTTGAACGAATTAGATAAAATCATAATAAAGAGGACTCAGATAAACACAGATTTACTAATTCTAACCATCGGTGATAGGTCATTAAATGTGACAGACTGACGAAAATTATGCCTAACAGCATGATGTCGTTACTGAATGTTAGTAGTAGCAATAATTTTATCAAAAAAAAAAAAAAAAAAAAAAATAAAAATCAGATGCCCCTACCGACAGTGCACCTGTGATCTTAAAATATGTTCAAAAGTAAACGAAATAGGCAGTGAGTGCCACAATCAAATGAAGCAACCCACTTAAGGCGCTAAGCGGAATGAAAGTATAGAAATATGGACTGGGTAAAACGTGTAACAAAAAGCAGATGAACCCACGCCTTCTTCCCCAAAAGCGGTGACTGGAGTAAATTAGTATGTTTATGTTTGATTACTTAACCTCCTTTGAACGTTATAGTATATATAGCTTACTTTTCTTTTCACTTTTTGGAAAACGAAAACAATTATAAGCATCAGTTGTTTGGGTACCTGTTGAGCTAATTTTTGACATTTGTTTGCTTTGATTACACCTTGCAGGTATCTTTCAGTATGCCATTAGTTATTAAAATATTCTAAGGGATGTAAGTGGTATTGCTATTTTCACAATCTTTGCCTAGTGCTTGGGCGAGACTAATGTCGAAACAAACTGGAATTTGCCTACTCTCTTGCACGGAGATTAGCTAATTGAATTCTTTCGTAGACATACGTAACTAAAATGGAGTGGACTCAGATAAGCATGCATTTTGAAATAGAGGGAAAGGACGCACTATTAGGAGAGATTCCTCTGTCTAAATTGTTTTGTCTCTCTTCTGAAAAAGAGTCTACTCTAACCTGACAGAAGTTGCCCATTTTCCGTTTAGAGCAGATCCGTTTTCATAAGGACCTTATTGTACAGGAAAGCAAGCAGGACATCACAAAAAACTTGCCTCCCATGTTATATGGCGAAAAAGATACCAAATGTATCCAGTCTCCTCTATACAAAAAAAAAAAAAAAAAAAAAAAAAAATATATATATATGCAAAGACCCTGTCAAGCCTGTGCGCTGATAAGGTGAAGACATGGCTTGGCTGATTATATTTTTGTTTCCTTTGGGATCATTGAGCGCATTCTGGTTACTTTGAAAATCGAATATCCTTAAGCCGGTGCTATGCAGTTTCGCAGACTACACTGTCGCATATGAAGAGACTCAATAAAATCGAGTCTCTGATATTCGTTCTTTTGTAGGTTCTTTTTTCCAAAGGCAAGTTTTTAGATTTTTATTGGGGCAGCAAAATTAGAATCATACACGTATTTACCCTGAGTATGCGGAGGTATGAGGCAATATGAAAACATTTTGAGTCTAAAATACCTACCAGTGACACATAGATCTCTTTAATCATTAATTTGAAACATCTATATAGTCACCTTCTAAGTCAATACATTTAGTCAATCTCTTCTCTTAGTCACTAATACCACTGCTATAGAAATCAGAAGTTTAGTCCTCATTCCAAGCCTAAATAGCATCCATAAGTTCATTATCATCGCTTTACCTTCTTTTCACGAAGATGCTTTTCCAGTTTTGGGATCAAATGCTAGTCAGCAAGGGCAAGGTCAGGTGAAAAAGGTGAATGTGGCAATAAAAGTAAAAACATATTGCCTTAAGAAACAAAAAAAAAAACAACAAAAAAACAACAACAAACAAACAAACACACACACACACACACACACACACACACACACACACACACACAAAATCACGAAAATCGGAGAATTGGTTTGACTCTTCATATGCAACAGTGTAGTTTGCGAGGCTGCATACGCCCCAACTTTTCAAACCCACATTCCTTTACCACATTCATTGCAAACTGGCTGATGTGAACTGGAACATTGTCCGGTTGCACAAAAACACCACGCCTAAGTTAGCCAACGCCGTTATCTTTGACTGATTGATGGAACCTTTTGAACAACGTGGCATAATAGTCATCATTTATTGTTGTGCCATGTGATAATCTAAATGGATTATGCCCGCATATACAATGGCCATAATATTTTTTACTTTGAATATTCTGGTCCTCGGTGACCAGATGTGCTTCCATTTTACTGACTCTTGTTTACTTTCCGGAGCTTAGAAGTAAGCCCAAGTTTCATCACATGATACTTATCTAAAGAGTTAATCCTCAGGATCACGATTTTACCAAGTTAACCCATTTAGGCTGAATAAACTCTTCCCACACTAGGTATTGGAGAGTCAAATTTCAATTTTAGGGGTGTCAGGGAATGTGATTTAGATATTCCTAGAGAAAATGGCAAAATTATTTACAAACAGTTGAGACCTGATCAGACACTGCATAATGCGGCATCTGATCTGGGTATGCACTGTTTGCAATAGCCATTTTAGGATCTCCAAACAAAACTGGATTAACGGAAAACAGCTGTTGGTGACTCCTTCATTTCAGATGTTAGCATTTTGGGCACCTATCTTGCCCAGACCTTTGACATACATGTATGAAACTGATTATGAAATATAATGTCTGTGGAACCATATGAGACCACAGTAATTTCCTCCAGCTCGTGAAGTTTAATACGCCTGTTATGAAGAACTAGCTGATGCACAGGCTCAATATATTCTTAAAAAATGCATAAAGAATTTTGACATAGATACCTCCACTGACAGTTTATCTATTTCCCTGAAAAGAACTTTCTGCTCGTTTAATTTTGTTTTTAAATATATTTTACAAACTTGATCATTGATTTCCTTCCACAAACATTAGAGACGGGAAACACTCACCTTTTGTTTGGTTTTAGTATCGGGAGCTAGAGGGTATTCAGTAAAATTATAAAACAATTTCAGCCGTTATCGGTGTAATTCTACTTATGGCTTTATGAGACCGACTTTTTATGTGTTTCTCTATTAGAGTAGCATTGGGACTAAAGGTGAAGTTGGCTGGCCGTAAAGGTGCTTTAACCCCCACCCTCCCCCCACTCACGATAGTTTATTCTACTGACCGTTCTAAGGTGGTGATCCCGATGTTGGTCTTACTCTTTGTTGTTTTGTGGTTTATTCTACGAGGCGATTTGTTTTGTCTTACATTGTGTTATTTTGTTCTTGTATTTTTCAGTCCTCTTAGCATTGCGATTACATCGCTTGGGGAAGAGAGCTAATCGTAGTGCTTTTCGTACGTTTGTTCGATTTGCGCTTGTTTAGTTTTGTCTGTTTCTTCTTCCTCTTCGTGTCTGGGATGGGCTGCGGTTTGTGATTGTGGCACTCCCTGGACTTTTCTCTTACCTTTTTCATCTTATACTTTCCCGTATCCCCTATGGTTACACAAAACAACGTGGCCATTATATGGGATCTGCTAGGAATGATGGAATGTCAAAATAAGGGGACTTGTTAAGGAGCGTTTAATGATAATTCTAGGATCATTTTTCTAGTCCTCCATAGTTCTAGCTCCCGAATATCTGCCACTCTTGAGTACCCTAAACATATGAATTTTATGGTGAAGTAAGAAAAAACTATCCCAGAACTGATACCATATACTCCTCCTTAACAAGTTCTCTGGTAACAGTACAGGTATTTCGGTTCGCTGTTAGAATTCCACGCTACTGTGTATATATTTTGTTTTGGCAAAACTATAATGGTGCTATTCTAATCTCAGTACTATAGGAACTAATTATATGCGTTAACTTGGGCTCGTGCTTGCACGCGCCCTAAACCATGAATCCAACTGGTCTGTGAAATTTCTACCGAAATATTCAAAAATATTTTAGACATGAACTTGAACTTAAATGGATTAAACGTTTACAAACCCCTTTTCCACTTGGATTTAATGATAATATTTACCATGAAGGAAATATTTCTAAAATGCCGGTTTTCGATGCTTTCTCCCTTTTAGATATTAAAAAACGTAATCAACGATCCCATGGTAAGCGCAAAAATGGCAATTTTAAACGAAAACATAAAACTGTTTATCTCTTTTTGATTTAAATATTCTCTTAAATTCTGGACGTCATCAAATGCTTTCTAAACTAGCTTCACTGTCTGTTTCTTCATTACGTAAGTTAGATGATGAGGCGAATAAATTTTATGATAGAAAACATGATTTGTATGAAGCAGCTCTCCTTACTAGATGTTATACTCAACATGCTCTTCGTCCTTATATTGATTCTGAAATTAACCACATAAGACACTTCATCAAAATTGAAGCTGCTAATAATGTTGTTGTTGTGTGACGACTTTATTATATCAATACTCTAAAGCAAGAACTAGGTAGTACCAAAACATATGAACGGATTTCTACTGACGAGAGATCTATTGTCAATACCATTCTATCGATATTACTGCTAAGTTTGCAGTGAGTATTAAAGAAAAGCAAGACACTTCCTACGTTATATTGGTTACCGAAACTTCATAAATGACCTTATAAAGCATGTTTCTTTGCTAATTCTAGTTCTAGTACGACTACTGTTTAGTCCAAACTGCTAACTTCATGCCTTACTGCTGTTAAAAAACATTGGATCAGATACTATGATACTGTTTACGAAAGGGACGGAATTAACTATTTTTGGTCAATTAAAAATGCTAATGATGTTCTCAATAAATTTAAATCTAAAAACATTCAGGCTTCTAAATTGTCTACATATGATTTTTCTACACTGTATACTACGTTACCTCATCATCTTATAAAAGATAAACTTATTGATTTAATTAACCGAACGTTTATTCGGGAAAATACCCAAAATTTGGCATGCAACGAAGAATGTGCTTTTTTACTTCTGATGTGTATAATAATCACAATTTATGGTCGTATCAAAAAGTCTGTGATGCCCTTGTTTATCTTTTGGATAATATTTTTATTAGATTTGGAACTAAACTTTAGAGACAAACTATTGGTATTCCGATGGGAACTAATTGTGCTCTCTTGTTGCAGATTTGTTTCTTTTTTGTTATGAGAGAGACTTCATGAAGTCTCTCTCACGTGAAAATCAGGCTGACATTATTGAGGCTTTCAATTCAACTTCAAGATACCTTGACGATTTATTAAATATCGACAATATTTACTTTGACCAAATGGTGGACTGGATATACCCAACAGAACTCCAATTAAATAGAGCAAATTCTTCCGATACCGAGGCACCTTTTTTGGATTTGAATCTATGTATATCTAATGGTACAGTTTCCACCAAAATTTATGATAAACGGGACGATTTTGATTTTGATATAGTCAATTTCCCTTTTCTGGATGGCGATGTCCCCCGGCTTACCTCATATGGGGTATACACATCTCAACTTATAAGATTCTCCAGAGCTTCTTCAAATCTTAATTACTTTAACTACCGTGATAAAGCCCTTACTGCCAAACTTCTTAGGCAGGGCTATCGTTATTTTAAACTTCGTAATGCGTTTTCAAAATTTTATCGCAGACACAGTGCCTTGTTAGAAAAATATAGCGTCAGTCTGAAAACACTTCTGCAACAAGGTATATCGGAACCCGAATTTTACGGTGACTTAGTGTACAAATTTAGAAAAATTGTAGGTAAATCTAACTTTTCGGAGCAATTCAGAAAATTTATTAACCGTTATAAAATAATTGGCTATAGCCTGGATATTATGCGGCAGACTGCATGTCTAGATGTCAACCCAATCATTGTTGATGGCTATGCTTCACTCTTTAATTGCACGACGGCGGTTCTGGCCTCAGACTCAATGACGGCCTCTTTAACCAGTGGGTTGGGGCTTGACAATATGTCTTTGGCTTGGCCCGCCGTGGTTCAACTATTGGTTTTCATTTACTCTCGCATACAGTAGAATTAGCCATGAGTACTCGTCTTTGTTTATTATAGTGATTAATTTGATTTTTATGTTTTCGCTTTGATGCATTGACTGAGTTGGGAGCCTTTATGCGAACCGAATTTTTATGTATTTCTGTATTAAGAGTAGCATCGGGACCCAGGGTGAAGTTAGCTAGCTGTAAACGTGCTTTGAACACCCCCCCCCCCCCGGTGGTTTGCTAAGTCTAGCGACCGTTCTAAGGCGGTGGTCCCGATGTTAGTCTTACTTTTTGTTGCTTTGTGGTTTATTCTACGAGGCGATTTGTTGTATGTCTTTCCGTGTGTCATTTTGTTCTTGTGTTTTTTAGTCCTTTTAGTATTGCTATTAGCTCGCTTTGGGAAGAGAGAGCTAATCTTAGTGCTTTTCGTACGTTTGTTTGGTTTGTGCGTGTTTAGATTTGTCGGTTTCCTCTTCCTCTTTGGGTCTGGGATGGGCTGCGGTTTGTGATTGTGGCACTCCCTGGACTTTTCTCTTACCTTTTTTGCATACCACGCCTGTTGTGTTTGTGCCGTGTGGAGACCCTAGAACGTCTCCCCGTACATTCATTTAATGGTGTTATTATTTGAAGTGCCAGAGTTTGCACTTTACAATCACCTTTCGTATTCCTCTTCCTCATGTTTCTAATTTATACCTCACTGAAGGTTAGATATTTACCGGTATTCGTATCCTGTTTATAACTCTTTCTTACTTTACGTTTCTTTGGACTTTTATTAGACTTAGTTATGTTTTGTCGGTTGTTGCTATACTCTGTATGCATCGGTCCTACCGCCTGTTTGCATCGCTACCTATATCTATAATAACCGGTACGAATACTGCTTTTTATCTAATGGTATTACTTCCTATACAACTATATGAGTATCACTAACAGATTAAAAATTACTTTTTCTCCTATTAGGCTACATTCTGCTTCTTCTTTACAGATTCCCTGTTCTACTGCTAGATTTAACTCTCTGTTACCTACTGTTAACGTTTCACCTTTGAAACTTCACTCTGTATCATCTATAAATTTATATGGCGCTTCCATTTATAATATTTTCAGTAATCACCTTAGAATAAGACTTTCTCCGATTAAATCTCCTATACTTCTAAAATATAAGAATCCGTATAAAAGGAACAGTATGTACCCTAATATTTCTAAGTGCAATGCCAAGAGGTGCACCTGCTGCAATTATTTAATTTGGCGGTCAACTATAATTTCCTCAGTTAATCATAGACAATTTTCAGTTGTAAACAACTCTGATTTAGACTAAAAATCAGAGGATGTTAAATATGTTCTCACTTGCAGCGAAGGCGGCTGAGGAATACAGTATGTTGGACAGACCAAGCGGGCCCTTATAACAAGGTTTAATGAACATTTACTTAAAATCAAAAAAGCAAAGAAAATTGGTACGTTTCTTTATAAACATTTCCGGAGTACTGGTCATTCATGATCATCTAGTATAGGTTTGGTTCAACCTGTTGAAAAGATTATACACAAGTCCAATTCTACCGAAAGATTCAAAAATATTTTAAGACATGAACTTGAACTTAAATGGATTAAACGTTTACAAACCCCTTTTCCTCTTGGATTTAATGATAATATTTACCATGAAGGAAATATTTCTAAAATGCCGGATTTCGATGCTTTCTCCCTTTTAGATATTAAAAAACGTAATCAACGATCCCATGGTAAGCGCAAAAATGGCAATTTTAAACGAAAACATAAAACTGTTTTATCTCTTTTTGATTTAAATATTCTCTTAAATTCTGGACGTCATCAAATGCATTCTAAACTAGCTTCACTGTCTGTTTCTTCATTACGTAAGTTATGATAGAAAACATGATTTGTATGAAGCAGCTCTCCTAACTAGATGTTATACTCAACATGCTCTTCGTCCTTATATTGATTCTGAAATTAACCACATTAGATACTTCATCAAAATTTCATTCATTAAAAATGGTATTGAATTCATAGATTTACCTATTTCGAGATGATAATATTATATCAGCTATACCTTCATATTTCGAAAACACGGAATCTCCTATTATTTGTTATAAATAAAACAAACCTATCCGTAATACTATACTTAATTTCAATAAATTAGTTTCTGATCTTAATATTGAAACTAGTTCCCCTGATTCTTGAAATTGTAAAGATTCTAAATTTTGTTATCAACCAGCGGGTCATATTGTCACTGGTAACTTGAAGATTATAACTGATTCACGAATCCGTTCAGTTATTTCAAAAAGACCTAAATATAGATTCCCAGCCCGCATTGATTTCAATAAATGTCGGGAAACAATTACCAGTGCTTTAAATGATTATTGTACGCGTTGGTGTAAACGAGAGCATGTTGAGTCTAATGCTTTAAATAATTGGAAATTAAAGATTTTAAGATCATTGATGAACGTGTGTTATTTTACTCTAATAACCTTGATCTTCTCCCTCCTAAGCCTAAATTATCTTTTCGATATTTGAAACAAGGTATCCAAGAATTTAATAGGAAGTATGTTTTGGCTCCAGCTGATAAAGCTGCTAATAATGTTGTTGTTGTGTGACGACTTTATTATATCAATACTCTAAAACAAGAACTTGGTAGTACCAAAACATATGAACGGATTTCTACTGACGAGAGATCTATTGTCAATACCCATTCTATCGATATTACTGCTAAGTTTGCAGTGAGTATTAAAGAAAAGCAAGACAGACTTCCTACGTTATATTGGTTACCGAAACTTCATAAATGACCTTATAAAGCACGTTTCATTGCTAATTCTAGTTCTTTTACGACTACTGTTTAGTCCAAACTGCTAACTTCATGCCTTACTGCTGTTAAAAAACATTGGATTAGATACTATGGTACTGTTTACGAAAGGGACGGAATTAACTATTTTTGGTCAATTAAAAATGCTAATGATGTTCTCAATAAATTTAAATCTAAAAACTTTCAGGCTTCTAAATTGTCTACATATGATCTTTCTACACTGTATACTACGTTACCTCATCATCTTATAAAAGATAAACTTATTGATTTAATTAACCGAACGTTTATTCGGGAGAATAACTATTATTTGGCTTGCAACGAAAAATGTGCTTTTTTCACTTCTGATGTGTATAATAATGTTATTTTATGGTCGTGTCAAAAAGTCTGTGATGCCCTTGTTTATCTTTTGGATAATATTTTTATTAGATTTGGAACTAAACTTTAGAGACAAACTATTGGTATTCCGATGGGAACTAATTGTGCTCTCTTGTTGCAGATTTGTTTCTTTTTTGTTATGAGAGAGATTTCATGAAGTCTGTCTCACGTGAAAATCAGGCTGACATTATTGAGGCTTTCAATTCAACTTCAAGATACCTTGACGATTTTTTAAATATTGACAATATTTACTTTGACCAAATGGTGGACCGGACATACCCTACAGAACTCCAATTTAATAGAGCAAATTCTCCCGATACCGAGGCACCTTTTTTGGATTTGAATCTATGTATATCTAATGGTACAGTTTCCACCAAAATTTATGGTAAACGGGACGATTTTGATTTTGATATAGTCAATTTCCCTTTTCTGGATGGCGATGTCCCCCGGCGTACCTCATATGGGGTATACATATCTGAACTTATAAGATTCGCCAGAGCTTCTTCAAATCTTAATGACTTTAACTACCGTAATAAAGGCCTTACTGCCAAACTTCTTAGGCAGGGCTATCGTTTTTTTAAACTTCGTAATGCGTTTTCAAAATTTTATCGCAGACACAGTGCCTTGTTAGAAAAATATAGCGTCAGTCTGAAAACACTTCTGCAACAAGGTATATCGGAACCCGGATTTTACGGTGACTTAGTGTACAGATTTAGAAAAATTGTAGGTAAATCTAACTTTTCGGAGCAATTCAGAAAACCTATTAACCGTTATAAAAGCATTGGCTATAGCCTGGATATTATGCGGCAGACTGCATGTCTAGTTGTCAACCCAATCATTGTTGATGGCTATGCTTCACTCTTTAATTGCACGACGGCGGTTTGGGCCTCAGACTCAATGACGGCCTCTTCGTAAAACTTTAACCAGTGGTTTGGGGCTTGACGATATGTCTTTGGCTTGGCCCGCCGTGGTTCAACTATTGGTTTTCATTTACTCTGGCATACAGTAGAATTAGCCATGAGTACTCGTCTTTGTTTATTAAGGTGATCAATTTGATTTTTATGTTTTCGCTTTGATGCATTGACTGAGTTGGGAGCCTTTATGCGAACCGAATTTTTATGTATTTCTGTATTAAGACTAGCATCGGGACCCAGAGTGAAGTTAGCTAGCTGTAAAAGTGCTTTAAACCCCCCGGTGGTTTGCTATAGCGACCGTTCTAAGGCGGTGGTCCCGGTGTTAGTCTTACTTTTTGTTGCTTTGTGGTTTATTCAACGAGGCGATTTGTTGTATGTCTTTCCGTGTGTCATTTTGTTCTTGCGTTTTTAGTCTTTTTAGTATTGCGATTAGCTCGCTTGAGAAAGAGAGGGCTAATCTTAGTGCTTTTCGTACTTTTGTTCGGTTTGTGCTTGTTTAGATTTGTCGGTTTTCTCTTCCTCTTTGGGTCTTGGATGGGCTGCGGTTTGTGATTGTGGCACTCCCTGGACTTTTTTCTTACCTTGTTTACCCCCCAGACCAACATGCTGAAGCGTATATATATATAAAATATATATATATATATATATATATATATATATATATATATATATATATATATATATATATATATATATATATATAGCTGTGTTTCCGCTGACCCGACCGACCCTGTTTCAAACACCCGAATCTTCTATTTTTTATCAGTAAAAATTCAAAATAAAAAAGTAAAGCACCGATCCTCAACATAATACCTGTATTTTCATTAAATTACAGGCCCGACCCGATTCTAAAAAAATCTCTCCTACCTTTCGACCAAATTCTTTTTCAGCATGTTAGCGGAAATACAGCTATTTTTACGCCTGATTTACTTAATCTCGTCTGGGTGGTAAGGTCGTGGTAAGCGCCTGCTGTATGACGGGACAATGGGGCTTTTTTAGACTTTCTTCTGTTTCTGCATTTCTGTCTCAATTTTTTTTTCTCTCTTTCTCTTCATCTTCAGGCTCTTCTGTCCCTTTTCTCTATTTCTCTGGTAGACAAAGCAAAATGATCAAAGATGACATATCGTTAAAGAAGAAAAAAAAAAAACAAAAAAAACAAAAAAAAAAAAAAAAACATAAACCCCCCCCCCCAAAACAACTAAATCCCGAGCAATTAAAAATATTTTGTACTTTTTCACAAGGGCTGATGGTCTGTATCGAAATCGAAGGATGCAATCATTAGGTGTCGTCTAGACAATTAATCTTCGCTGAACGACATGCAATATTTTGACCTGGCCGCGACACGAGGTAATCGGACATTGCCGCGACACGCAGAAATTGAACCTTGCAGCGACATACAATATTTGGACTTATCCGTGACATACAATATTTAGACGTTACCGCGGCACACGCAATATTTGGACCTTGTCGCGGCAGGCAGTATTCGGAACTTGCCGCGACATGCTATATTTGGACCTTGCTACAACACGCAATATTTGGTTTAATCAAATTTTACTTCTAATGAAGTCACATATATATTTTACACAAAAACAACAACTTACAAAAAGATCCAGAAAGAAGGCTATAGACTTATATAAAGTTGTTTCTTATCTAACTTATAAAATGCACAAATAATCGGTGAAATGAATATTACCAAGACAAACATACTCGTATATCTATTTAAACCACATATCAGACAAAATATAATAAGGAAAAAGAGAAATAAGAAGATATGATAAAGAAGGAAAAATACAAACCAACAAAAGCTAAATTTTTCTTGAGAGAGTGAGAGAGAGAGAGAGAGAGAGAGAGAGAGAGAGAGTTCACGGTTTGAAGTGCTTATTATCAATACTGAATTTTTGTACAGCTAGGAAAATCGCACAGTTTTGATTATAATCTAACTCAGTGTTACCAAACAGTGTTAGAAGTCGGTTGACAGTGTACTAAAACTTTAACTAACATATCATTTCGTTTTCTATTGTATCTCTGGCGTTCAAATACGTAGTGTTTAGTTGTTTCTTTTGTTCCGCAAGTACAGTTTGGGGATCATTCACGCTGTTTGTTTAGGAAGAGATGATGACTGAGTGGACTGCAAGAAGTTCTGAGCCGAGTATGTTGAATATGAACCTATGAAATAATATTTAGGGGTGTTTATTGCATTTTTGTTTATGCGATTTGTGAAAATTGCCAAGGAATTTACATCTCTGACATGAGGACTAAGTTCGTTCCAGGCTCTGATGCAAGAAGGTAGGAATGAACTATAATATATCTGGGTTCTGGACATTGTCTGTCTATTGTTCGTTGCATTTCGGAGTCCATTAACTGTTGTATTTTCTACGAGAGGCGGTATTAACGAAGAAAGATAAGTAGGAGAAATATTATCAGTCATCTTGTAAAATAAATAAAGTTTATGATTTCTACGTCTAGATTCTAAGGTTTCCCAGCCTGTTTCTCAAAAAGCATATCTAAAGTGACCAATTTATTCGCACCTGTAACAGTTCGTGCTGCTTCAACCTGTATTTTCTCTAGGGCATTTACTTTGTACTTGGTGCAATTATCCCATACAATGTCCGCGTACTCTAAAAGAGGTTTTATAAATGAAACGCATATTTTTTTTCTAAGGATTGTCTATCAAGAATAAATTTGAACTTGCGCGTAACATTTATTCTAGTCCAAGCTTTTGAAGTTATGTAATTGATATGGTCATGCCAAGTTCCGTTATTAGAAAGATAGATGTCGATATGTTTATGAGAAGTTACCTCATGAATTGGTTCGAAAGTCATCAAGAGTGGAGGATGGAGAGGTTTATTTGTGTGTTTTTTTTTAGAAAGGAGTAAGGCTTCAGACTTGGCGGGGATAAATTTCACCAGCCAGCGTTCTACCCAAACATGTATTTTTTCTAAATCGGAATTTATTTTCTGGCAACTTTATGAGGGTTATCGACGATCAAGTATAATGTTGTATCATCTGCGAAAAGACGTACAGTAGAATCTATGTTGACTACGATATCGTTTATGTAAATTTGAAAGATAACTAGCTAACCAATAAAAAAAGAATTGATTTCATACCATCTTCTTCTAATTTATGCAATAAACCTTTATGCCAAACTCTGAAACACGCAATATTTGGACCTTGCCGGGACATGTAGGAATTGGAACTTGCCGTGACATACACTATTCGGACCTTGCTGCTGCATAAAATGTTTGGACCTTGCCGCGACGCAGTAATTTTACCTTTCGCGACACGCAATATTTGGACCTTGCCACGATTGGACCTTGCCACTACACGCAAAATTTGGACCTTGCACGACATACAATATTTAGACCTTGCTACGACACGCTATGTGTGGACCTTGCCGCAACGTGAAATATTTGGACCTTGCCGCGGTAGGCAATATTTGGACCTGGCCGCGATACGCAATATTTGGATTTTGTCACATCTTGCATTATTTGGACTTTACTGCGACACACAAAATTTGGACCTTTCCATGATACACAATATTTGGACCTTGCACGACACACAATATTTGGACCTTGCTACGACACGCTATATGTGGACCTTGCCGCGACGTAAAATATTTAGACCTTGTCGCAGCAGGCAATATTTGGACCGTGATGCACCACACAATATTTGGACATTACTGCGACATACAATAGTAGGACCTTGCTACGATACGCAATATTTGGACATTGCCACGTCACGCATTATTTAGACTTTGCTGCGACACACAATATTTGGATCTCTCCACGAGACACAATAGTTGGCCCTTGCCGCAAAACGCAATACTTGGATCTTGCTACGACACGCAATATTTAGACCTTGCTGCGATATGCAATATTTGGACGGAGTTGCGACATGCAATATTTGGACCTTGTCGCGACACGAAATATTTAGACATTGCCGCTACACGCAGTATTTGAACCTTACCGCGGTATGCAATACTTGGACCTTGCCATGACACGCAATATTTGGATCTTTTCACTACAGACCGTGTTGCGACATGCAATATTTTGACCTTGCCGCGACATGAAATATTTGGATCTTGCCGCAGCAGGCAATATTTGGACCTTGCCGCGACAAGCAATGTTTGGATATTGCCGCAACATACAATATTTTGACCTTGACGTAGCAGGCAATATTTGGACCATTTCCGTGACATACAATAGTAGTACTTTGCTACGACAAGCAACATTTGGACCTTCCCACGACACGCAATATTTGGACCTTGCTGTGGCGTATAATATCTGAACCTTGTCCCAAAACGCAATACTTGGACCTTGCCGCGACAGGCAGTAATTGGACTTCGCCGCATCATACAATATTTGGACCGTGACGCGACATGCAATATTTAGACCTTGCCGCGACACGAAATGTTTAGACCTTGGCGCGACACGCAGCATTTGAACGTTGCTGCGACATGCAGGAATATGACCTTGCTGCGACATGCAATATTTGGATCTTGCCGCGATATGGAGTATTTTGACCTTGCCGCGACACGAAATATTTGGACCTTGCCGCGATACACAATATTTGGACCTTGTTGCAACACACAGTAATTGGACTTTGCTTCGACATGCAATATGTGTATTTAGACCTTGCTACGACATGCAATAAATGATTTTGCCGCGACATGCAATATTTGGACCGTGTCGCAAAACGAAATATTTGGAACAGCCGCGATACGCAATATTTGGACCTTGCCGTGACATGCAGTAATTGGACCTTGCTGCCACGTGCAATATATGGACCATGCCGCGACATGCAATATATGGTCCCCTGCCGCAACAAGAAATATTTTGACCTTTCCGCAACACGCAGAAATTGACCCATGCTGCGACATACAATATTTGGATATTACCGCGACATGCAATATTCGGACCTAGCCGTGACAGGAAATATTTGGACATTGTTGCGACAGACAATATTTGTACCTTGTCGCGACACACAGTAATTGGACCTTGCTGCGGCACGCAACATTTAGATCCTGTTGCGACTTGAAGTATTAGAACCTTGCCACGTCACGCAGTAACAGGACCTTGCCGCGACACGCAATACTTTGACCTTATCTCGAAATGCAATATTTGAACTTTGCCGCAATACACACTAGTTGAACACACAATATTTTGACCTTACAGACACTAAATACCATATGAAAAAATCTCTGAACATGTTGGTATAAGGGAACTGGATAATCTTGGTAGATGTTCCGCAATTCGTTACGAGGGAGAGGACTTTAGCATATGAAAAATCTACCCTCAAAGGAAATAATTTATTCCATGGGTAGCATCGTAGTAAATGTTTTTGACCTTTATTGTAACTTTATTGATATCAGGGGCAACCTGCATAGATTTTATTTATAGCAAAACTTAAACTTAAAGAGAAGGTTTATAATGCATCGTTTAACATTATGCTTGGTTTAATTTCAAGAAACCGTGGTGGACTCTAGAGAAAGACAAAATACTTCCAATTTACCTCCAAACTGTACAGCCAAACATGTCTATATACTCAGTGTTCCAGAGACGTATCAATGCCAAGACGTGGATTCTGGTCCAGGGATGGCGGAACAGACAACTGAAGGATAAACGGCTTTATTTCTGTTGCTTACTGTTACAAAATAAGGAAATAAAAATTGAAAAAGTAATAAAGAAGAAACATTTCGGAGCCGAAAAACAATCACAACAACGACGAAGAGTGTTTCAGCACCAGTGTCGTTTAGACACTACTCCAGAAGACAATGACATTGTTGCTGCAACTATTGTGTGGTATGATCCACCTCAAAAACTTAAAAACACTACTACAGCTGCGACTAATTGTACAGACTGTTGTCTATGTCCAAAAAATATAAATGCATACAAATTCCTTGATAAAGCTCTCTTTCCTAACGAAAGCAAGCTGCGGACAACTACAAACGAAACAGTAAAAATGACGAGCAAATCAATTCAAAACCATTCAGATTTTAGCTTCGCAGTATGTGCTAAACTGGTATTTCACAGTCTCAACCCAAACCTTACAATCGAATGGATGGAGTATCATAGGTTTGTATCTCATTTATTTACACCTCTCTCTATCTCTCTCTCTCTCTCTCTCTCTACACTAGCCTAGATATTTCCTGAATTGGTCTTAAACATGTCTGTGTTTTAAATGTCAGCGATAAATTTGCAAGAGAATGTCAATACTCTGTCGAGCTATACTTTAAGTAAATTAATTAATAATAATAATAATAATAATCGACTTTATTTATAGAGGGTAACACATTTAGTAATCTAGTACTAATCTTCCATGTGGCCCTCTTTTCCCTGGGTAGAAACCAGTACTAAGCAATGTGGATAAAGTCTCTTGCTCAAGGAAACAACACTTGCTGTCAGTGGGGATCGAACCCGGTACCTCTCGATCTCGAGTCCGACGCTTTACCACTGCACCACTGCGCTCCACTTATTGCACATACTGTTCGTTCGGTGGTCGTGTCTAGCCTATTATATCCTTTTTTTGTTTAGGTATGGCTTATTTTAAGAAATACGATGATTATACATACCTAACATTCTGATTCACACAAAAGATAGGTTCAGAACGAAACCGTAGGCTCATTTAGCTCTTCTCCGAGTACATACATCACTTTTATTACATCTTGGCAATATATCATTAATCCCTTGATGACTATGACAACAAATGACCGGATATTCAACCTATCAGTATTATGGAGTGACAGTAAGAAAAAAAAAATCGTTGTTTGTTGGCATTTAACACTTGGTTGCCTCTGTGTTATGTTTTCTGTTGCGTCTTTTGACAAAAATGCCTTTGTATTACCTGGTGTATATATAATCGTCTATATAACGGTTGTGATTTTATTTGACGTTTTAAACACAACCATAAGAAAAAAAAAATGCTTCATTAATTCAGAAATCAGGGAAACCTCCTTAACTACCAATTTATATAGTAAAAAGGGAGAAACAAGGGAATAATGAATTATTAAGACGTTCACATGATGGATCCTGTAAAAGGACAACGAACACTCACGGATCCGACTGTGCTAGCTCCCAGCAGGCACACAACATCAAAATGACGTCGTATCAACGTCGATGCTACGTGATCACGTCGCATCGACGTTGATACGACGTCATTTTAACGTTGTGTGCCAACTGGGAGGTAGGCTAAATTGGGCCTCCGTTGTCTATACATGCAATACGGATTATTTTGGCATGTTGTGTCTCACAATTTTGCTCTGATTTACTCAAGATATAAATAGATTTTGGGACAAAATGTGTGACCCACAACATGAGAAAACGTACCTTCTGATATGTGCGCCCAGCGAAGAATCAGATCAGACAGCACACTGGTCAGAGTGGATGCGTAGGCTTATTTGAGTCTTTCTTGGGCGTACATGTCAGAATGCACGTGCTTTCACGTTGAGGCTCGTATGTATCCTTTGAAAACAAAGAACACATTTAATAAAACCTAAAAAACAGACCCTTTAAACAAACTACATAGCTGCACATGAAGAGACTTAATAAAACCGAGTCTTCGATATCCGTTCCTTCGTGTGTTCTTTGTTTCCAGAAGTAGCCTTTTAAATATTTATTTTACTTCACTGCAACTGGTGTTAAGTGCCGTCTGGCAGCCATAAAACGTCTCCCCGTACTTCAACATAATGCAAATTGTATTTTTCCCTTTGAAATCATTGCGCCCATTCTGGTTACTTTGAAAAGCGATAATAATAATAAAACCTAAGGCGTACATGTAAAAAAATAGCTGTGTTTCCGCTAACCCGACCGACCCTGTTTCTGCTATTTTTTGTCAGTAAAAATGCAAAATACAAAAAAGTAAAGCACCGACCCTCAACAAAATACCTGTATTTTCATAAAATTACAGACCCGACCCTGTTCTTTTCTGGAGAGAGAGAGAGAGAGAAAAAAAAAAGTTTCTCCTACCTACCGACCAAATTGTTTTTCAAGATGTTAACGGTAACACAGCTATTTTTTACGCCTAGCCAGAACCCTGCTATTGAAAACAGACCGGTCCAAAGCGTTGTGGTAGAAGTCCACGCGACGTTAACGGGTTAAAGAAAACGAAAATGTCACATTCGGATTTTTGACTCTGTTCAACGCTTGCTCTTGCCTCTGACAGCACTGGCTTCGGTAATATTCAGTTTTTCAAAAGGATTAGAAAATAAAAACTGTGGAGAAGAATCAGATATCATTACGATGTAATTTCAGCTACTGCACAACATTCCCAAGAAAACTAGATGTGCGCTCTGCGAAGACTCAGACTAGCATGCGCATGCGCAGGCTATTTAGAGTCTTTGCTCTTCACTTGAAGATGTTTTTGATCTTTGACTACCCACAGCGTGCCCTTAAAAGACGCTGATCAGACAGCGCGGATGCGCAGGTTGATCTGAGTCTTCGCTGGGCGCACATGCATCTTGCAATAAATGCCGTACCTCGGCTTATTTGATGAATGGAATTCGCTTAGAAATGTCTTTAATTGTTATCTTTCTATTGGGTGTCATGCTTTCTGCAGGTGTCTATAATCTATAGTTTGAAGATTTAAAATTCGGTTTAATATTACCAGACGGAAGACTAATTTTATACAATCTTTTATTCATCAGACATTATTTGGCATTGCTGTTGATTTTGCTTTATAAGTGTATAAAGCGAAATGCTTGCTTGTGCCAGAGTATGCCTGAGAATATTGAGATTTACAGAACAAATACTGGTGCTCGGTCCTTTCTTTCATCAGTGAAACATCATAGAGAAACACATATAATCACAAATGCTATAATGAAACAAAGCAAAGAGTTCAATAACGTTATAGATGCACTTATTAAAGTTATGTTTCTTGAGACAGCCAGGAAAGATTTAGACCAGATTAGGAAGATGGTCAGGTTGATCTGAGCTTTTACTGGGTGTACATGTCCGAAGGTACTTTCTCTCACAAAAAAAAAAAAAAAAAAAAAAAAAAAAAAAAAATGTGTGTTTAGGGTTTCCAGACCCTACCTGATTTTCACGATGAAACATCACTTTTTTATGTTTTTTAAAATACATCAAACTTTTTAAAGCCCTTTTGGAATACAATAATCATGATACCTTATTCGGACAAATATATTTGAGCAAACATTGTAGATTCAGCTCAAACTGCTCTTAAAGAGTAACCCACTGTACCGCTGCCTATTTTGCTTCGTGTTTTGTTCTCATGCATTATTATGTCCCCCCCCCCCCCACCCCCACTTTAGGGTTGGGAGACATATTGTTTTTCCCCTGGGCGTCTGTCTGTCTGTCTGTCACACTCGTGTCCGCTCTATAACTTGAAAACCGTTCAAGCTATCTTCACGAAACTTCATATAAATATCAACCAACATTATACGACGTGCAGAGCGCAAGAATTATAACTCTTGCATTCATACTTATTGAGTTATTTCCTTGGAAATTTGTCCGTCACAAAATCGTGTCCGTTCTATTACTTAAAAGCCGTTCAAGATATCTTCATGAAACTTCATTAAATATCAATCAACATCAGACGACGGATAGAGTGCAAGAATTATAACTCTGGCATTTATACTTTTTGAGTTATTTTCCTTGGAACTTTGTCCATCACAAAAGTGTGTCCGCTCTATAACTAAAAATCCCTTCAAGTTATCTTCATGAAACTTCATATAGATATAAATTAACATAAGCCAACGTGCAAAGTGCAAGACCCATAACTGCATTTATATTTTTGAGTTATTTCCCTTGGAACTTTGTCCGTCACAACATCGTGTCCGCTCTATAACTTGAAAACTGTTCAAGCTATCTTCACGAAACTTCAAAGAAATATCCGTCAACAGTAGACGACATGCTGAGCGCAAGAACGATAACTCTTGCTTTTAAACTTTATAAGTTATTTCCCTTGGACTCTGTCACAAAATCGTGTCCGCTCTAGAACTTAAATATTGTTCAAGCTATCTTCACGAAACTTCATATATGTATAAGACAACCTTAGACGACGCAAGAACCATATCTCTTGATACTATATACCTTTTGATTGATTTCCCTTGGACTCGTGTCCGCTCTATAACTTGAAAACCGTTCAAGCTATCTTCACGAAACTTCATCTGAATATTAATCAACTTTAGGCAACGTGCAGAGCGCAAGAACCATAACTCTTGCTTTTATACTTTTTGAATAATTTGCCTTGGACTCTGTCACAAAATCGTGTTTGCTCTATAACTTGAAAACTGTTCAAGCTATCTTCACGAAACTTCATATAAATATCAATCAACATTCGACAACATGCAAAGCGCAACAACCATAACTCTTGCATTCATACTTTATGATTTATTTCCCTCGGAACTTTGTCCGTCACAAAATCATGGTCGCCCAATAACTTGAAACCTGTTCAAGATATCTTCGAGAAACTTCATGTACGAGGGATGTTCGAAATGAATTGCTTATTTCTATCTGGAGACTTCAAATTTCAAGTTAGCCCAAAAGTACTCTTCATGCCCTCGAAGTACTCAACGTGGCTAGAAATGCAAAGTTTCAGCCGATGTATCCACTTCTTGAAGGCGTTACGGTACGCTGATTTGGGCACAGTAATAAGGTACTGATGAATTGCAGATCCAAGTGCCTGTTGGGACTGGTATTTCCGCCCAGCAAGGAATGCTTTCAATTTCGGAAACAAAAAGAATTCACATGGGGCAAGGTCTGGGGAATACGGGGGGTGAGGCAAAACAGTTACTCTTTCTTTCTTCAAAAACGCCGTAAGTATTGCGGAGGTATGAGCTGGAGCATTGTCATGTAGAAGACGGACATGTTTAAAACCACTGGCAGGGCGTCGTTTCTGATAACACTTTTTCAGTTTCTTCAGTACTACGTCTTTGTAGTACTTTCCGGCGATGCTTTTGCACTTTTTCACTGGCACTTTTATTGCGACTCCTTCACCAGAGAAGAAGATTGCATACAAAACCTTCTTTGTACTCAAAGAACGTTTGGCAATTATTGGGCGTTTGCTGTGTTTAGTGGCCAAGATCTTATTGCTAACCTTTCTGATGGGCTCAAAATAATGTACCCAGGTTTCATCACCTGTGACGACATTGGCAAACTGCTTTTTGTCATATTTTGGAAACATTTGAAGCAGCTTTTTGGCCACTTTAACCCGTTGCCTCTTTTGCTCGTCAGTCAACAGATGTGGCACCCATCTAGCAGAAATCTTTCTGACTTTCAAATGCTTCTTCAAAATAAGGTGTACCGTTGATAGTGATATGCCTACCTTTCGTAACTGTAAATCTGGCATCTCCTTCAATGATTTCCTTTATTTTGGAAACGATTTCTTTACGAGATGCAGATTTTGGCCTACCTGATTTCGGTGCATTTTTGATGGACTCTACACCAGACTCAAATTTCTTTTTCCACCGCCGAACTATGTCATAAGACACACAAGAAGGTCCAAAAGCAGTAGAAGTTTCAGTCATCAGCTTCTTCAAAGAACAACCAAGTTTTAAGCGTGCTTTGATGTAAGCCCGTATTTCATTTTTTTTTGTCGACGCTTCTATCAACCATTTTTACTGCAGTGGTCAATGACTGCGTGTATTCAAATGGCAAATTTTATGTCTTACACTTAGTCTAACATGTACATTTTTATAGATATTGAATAGCCCTATACAGGTATGTATTGGTTTTTATCGTGCCCCACGTGGATATCGAGCTAGAGGACAATAAGCAATTCATTTCGAACATCCCTCGTAAATATCAAACAACATTAGACGACGTGCAGAGTGCAACTCTTGCACTTATACTTTTTGAATTATTTCCCTTGGAACTTTAACCGTCATGAAAAACGTGTCCACTCTAGAACTTGAAAAGTGTTCAAGATATCTTCATGAAACTTTATATGAATATCAATCAACATTAGACTACAGGCAAAGCGCAAGAACCATATCTCTTGCATTTATACTTTTTGAGTTATTTCCCTTGGACTCTTATTAGTTAATATAAATGTTCGCTGAATGTACAATACAATATGGCACAAAGAAGGGGAGGATGTAGTGGGTGGGGGTGGGGGTGGGTGGGTGGGGGGGGGGACATGTATGTTTTTGTAGAAAAACAAATTCCAGAAATATTTTGTTGTTCTATCATTGTTACCAGTGCTTCAACTGCTGCTCACTTTGCTTTCAGTGTTTACTTGATTTTGTTTTGTATTCTTGTGTTAATGTCTGGAGCGCCATGAGATTCTGGAGCTTCATGAGAAAAGAGTATATTTTCGATCGGGTAAAACTAGTTTAACCCTTCCAACCATGACTTTCTGAAGCAGACTTTTCCATCTCCGCATTTGGACATATTTGTTGCTACCAAAAGGGTGGCTATTGTAAATCAAGAACAGAATTGCAAACAGTGCAGATACTGATTATTAACCGTCTCATCTGGATCTACACTGATTGCAAAAGTATTTGTCTTAGTCTAAAGGACAGAAAGGGTTAAATCTCCAGTAATTGTTATTGCAACTGTGCCATTGTGTGTTTTATGGTTTGTTCCCTATCTCTTCTTTGTCAGTGCCTTGGCAACTTTCTCTGGTAACTTCATTTATATTTCTGCACTGTTTTCTAAGAATTGTCTGTTCCAATACCAATTATTAAGGGGTGATGTTTGCTTTACAGGAAAATTGGTGTGTCGAAAACTCTCATGTATCAGTACGGTTCCCTTTCGACAGAGACCGCAGCAGTTTTGAGGCATTACAAAAAGTTAGGTTTCCTTGAAGTGGTACCGTTTGATATCCCGTTGACTGGTGAATATCCTTTAAGTACTCGTCTAATTTCCTTGGTGTTAAACAGTTGACTAACCTTAACAGCACTGCAGACCAAAAAGATAACGTTGCAAAGCAAATAGTGTAGATTCAGATGAGACAAGACATCTCAACAGGAGCTATAATGTCTGGCAATCTGTTTTCGATTTCGAACGGCGGACCCAATCACACATAAAGAACTGTTTAAAAAATGTCATTTCATGTCATTTAACCCTTATCCGGACCCTTGTTAGGGCTGTGCTCTGTTAGCATTCCCTTGCTATTCCCATATTATTATTGTTGTTCAGTAAATCCGGGTGACATGGTTGCATCCCGGATGATTATTGTAATTCATGTATTTAGATAAAGATGTGCTTTAACCAAAAAGAGTGATGATATTTTTCTTATTGCTACATGAAAACGTATGATGTGTTACTCATTAGAAGCGCCTTGATAAGGCGCTTCTAATTAGTACTCGCAACATAAATTTACATTTTCCTTGAGAAACTAGAATAAAACATTTATCTGGCTAATTTTCTTGCTACAGTAATGGTTTTTGATGCGTTTGTTGCGTAATTACAGCTTCAGTTTTCATGGATGAACCTCATAATTCTGCTACCTCTGTTTTATTTACGTATCCTTTCTGTGACATTTGTTTGTTGTTGTTTTTATGCCATGTAATGTATCCGTCTAACAAAAAATAAATATGGAGATACCCAGGAAAGTTCACAATCATATAACACATGTACCCAAGGCACCGGATACGGGTTAAAAGAAAAAACATTCGAACTTCAATGGGTCGAACATCTATGGGACCATGGAACCTTATTCTAGATATGGGTAGTTCGAGTCACAGGTGGCTAATAAAAGTGGCAGGTCAGGAGGCAAAAGGGAATAACTTAAATATCTCTTTTCGATCTTTACTCATTGGAATCGCCCCGTTGAGGCGATTCTAATGAATACACACAACATACATTATCATGATAAAATAAGAAACCATCGCAAAAATATCCCTAAATATTTGTTTTCTTGCACTATTGGAAGAGCTTCCTAGGGACTCAAAAACGAAAATAAGCCAAGGGTAAACGAGCCATCGGCGTTTGGCTCATTGAAAAATTATTGTAAAAAAGGCATCACAAAATACACTTCATTAATTGTAGAAAAGACAAAATGTTTACTTAATGCATGTTCGTTAGATATGCGTTTTCAGTTCTTTTAGATTGCTATGAATATATTAATTTATATGCATTATTTCGAAGTTATTTGCTTGTTTGAACATTAGCATAAGCATATCGATTTGATGTTATTTATAAATAGAAAATCATGATAGAAATAAGCGGAAAGTATACACAAGAAAACACTTTCTTCCTTTTTTTTTGCCTAAACATTTGCAGAACTGCAGGAAACGTTTGTTGGAAAGAACGTGCCGGGGGCCTGGGAGGATGAACAGGTGACGGTGTTCGACTGCCAAGAACGACTTTCCCGGTATAAGTATATAGCCGTTTCTGACGTCGACGAATTTTTCGTACCGTATAAAGATACAACGCTACCAGATTTATTTGTAAGTGTCTACCCTAGAGATTTATAGCTATAAAGATTTTTCCAGTAAAATCGATTTACACACCCCTCTCGGTAGTATTTACAAATGACCGTCCTAAGGCTCACTCTGAGGTTGTTTATTGTTTGAGTTGCCTTGTGAATGTTCGCTGATGTGCTTTATTTTTAACTTATGTCCTGTTCATTGTCTTATTGCTGTGTTTGTTAGAACCTTTCTAACGCTGTGACCACCTCGATGAGTACGAAGGAGCTAGTTACTTTTTTTTAGCCTTGGTGGGGGCATGTGTATTGTCTCTGTTATGGTTTGTTACTTCTTTTAGTTGTTATTGGTAGGCAATGGCTCTTCCTGGATATGTTCTATACTATTTGTAAGGACATCGCAGGCATCTTTGTATGTTAAATGTATGTTAAATCGCATGGTATCCACTGTAATAATGGTTTTATAATAATACACTACAACGTCAGAAAACGTAAATTCGGACATCTGCTGGGCTGTAGATCAGCCTTCTAATTCGCGCACTCTATTTAGAATATTCACTAGGAGAGTTTTGAATAGCCTATGATACAAAGTTTCTTCATGCGGAATTTGGGATTGTGGGTCGATTTTCATTGCCTCTTTCTGAAAAAGAGATCGACCTTAAAATGAGAGAATTTGCTCCTAATTCTCTCCTTTTAGAGTAGACCCCTTTTCCAGAAATGACACTGGAAATCACAGTTGTCTACGATTTTACAGAATGACGAAAACTTAACCAAACGTATGTAATCCTCTTAAAATATTAATAATGGCACATTAGTCTACTTCTTTTAGGAAAGATTAGAGACTACCAACCCAAAGGCTGGTGCATTTTGCTTCTTTACGCACTTACACGTCATCGAATGGAACAGTTCAAACCCAAACGATGACACTATCATTGGGAGTCATTTGGCATATACGTACGATACAAGAGTTGATTGGAAACACGTCTTCCGCCCGGACAGGATTGAGCCTGGATCTGTTACGACGCACGCTGTTTCCAACTTCTACCCACCGTACAAAAGGTAAGTACCCTTTAGACACATGATGTTTATACAAAGTCGCATTAACGCCTTAACGTCGAAGCCACGTGTTTACTAAGCAGGCCCATGACGTGTATACAAAGTCGCATTAACGTCGATGCAATGTCAAGACATTGCATTGACGTTAATGTGACGTTGTGTTACGTCATTCGACACCTGAGTAAACATTGTCTTAAAGACCGTCTGAATGAAACAGTCGTCTCGATGGAAATGCCACCTTTTATTCCCTTTAAAGGCACACGGGTGACAATTTACATATACAGTAAAACCTCAAAGGCTCGAACATCTTTGGGACCATAGACATTTATTCGAGGCATTGATAGTTCGAACCACTGAGGGTTAATCATAGTGCCGGGTCAGGAAGGAAATAGCGATAATTTAGGGATTGTTTTTTTTTTTTGATTTTCTACACAATAATTGTATGGTGAGTGTGCTCATTAGAATTGCTCAAAATGCCTCATAAAGCGATTCTAATGAGTATATTCTATTTATATTGCCTAATAAAATAAGAACATTTCCCTAAATATTTGTTTTTCTTTTGAGCAATCGGAAGAATTTCGTCGGGACTCAAAAAACGTGTTAGAATTAGCCATGGTAAACGATCCATCAGTGTTCGTGCTACGCCGGCCTCGGTGGCTCAGTTGGATGCGCCGTCCGACTGGAGACCAGGAGGTCGCAGGTTCAACCCCCGCCGAGGTCGGCAACATTCTTTCGTGGAGATTGATCATGAAATATTTTCTACGGTCATTCTCTCCCTTCCGCTGATTCAAGAAGGGCAGTTATCAGTTTCTGGCGAAAGAATTAACACACTACTGGTTAACCGCTTAGAGGACAAAGCCTGCCCAGTAAAAGTGTGGTTAGGTAAACTGACCGTGCTTGACATGACCCCATCGGGTTCGACTGGGCAGTAAAACCTCAACACAAACAAACAAACAAACAAAGACTACAGCAAAGCTACCAACCATCATTTGGTTGACAATCATGCAGCGATTTTATATATAAAGACTTATGCTGTAACCTATACTTTTGTAACGAGTGATAATCAGGAAGCGCAGTCCTCTAAAGGCACCAAATAGAGGAGAGATGAGGAAAACAATGACAACGATGACAAAACAAATGCAATTTATGAAACCTCCGACGCACGAACAAAGAAGCACTGCAACAGAGGAACCGGCTTGGAACGGTAAGTGGAAAAACTATTGGGGACTTAAGCCAATTTTACTGGCGCAGAATCTCACCCTTAATTCAGGTGCAGCTCCTAATGTTCGATCCACACAAGGATCTTTTACTTCATCAGTGAAGCATCACAGTGAAACACATATATAAAAAACTCATATAATTACAAACACTATGATGAAACAAAGCAAAGGGTTCAATGACGATCTGAAGCCAGAACACAAGAAAGGCACGAACAGGACCACAATGGTCCCGGCCAAAGACATTGGTAGTCAAGTTCCAGCCTTCTGAATTAGACTGAGGAAGAAGCCGTCATTCAGTCTGAGGACCGACCCACCGTCGTGCAATTAAAGTGGGAAGCAAAGTTATCAGTCATAATTGGGTGAACAGCCATGCATGCAGTTTGCCGTAGGTTGTACGTATCCATGTTGTAACTATTTCAACAAGTATATTTCAAGTTAGCATAACAAACGTTGAAGATATGTCGCCAGCAGGCAAAACACATTATCCTTAAATATGAACAGGGTTATCTTCACATATGCGTCCACAAGGCTTTGACAAGCCTATCCACTTGCGATGTCTGATCAGGACCTTCGGTGTCTGTTTACAGAAACATAACACCTGGGTAAAATGAGCCGCGTCGCTGGAACAATGGCTCCGTCGAATCAACATATCAGTGCACCTGTCTGGCCCCATAGCGAGACCACATGTCTAATTATTTGGCTGAGGTTTACTCTTGCCCTACCGCTTATGTGAGCGAATAGCATAGGTTCCGCCTGAATATTTGCTGTTCGGATATACTGTAACGGCTCTTGTCCCAAAACGCAGCTAATATCAAGTATTATTGCATAAAAAGCAGTGTGTTATTAACAGCCGTGCATTAACCGACGAAAAGCCGTGTATTAACAAGGCAGTTCACGCGCTGTTAATGCACGGCTACACAACTTTCAATATGCTCGTACCGGGGCCACAGATTTGCTGCCGTTACGAGATGTTTACCGCCCGGCCCTAGAACGAGCATAGTCCGTGGAAATTACGGTCGCGAGACATCTGTGGAAAGGCGAAACAAAATAGTGCAAAAACTAACGCGAAATATAGCGAATGTTTCGGAGGTCGTGGGTTCAACCCCCGTCGAAGTCGGCAACATTCTTTCGTGGAGATTGATCATGAAATAATTTCTACGGTCATTCTCTCCCTTCCACTGTTTCAAGAAGGGCAGTTGTCAGTTTCTGGCGAAAGAATGTGCACAATACTAGTTAACCGCTTAGAGGACTAAGCCTGTCCAGTAAACGTGTGGTTAGGTAAACTGACCGCGCTCGACATGACCCCATTGGGTTGACTGGGCCGTAAAACCACAACACAAACCATATAATATAGAAAATGAGGATTATTTTGATTATTGCGCACAATAAGACGAGTTTAGGCAGTAAAAAGGTTGCTAGAAATAGCATATGCAAAGGCCGGTTTTGCTTGTGCGTCGGTAATTTCATACATGTCGTTCGTTTTGTCATTATTTTTCCTCTTCTGTCCTTCTTTTTGGTACCTCGGGAAGACTGTGTTTCGTGGTGGTTGTGGGCGTCACGTGGTTATCTTCATTTATATTTTTGAAAAGTCCAAAACTCTGAAAATCTCTCTAATAATATACCCCATCCCAAATACCTTATGAGTGGCGGCCCCTGGCGTCTGATCCGGGTCTACACTGTTTCCTCAGACATGTTATTCCAAAACTCAGGGTTATTACCATATCTGTATGGCTATTATATAATCTTTACACTCACAATTATTTTTGCAGGGTCCAGCTGAAATACGAAATTGTCAGATTGCAACACTACAGAAGATGCCGACCCGAATGGAAGAAGAGAAAATGTTTTTCTATGAAAAAAATATATGATAACCTAATTCTCAAATACATGGATGATTCTCTTAGACAATCAATTCACAATGCAAAGAAGCAAATATTTCTCAACAATTACAATAATACTGAACTATAATAAATACACAAATTATACAAGTTCCAAGCTATAAACAAGTGCTGTGCAGGTCGTAATACACACGAACAAGAGCAAAGCTTTGTGTTATTTGTTTTTATATGAAAACAACAACAACAACAACAACAACAAAAACAACAGAAAAAAACAACAACAACAACAAAAAAACAACAACAACAAAACAACAACAACAACAACAACAACAAAAAAAAACAAAAAATCAAAAACAAGACAACAATGAGGAACGAACATTGAGAGTTTGAAAATTATTAGTGTTCTTTTTCATTAAATATTTATTTATCTATTTATTTATTGGAATATTTATTTAAGAGGCTTCTGAAGGGTAATAAATATTTTGAAGGAATAAAACAAAGTTTTTGAAAATTGATTGACTTGAAGGGTAAATTGGAATGTTGTTGTTGTTGTTTTTATTTATTTATTTATTTATTTCATTGTTAAAATATTGTTTTCTATTTTTATTTATGTATTAAAATGGCCTTGTAAAGGGTTGCAAATATTTTTTGGGGAAAAAACATATTTTACAATAAGCTGATTTATTTTGAGCGTGGGTTGGAATTGTTTGTTTAGATATTAATTTGTTCCTTCTTTCTTTAAATTTTTCTTTTTATTATTATTATTATTATTATTTATTAAATTTTGTTTATATGTTTCTATGTCTATTTATTTTGTCTATTTATTTATTATTTTTGTCTATTTATTTATTTTTGTCTATTTATTTGTTTTATTTTGTATTTATTCATTCATTCATTAATTCAGATGAGAACAACGAATGCCTAGATCAGTCTGCACATTCACACATTCTGATTAGGGCGTTCTCTGTTCGTCAATATATTTTATAATATCCTTTGATTCTGTAGGCGGGCGATGAGGGCCCTTATGGGACTGCACAGTCTGATCTGGGCCTTCGTCTATCAACTAGGTCACGAGGGCATTTTTCTTGCGTTCCATATTATATTATTTAGAAGTTCATAAATGAGAGTGTAGTAATAAAGTATGTAGAAAAAAATGTATTCTTACTTAGAGTTCAAGAACGGATTTAGTCTTTATTCCTTTGGAGCCAGGACACAGCAGTTTATATAATTTACATTCATGCCGAGCGAAGACTAAGATCAGCCTGCGCGGTTTCTTCAGGCTGATCTGAGTCTCCACTATGCGCACATGCCATTTCCTAGAAATTGCTGTGCTCTGGTTTTTATGTTATTCATAAGTGCAGATAAATATAGGGACTACTGTTAATGATAATTAGGTCTTCGCTAAGTAGTTATTATTATTACAAACTATAATTCAAGTAATGATAATGAGAACAAATAAAAAGTATGAGAACAAATGAAATGCAACCAATTTGTAAGATAAACCAGAATTCCGCGGAAGGCGGCGTGGCACCTGCTGGGGCAAAGGTCACAGGATGTGGTTATTAAATAAATGTATTTCATTCTTAGCAGTGCTTAGTTGGAAAAGTGACAAAAATTAAAGACAAGGATTATATGAATATAGGAATTTCATTGAAAGCATATGCATTTTCTCATATGATGCATGAGAAATTGGGCTCAAAAAGTACCCAAAGTCTGTACACTTTCATACAATCTGAGGTTCAGAAAATGACAAAGTTAAAGTGGAAAAAGTGACAAAAATAAATTTAAAAATCATATTCAAACCACGTGCACTTTTGCAGACACGGGAGATAACATGTGCAAAGTTTCAAAAAAGACTGATTTAAAATTGTATGAAAAGTTGCAATCACATGGTACCCACTGTCTGGACATCTGAGGTCAGAAAATGACAAAGTTCAAAAAGTACAAAAAAGTGATAAGAAATACGACAAAGATTATAAGAAAAGCACATGCACACCTTCAGACTATGGAGAAAACATGTGCAAAGTTGCAAAAAGATAAGAATAAAATTGTATGAGGAGTTGTGCTCACGAGGTAGCCACTGTCTATATATTGAGGGTGAAAAATGACTAAGTTCACAATGTGGAAAAAAAGTAAAAAAAATAATTTATCAATTACATCCAAACCACATGCACATCCTCATACCATGAAGAAAACGCATGCAAAGTTTCATAATAATCGGTACAAAACTGTAAGAGGAGTTGCGCTCACAAGAGGTACCAACTGTTTATATATAAAGGGTGAAACATGACTAAGTTCACAATGTGGAAAAAGTAACAAAATAACTTAACAATTATATCCAAACCACATGCACATCCTTATACTATGAAGAAAACATATACAAAAAAGGTAAGAGAAAAGTCCCGGGAGTGCCACAATCACAAACCACAGCCCTTCCCAGACCCAAGAGGAAGAGGAAACCGACAAATCTAAACAAGCACAAACCGAACAAACGTACGAAAAGCACTAAGATTAGTTTTCTCTTCCCCAAGCGAGGCAATCGCAATACTAAAAGACTGAAAAACATAAGAACAAAATCACACACGGAAAGACATACAACAAATCGCCTCGTAGAATAAACCACAAAGCAACAAAGAGTAAGACTAACATCGGGACCACCGCCTTAGAACGGTCGGTAGAGCAAACCACCGTGGGGTTTAAAGCACTTTTACAGCTAGCTAACTTCACCCTGGGTCCCGATGCTACTCTTAATACAGAAATACATAAAAATTCGGTTCGCATAAAGGCTCCCAACTCTGTCGATGCATCAAAGCGAAAACACAAAGTTTCAAAATGATCGGTACTAAACTGTAAGAGGAGTTGCGCTCTCAAGAGGTACCCACTGTCTATATACTGAGGGTGAAAAAATGACTAAGTTCACAATGTGGAAAAAGTAACAAAAATGTTTTAACAATTATACCCAAACCACAGGCACATCTTCTTACAATGAAGAAAACATATGCAAAGTTTCATAATAATCGGTACAAAACTGTAAGAGGAGTTGCGCTCACAAGAGGTATTATTGTTTATATATAAAGGGTGAAAAATGAGTGTTCACTATGTGGAAAAAGTAACAAAATAACTTAACAATTATATTCAAACCACATGCACATCCTTATACTATAAGGAAAACATATACAAACAAGGTAAGAGAAAAGTCCCGGGAGTGCCACAATCACAAACCGCAGCCCTTCCCAGACTCCAAGAGGAAGAGGAAACCGACAAATCTAAACAAGCACAAACCGAACAAACGTACGAAAAGCACTAAGATTAGCACTCTCTTCCCCAAGTGAGGTAATCGCAATACTAAAAGGACTGAAAAACATTAGAACAAAATGACACACGGAAAGACATACAACAAATCGCCTCGTAGAATAAACCACAAAGCAACAAAGAGTAAGACTAACACCGGGACCACCGCCTTAGAACGGTCGGTAGAGCAAACCACCGTGGGGTTTAAAGCACTTTACAGCTAGCTAACTTCACCCTGGGTCCCGATGCTACTCTTAATACAGAAATACATAAAAAATCGGTTCGCATAAAGGCTCCCAACTCTGTCAATGCATCAAAGCGAAAACACAAAGTTTCAAAACGATCGGTACAAAACTGTAAGAGGAGTTGCGCTCTCAAGAGGTACCCACTATCTATATACTGAGGGTGAAAAATGACTAAGTTCACAATGTGGAAAAAGTAACAAAAAATGTTTTAACAATTATACCCAAACCACAGGCACATCCTCTTACAATGAAGAAAACATATGCAAATTTTCAAAACAATCTGTACAAAACTGTACGAGGAGTTGCGCTCAGAAGAGGTACCCACTGTCTATATACTGAGGGTGAAAAATGAGTAAGTTCACAATGTGGAAAAAGTAACAAAAAATATTCTAACAATTATACCGAAACCACATGCACATCCTCATACCATGAAAAAAACATATGCAAAATTTCAAGACGATCGGTACTAAACAGTAAGAGGAGCTGCGCTCACAAGAGGTACCCACTGTCTATATACTGAGGGTGAAAAATGACTAAGTTTACAATGTCGAAAAAGTGACAAAAAATGTTCTAACAATTATACCCAAACCACATGCACATCCTCATACCATGAACAAACATATGCAAAGCTTCAAAACAATCAGTATAAAACTGTAAGAGCAGTTGCGCTCACAAGAGGTACCCACCGTCTATATACTGAGGTGAAAAAATGAGTAAGTTCACAATGTGGAAAAAGTGACAAAAATAATCTAACAGTTATATCCAAACCACATGCACATCTTCATACCAGGTACAAAACATATGCAAAGTTTCAAAATGATCGATACAAAACTGTAAGAGGAGTTGCGCTCAGAAGACACCCAGGGTAAATACCGACGGAAAGACGAACGGACGGACGGACGGAAACTTGCACGCCTAAGTCGCCCATGCTAAAGCAGGTGCGACAAAAGAGGTAAGAGAAAAGTGCAGGGAGTTCAACAATCACAAACCGCAGCCCTTCCCAGACCCCAAGAGGAAGAGGAAACAAACAAAACCAAACAAGCGCAAATTGAACAAATGTACGAAAAGCACTAAGGTTAGCTCTCTCTTCCCCAAGCGAGGTAATTGCAAAGCTAAAAAAACTGAAAAACACAAGAACAAAATAACACAAGGTAAAACATAAAACAAATCGCCTCGTAGAATAAACACAAAGCAACAAAGAGTAAGACTACCACTGGGACCACCGCCTTAGAACAGTCGGCAGAATAAACCACCGGGGGATTTAAAGCACTTTTAGAGCCAGCCAACTTCACCCTGGGTCCCGATGCTACTCTTAATACAGAAACACACAAATACCCAGCCCGCACAAAGGCTCCCAACTCAGTCAATGTATGAAAGCGAAAACATAAAAATCAAATTAATCACAATGATAAACAATGATAAACAAAGACGAGTACTCATGGCAATTCTATCGTATGCCAGAGTAAATGAAAAAAAATAGTTGAACCACGGCAGGCCAAACCAAAGACATATCGTCAAGCCCCAACCCACTAGTTTTACGAAGAGGCCGTCATTGAGTCTGAGGCCCGAACCGCCGTCATGCAATTAAAGAGTGATTGGTTTGACAACTAGGCATGCAGTCTGCTGCATAATAACCAGGCTATAGCCAATATTCTTTTAAAACGGTTAATTAGTTTTCTGAATTGCTCCGAAAAGTTAGATTTTCCCACAGTTTCTCTAGATTTGTACACTAAGTCACCGTAATATTCTGGTTCCGATATACTTTGTTGCAGAAGTGTTTTCAGACTGACGCTATATTTTTTCTACCAAGGCACTGTGTCTGCAATAAAATTTCGAAAACGCCTACAACAACAAAATAGTATAATAAAAAAGTGTGCATCGACGCGTTGGCATGGGTAAGCTCTTATGTAATGATACAATTTGCTATTCTCTGCATATAACCTATAGAACGATTTATTTACACATTTATGGGGAGTGGATAATCTTTATTCCTTTTCCACCATTTTCTCAAGCTTGGGGTGGGGTGCAATTTTTATGATGTTTTGTTTACTTTTGTGCATAAATATGATCTCCAAGGGAAGCAATTTGTTGTGTTTTTATAGTAGATCTCATTTCAAAACGGAGGCAATTATACTGGCCCAGAAAATATACTCAAAACTACTAAATGGCAAAAGAAATGAAGACTAATAACTTATTATTGTAACATGAATCTAATGTGTAAAACGTGCGTGTAAATTAATAACTGCTTATTCCTCAATATAAAGTGTACATGTAAGAAATTGTAGACCAACACCTATAATTCTTTTTTATTGCAAAGAGAAAAAAGTAATGTATTAATCTTATTTTTCTTTGCAGCTCAGTTGATTTTTGGAGTAGTATATTATGACTGAGTTGCCTCCTCTAAAATGTATCCACCCATTCCAGTGGCGTAGCCAGAATGGAAAAGTTTTGCTCCCAGAGTAGTCCCTATTGTGGAAGCGATAAATTATTTAACTCTTTCCTTTAAGGGTAGTCTCTATAGTAAAGAGCAACATACTTAATGTGAGTTAATGTCTCTTTATTGCAAATAATATTATTTTTCTTACGCATGTTACGAACATGTGTAATGTGCATAATGACCGCTACGCCTATGCATTCTGAAAAAGTATCTATTCCTCTTAATATAAAAATGTTATAAAAACATACTTGATATAAATAATAATAAATATCATGAAAAAAAAGGTGATATAATGCTATTATCTTGTTGCATAAGTGTGCTCAACCTGAGCACAGATATACTTCTCGTAATACTTAATTAGGTAGCATTTTGTACCAAACTAGTGGCAGTTGAATTTCATTCATAACGTATCGACCAGGGACAGATAAAATGGTAAGCTTGACCGTTGTCAGGACTGTAAGCGTCCATGTGTTTAAGGAGCATATAGTACGATTGGTTATGAGGTTCCTTTCAATAAATATCTCCCCCTGCAGGTGTCATTCATCAATGGAATCAAAGTTTGAACGAGAAATAGACAGCAACTATGACTAATAAATTCAGACATTTTATGGAATACCAATGAATAGATCATCCCCTGCTTCCAGTTAGTACCTTGATCATAATAATTAAATTACATGCAGTTGGATTAGTTTGCATTTACTGTATACTGATTCGTTGCACAATGAGAAGAGGCGACTGGATTTCTTTCATACACGTTTCCCGCATTCTTTTCAACCACTAAACATCAAACTAACAGTTAGCGTGAGTGTACCCCCATCGGACAGGGTACCCCCATCGGACACCTTTACGATCTTTTCTTGTTTTGAAGGAGAAGCACCTCTTCCAATTTAAAACCAATTACAGTCACGTTTTGTGGTCCCATTCTCGACACTTTCGCGTGCTTTTCGCGTCTCGAGCGCGTCAACGTATTTTTTACAGACGATGCTTGTCGAAGAGGGGTTCACGTCAGAGACAGTACACCGATAATCAACACAGTGATTTCACCATAACTAAATACAGTTGAATAGTCTAATTATCAACTTTGGGTGGAGTTTTTACTCACCTAACAAAAAATGTAAGTCTTGTATTTAAGTTCGACCTACTTTTCGAGAAATTAAAGAGAATTTTACTCTTGTCCGCATCTCTGAGGTCCACATCTCGACACCGGTTAAATTCTAAATATAGCACAACGTAAACAAACGCCATCAGCCTGAGGGAGCGTACATTATTTTATCTTTCAGGTCAGAAAGCTTCACATCCAATTACAGACTATAAATAACAGATATTTTGTCAGTGCACAACGGAGAAGAGGCGGGAATGGAGTGTGTGTGTGTGTGTGTGTGTGTGTGTGTGTGTGGTGGAGGAGGGGAGAGAGAGGATGGGGGTGCTTACTGAATAATAAATGCTACTCTTAATGTAAAAATCTATAAACCTTTCCAAATTCTCAAATACTTCTTGTTATGTTTTGCTTTAAAATCGGACTAGTCACAATAATTACATGAATGCCAAATGTCTCTCACGAACAGGCCAGGAGTATTTTTCTTCTGTTTCTTCTTATTCTTCTTCTTCAGTATTCTATCAGTATATTTTTGTATCTTCTTCCTTTTTTTTTTTTTTTTTTTTTTTTTTTTTTTGAAAATGTATATGCTCTATCTTATTTACTCTCATTTTTTTTCCTTGGCAAAAAAATTGAAAAGGATCCACCTTTCATTTCAGAATGCCTAATCTAAGAGATCCCAATCTCCCTGCCTATTCAAGAGAGGAAATGGATAATGCATTGCGCAAGATTAAGACTGGGAAAAGTATACGATCTGTTGCGAAGTCCTGCAAAATTCCTAGATCCTCCCTGTATGATCATGCTTTTGGAAAATACAAAGGGCATAATGTAGAAAGTGTGTATAAGAAAACACTCAGTGCAACAGACGAAACTGCACTTTGTTATTACATTACATATATGTCTGACAGAGGGTTTCCATTAACTAGGAAAATGATATCTACCTTTGTAGTCGCCATTGCTAAAAAATCAAACAGAGAAACTCAAATGAATTTAGATAAAGGTCCTTCTAAAAATGGTTAAAGCGTTTCATAACAAAACACCCTGAACTTACAGAAAGGCGTCCAGATAATCTAGAAAGGGCGCGTGCTGAAGTCACCAAAGAACAGATAGATCAGTATTTTCAGCTGTTGGGAGATACCCTTGAAAAACTTGGTATAAGATCAAAACCAAGCGCTATTTTTAATTGTGACGAGACGGGATTCTCTGGAAAAGAAACATATCGCGGAAAAGTGATTGTTAGACGTGGAACCAAACATGCATATCAACAGTCTGTTCGGTTTACTGGTCATACCACTGTTCATGTTGCTGCTTCTGCTGATGGCAAAATCATCCCTCCTCTTATAATATTTGAAAAATGTCTCCCTAGAAATATCATAGAGGATATACCAACATCGTGGAGCATTTCTGCTACCCAGAATGGTTATATTACTACAGATTTATTTCATGCATGGTTCAGAGACGTTTTTCTTGCAGAATGTGGAGTAGAAAGGCCTATTTTACTTATAATGGATAACCATATCTCACATTTAAGTCCTGATATTATTAGTTTAGCCCAGGAAAATAATGTTGAATTATTGTGTTTACCACCTCATAGTACGCATCTTCTTCAGCCGTTGGATAAAGGATATTTTAATTTATTAAAATCTCAGATGGCAGAGATTTCCGTTGCTTTGGGTTATGCAGGTACACGTTTGGTTCCCAGAGAAAAATTCCCTAAAATTCTGCAGTTTGCCATGTCTAAAATATCAGGATCGAAAGTTGCAGCTTCTTTTCAGGGAACTGGCATTTATCCGTATAACCCTAAAGCTGTTAACAACCCTATTAAATCACAACCTGTTCAGTCTATGAGCCCAGAAAAACCTCCTGAGGACAACTTGTGTAGTCACTGTGGAGCGGATAAGGAAAATATCCTGGTAAAATTAGGATTAATTCCTGCCTCTCTTCAGGACATACTCGTTGATCCTCCAAAACCAAAGGAAAATTCCAGGAAAAGGAAGAAAATTGAGGGCGCGAGAGTTATAACTAATACAAAAATCATTATTGAGGGTAGCTGCATTCCAAGTAGAAAAGTTATAAAAGAAGGTTCAGAGAAATCAGAGAAAACTAAGAATAATTTTACAGAGAGCAAGAAAAGGGTGGGAGGGAAGAAAAAGGAAAAAATGGGCCAGAAGAAGAGTGATGTTTCTATAGCTGTTGAGTCAGACGAAGAGGCATGTTATACTGATTCTTTGTGTGAAGTATGTATGCTCGGTTATAGGAAAGGCTACACCTGGACAGGCTGTGATTACTGTAATCGTTGGTTTCATTATGAGTGCCTCCCTAGTGATCAGCAAACTCTGGTGGACTTGAGTCTAGTACTTCAGGATAATTGGGCATGTTACCAGTGTAGTTTGGTGGAAGAATAGACTCCCCATGATAAATACTCGGCAAGCAAACAACGTTGAAACAACGCCAATTCAATGTTAATTTTTTAAACTTCGTTTTGGCGTCGTTTCAACGTTTTATACCTATAGGGTTACAGCAGTCAAATAAGTATTCATAGTGTTCTGTTATTTTTTAAAAGCAAATCAATTTAAATGTGGAATGTGACACTAATATTTGTATTGTGTTATTTCCATTAGGTATACTATGCATGAATATTAACATATTTCACTGTGTTTTAGACTTCTGAGTTGTTTTTGTCTATTTATAGTAAACAAATGTATGCTTTTACAAAGTTTCATTAAATATTATTAAGCGTAGTTAGATTACATGTACAGAAAATAAAGGTGTCCGATGGGGGTACCCCTAAGCAAAATTATACGCCGGCTACCTGTGAGATAATGAATGCTCCCCGATTCCTCCTTATGACGTCATACAACAGCTGATGTTTACCGATTCCATACATGAGGTACGTATTTTGCAAGTCACATACAGGTGATAGACTTTTGATGTTATATTTTGTAAATTTTATTTGAAAAGGCAGTTCTTAGGTGTCCGATGGTGGTACCCTCACGCTACTGCATTTAGAAGCAAAGTCCGGTCCCTGTTTAATTCTTTTCAGTGAGCGTGCTTCCAGATGGCGGCGAAGAAAATATGTGAATGTTTCGCAGACGACGCATTGTACCATTTCGCTGCTGTAGAGGCTGCTGCGACATATACAGTACACACTCAGTTTGGTATATTGATTTTTTTTTTTTTGGTTCTTTTTTTTTCTTTTTTTTTTCTTCCAGTTGGTGTTGACACTAAACGGAAAATAGTTAAATATTTCTGATTTTCAAGACATTTTTTTTGATGATTATATATACACAACAGCAAAAAGAAAAAGCCATGTTTAAAGGATGAAATGATGATGAGTAAATTTAGTACATAGGTGACATAGCACACAAAAGCGATTATACACTGACAGTTATTATTGTTAAATCATAAAACATATATTACAGATAAAGAATAAATAAAATCAAAACATTAAACATAATAACAATACAACGGGTAACTAATTTGAACGTGTCTACATCTGCTCTTATATGTTTCCACTTTTCTTGCATAACACTCATTTACTCATCCATTAGAATCAAGTTCAAACTGCATTGGAGTTTCATTAATATCGACTGTTCTGTTAAGTAGAATGATTTCACGTCCAGGGGAGGACTACTCTGTAGAACTTGATTTTTTTTCCCTTCTGGAAAAGGGTCTTTTCTAAAAGTGTCTACTCTAACAGGAAATAATTGTTGTTTTCGTATGTCTTCGAAATATGATTTAAAGAGTGGGACACAGATTTCAGTCAGTATTTTCTACGTCACTTTAATTTCATCTAATTTGAGATTAAGTATGCAGGGAGAAGCTATAGTACATCCATAATCTTTTATAAACAATCATAATTATGAAATCGGTAAAGTAACTTTCAAACTTACGCCATCCATAAAATGTCAGAAAACATATATCTCGTACTTGTGTCTCTTGGCCGCATTAAAGTACAAAACTTTTCCCAAATAGTCAAACAAAATTGTTTTGACCAGTGGTGCCGCAATAAAAGAGGTTAAGAGCAACAACAGACTGTACACAGGACATTGTTATAATTTTTATTTCTACGGCGAAAAAATCGCTGAAAAGCACGTTTATGTAAGGACATCCTCGTAGTCTGATCGGAATATTCTCTGTCTGCATGCAATTACTTGAGATTCTTGGCTATCTAAAAAGTGTACAGTTCATACTCTTAACAGATAGCCCGGATATGCAAAGTGATCTGGATCTTCGATATATGCATATCTTACGGTACGTAGTTCCCCTGTTGTGAACCACTTAACCCACTTATGCCTAATGCCGCTAACTTTTCAAATTTACGGGGTGTCTGATCTTCTTTGTTTTTTTAATATTATCATTTTTTTATGGATTCCTCTACTTAATGCAGACAGTGTTGACCCTGATCAGACGCCGCGTTCTTCTCTGGGTCTGTACGGTTTGCTAATAACCCTTTTATGGGATGCTAGGCATAAATGGGTTAAATATCTCTGAAATATATGTGCATGCATGTGCAACCTACGCATTTACTTCTTTAGCGTTACTAATGGTGTCTTGCATTAGTTTGTTGTACAAACTACGTATTTAGTCCTTAAACGTGGCTTGTAGCTTCTTGCGTTAACTTCTTTAACCTGGCTTAAAGTTTCTTGCGTTTAATCCTTTAGCATGGCTTATAGCTTCTTGCGTTAACTCTTTTAGCGTGGCTTATCATCATAGTGCAGGTTATATTTATTTCCTTTGCGATCACTGAGCCCATTCTGGTAATTTTGAAAATCGAATACCGCTCAAGACGGCGCTAGGGGGTGTAAGCAGCCTCGTAAACTACAGTGTTGTATATGAAGAGACTCAGTCAAATCGAGTCTCCGATTTTCGTGATTTTGTGTGTTCTTTGTTTCCAAAGGCAATCCTTTTAGACTTTTATTATAGCTTCTTGCATTTACTACTATTGCGTGGGTTATAACTTCTTGCGTTTGCTCCTTTAGCGTGGCTTGTAGCTTCTTGCGTTAACCCTTACTTCGTGGGTTATAGATTCTTGCGGTTACACGTATTGCGTGTGCTATAGCTTCCTGTGTTTACTCTTTTAACGTGGCTTGTAGCTTCTTGCGTTAACTTCTTTAGCATGGCTTATAGCTCCTTGCATTAACTCATATTGCGTGGGTTATAGCTTCTTGCGTTTACTCCTTTAGCGTGGTTTATAGCTTCTTGCGTTAACGCCTTTAGTGTGGCTTATAGCTTCTTCCGATAACTCCTATTGCGTGGGTTATAGCTTCTTGCGTTTACTCCTTTAGCGTGGCTTGTTGCTTCTTGCGTCAACTCCTTTAGCGTGGCGTTTGGCGTCTTGCGTTAGTTTGTTTCGAAAACTACGTATTTACTTTTTAGCGTTGTTCTATAGCATCTTGCGTTGATTTGTTCTGCAAACTACGTATTTGCTCTTTTAGCGCAAAATATGGCGTCCTGTGTTAATTTCATGTGCAACCTTCATGTGTACTTCTTTGGCGTGGGTTATGGATTACTGCGTTAAATTTATTGTGAAAACTACGTATTTTGCGTTAATTTGTTGTGCAAACTACATATTAAGTCATTTAGCTTGATTTATGGATTATTGCGTTTATTTTAAAGCAAACTTCTAATTTACGCATTGTAGATTCTGATTCTTTCCTTTATTTAACAGATTTCCACACAAAAATGTTCACCACATTCATGCATTTGAACTGAGATTTTCTGGTTGACGAGGATGATATAAACTCTACTGGAGAAAACAATGGACATACTGCGACCCTCACTGGTGACGCGACTGTATACTGAAAGTAGTACTATTGTTTTTTTTTTTTATTTTTTTTTATTTTTTTTTTATTGTTTTTTTTGTTTTTTTGTACGTATTAAATATATCCACCTTTCGAACTTAAACATCACAAACCACCGTATTTACTTTAAACATTCGGACATCTTAACACCTAACAATACTGGTCGTAAAATTTCAACAACTCCATTTTACAATGACCGGGAAACTGTACAGACCCTGCTCTGTCGCCCAGTTCTACGGCATCTGATCTGGATCTACACTGGTTTTTGTCTGAAAACTTAGGATAAATACGGTAGTATGCGCTTAACGCTTTTTCATGCATCTTCGTGTTACGTGAATGTCGTAAACGAATTAACTATATATGAATCGGGGCACAGCATTTCCCATCCTATTGCAGATGTGTCACTGATGCTTTGGTCCTTGGCTACCCACAAAGTTTTCTGACTCTGGCCAGACTGTGTAGATGCGCAGGCTGATCTGAATCTTCGCTGAGCGCACATGCAGCCTTATAGGAACATTAATACTGTACCCAGGCTCAATTCATTTTTAACGTGTAATGGGAACTTGAATGTTATCATGTATTTGACAGCTGGAATGCACAAATTAGACCCTTGTCTTATTTGATTTAACCATTGTCCTGCTGAATAAATTAAGATGTCACGGCCCCTTCTAAATTTCGGCCAATCAGATTATTTGATCCGGGTTTTTGATAAAAATTCACATATAATGACAAACAGTGCAGCTCCAGATCAAATGGCTTCTTCAGGCCAACTGATCTTGATCTACACTTCTAAGACAGGGCAAGAGAAGGGTTAATTTCATTCAGAAGCGAAATGCGAAACATAATACCGAAGGTTATGTACTTAAAATAGGAAAGTTATTATTGGCTGGCGGTAGCATATCGGCAAAATTCGGCATGTACACGCCTAGTGACAGTAGAACAGTTATCGTCAGAGACACTTTCTCCCCGCTCTCGGCCGGAAGGTTGCTGTGTAGGACATCAAGAGACACGGAAACAACATTGTCAGAAGATAGAATACCGGGCGACGCTGTAAACAGCAAGGAAAAGGCATGCGAAAGATTATGCTCTTGTGTATAACAAGGTAAATAAGGTTATAAAAATGGCGTTTGCTTGAATATTTGCTTAATTGTTGGATCCCGCGTTTCAGAATTGTGTTTTGTTTCAATAACCTATTTGTCAATAAAAGTGTCTACATGTACATGAAGATACAGCTTTATATATGTAGATATGGGAGTGTATCTAGGAAGCCACCCCGCAAATTGCAGAAAAAACTGTTTTCCTCGTTTAAGTTAGAATCCCATCAGCGGAAAACTACATGAAATCGCTACTTAGGTCTACGAAGTTTTTATTGTATTTGCGTTTCACTTTTCATGGTAAAGGAAATGTTTTATCTCCGACAAGAGTAGTTTCCACGGTGGAAAAGGTCAAACATGTTTAACAATAAAATAAAAACGAGTTTATTAATAGCTAGTAACACTGCTTCAAGGCAAAGTTACATCAGAAACGTTTGACGATCTGGGAAAAATAGAGGAGGCCGTATGAGAGGTGATCATTAAATAATGAAAACTTTTAAGAGACGCATTTGATGCAGCATATAGCATAATTGTATTCTTTTAATATTAATATTCTAGTAAGGTTTTATTTATTAGACCCATTTCAACGTAAACTAACCGTTTTCATGGAAACAGCCAGACAAAGTGTAAGGGGTTTTAAAGAAAATAGAGTTTGACAGTTCAATTAAAATTTGAATGAAAGGTCATGCCTTATTTACTATGAAAAATCAGAAAACATAATATTATCAATTTCCATTTGATGATTTAGCCTACAGAGGGCTAATGATAAAATGCAAATTAAACGGGACTATAAATTGGCTACTTATGTCTCGTACCCTCATTACTATGTAGTAGGAGACATCAGGAAGCAGCTCGGGACAACAAACATAAGTAACAACATTCTTCTCTGCAGGCTTTTCCTCAACAATGCATTTCATGTTGTCTACAAACTTACTGATATTAATGAAATATACCGCTTTTACAATTTACATTGGGATATTTTTACCCATTTCCTTGCTTGTCCTAAAATTTGAACAAATCTATTTCAATATATGTTGATGTGTCCATGGACGCCTGATTACACCCTTTTTATTTTGGGCCCATGTCTGTTTGTCTGAACATTTCTAATTTGCCTGGTTATATCTACTTTATGATTTGCCGAAATACGATTTTGGTATTTTTACCTCAGATTCATTAAAACCTGCAGAATGAACGACAAAAAGTTTAAACTGTGATCTTGGACGGTTCCAGGATTGTAGACTGCGATTCTCACACTGACAACCTCTAGAAGGTGTCCTTTTACTAGATATACGCTTGCGTACAGTGGAAATTTAGTTTATGTGTTCAGGGCCATACCTCTTCAACACTAAAGTATATCGTCTTGGAATGCTAAATTAGAATATCAGAATACAAAGACAAGGGTCATACATTTATTGTGTTTGTGTTTATATGTGTTTGCGACCACTGACTCTCTAAGGAAAAGTTTCAAGACTTCGGAAACTTGGATTTTTGATTTCCATATTTTCACATTGTTTGCTTCGGCGTTGCCTTAGTCAAAGAACAGTGGCACTTGGCAAGCGTATTGGCTAGCTCTTGTCGGTATCTATCAGTATGCCAAAATTATGAAAACATTCCTAACGGTTTAAGCGCTGTGGCCATTTCCGCTAACCGACCACGGACGGACAGACGGACTCACAAAGTAGTTGCGGTCATGGTACCTAAGCCGTAATCCAAACTCATAAATCCATAAACGAATGACGAATCAGAATGTTCAGACCAATAGACATGGACCCTAGAATAAAGGGTGTAATAAGGCGTCCATGGATAGTAAGCATTACTTGGTAAGCAAGCTTCGCCTACCATGACCATAGGCCTGAACGAAGGAAATATCGGTAGAAGCGTATGTCCGGGATTTTGAAAGTCTACTTATGGCGCGTCACTGGCAAAAACATCAGAAACAATTCTGGAAACTGCCACATTGTAAGGATTGACCAGATCATGATGTCTCCCATAGAACTTCTTAAGTGTTGCTACTCGTACCAGTTTGGTTTTTTGATACTCCTGGCTCAACAATCTTGTAGTGAGCACTTTCCCACGCTCCATGAAGTCCTAATAATTTGAACAGGTTCTGGCATAACGGATTAACTGTGAAACGTAAACGCCGTATGCTGGTGCAGAAGGGATATTACTGCTCAGGAATGGAAAGTTAACAATGGGAAAATTGAAGTCATCCCGTTTGTCGTAAAGCCTATTAATAAGATTTCCATTGTCAGTGTAGAGATAACAATCCAAGTATGAGGATGAGGCTGCAGTCTCCGTTGTTTCCTTTATTTCAAGTTCACGTGGTTAGATGAATTCTAAATACTCTGCAAATTTTGTGTTTTTCAGAGACAATACATCATCTATTTATCTGTAGGTGAAATTGAATTGTAGTGCGAGGTGTTTCTTGCCTGCTTGGAGGAGACTTTATACAAACTCCGCCTCATATGAGTATAAAAACAAGTCGGGAAGTAACATTGCACAGTTAGTACCCATCGGTATGCCGATTGTTTGCTGAAATATCCGTCCGCCGAAATATTGTCGATCAGATATTCCAGCGTCTTTATGACATCTGCATCTGAGTATTTTTTGTGGCGTATCAGAGTGATCCCGAACGAAGTATGTGTCTTTGTAGCCAATGACAACACACTGAAATCGACGGCTACCATTCTTGTGGAAGAAACACTGGTTGATAATTTCCTTTAATTTAGATTTTAATTTATCATGAGGAATAGATGTGTAAAGAGTAGAGAAATGGAAAGATTTTATACTGTTGACGGAATGAAGAGATTGTACCTTTAGGTTTTCTAAAAGCTCTTTGGAGTTTTTCAGGATCCACATCTGATTAACACCACTTCTGGCATGGGCAGTGTCACAATACTTCTGAATGCCTTCTTTAACTGCGGTTAAGATTCGTGTTAGAATCTGAGAAAGAGGCTTGGTTGAGCACTTAGCTGAACCCGCAATATAATATATCTCTGCTTGTACGGATTCTTGTGAAGTTTAGGAATCCAGTACAGTTTGGGAAGGTCAATATCTTCCTCTGGGAGGGAAATTCCAAATGTCTGCATCACCGAATGGTGATTTTGTAGAATTTCTTCCTTGGACATAGCAGTAAGATAATATGTAGGGTTTCCGGTCATGGTACTCATACCAAGCTCTTCATTAAGCAGTTTATATAGTGTGTTTTGCAAACAAAAACAATATTGTTAGATGCCTTGTCGGCTGGAACAACGACAAACTTCTCATGGATTTCAGCTAACTCAGCAGCAACATCTTGATCATCAAACACCGATTCATGTCGGCGAGACATGGTTCTGCTGAGTATTGAGACACGTCTGTTTACCAAGGACATTACCGATTTAACCCATTCAGACAGGGTATCAAATTCCACGTCCTCTTTCTTGACCCAGCGTCGTGCATGCTCTTCAACAGAATCCAAAATTAATTATAGTTTTTATAAGGCACTTCTCGAAAGTCAACCTTTCAGTCGGTCGACCTTTCTGCTGGTCGTGCAATAACACCCTGTCTTATTAATACTGGGCCCGACAATTTCCATTATGAAAGGGTCCGCCAAAAATATCTGGGCATTGATATGTTGATTAAAATTTCAGGGGAGGCAACTCTCTCAAAATAATTTTGTCATCCTTCTGAAAAGGAGTCAGCTCTAAATGGAAAGAATTTGCAAACCGCTTTTAGAGCAGACCCTTTTTCAGGAGGGACTTGAAGTGCAGGAAGGGAAACAGGTAGTCACAAAAGTTGTCTCGCTTGGTAGAAATGGCGGAAAAACTACCAAGTGTATCCAATCCCCTTAAGATGAATGAATATACCTCAAATCATTTCAAGATGAACGTTTTCACCCACCAACTTTTGTTTTTCTTTGAGAGCAAATTCTTTTCTTTTAGAGAAGCCCCCTTTTCAGAAAGGTTTTCGTAGAGTAAAGCAACAAGAAGTCACAAAAAATGTCTCCTTTGTTGGAAATGGAAGAAAATCTACCAAGTGTATTCAATCCCTTTAAGATGAATGAATAAACCTAAATAATCTAAGCTAAAAATTTTCGCCGCCCCAACCCCTTTCAATGGGAGACCACTCCAGCAGTAAAGAATATGCGTCCCTGCTCCTCAGAGGGAGATATTCTAAAGAAGAACTGATACTCTGTCAAGGGAGACAACTCTGTCAAAAATTGGTTTTGCTCTGCTGAAAAGATCTACTCTAAGAAGAAAGAATTTGCTCCCCGCTGGAGCAATTTCTTTTCTTCTTTAAGAAGATCTCTTTTCATAAGGTGCTTGATGTGTAGGAAGGCAAACATGAAGTCACAAAAGTTGTCTGCCTTGTAAACAATGGCGGAAAATCTATCAAGTGTATCAAGTCCTCTTAAGGAAATTAGGTTGCACCTAGGCTGAGGAATTTTTTTCTTTTAGAGTAGCCTCTTTTGGAAACGAGGCAAATACTTTCATGTCAGAGTGATTTCCCTTGGAGGTGTATCCAGACATCTTAATATGTGATACGATTTGTTATTGTATTGCTTTCTCAGAATTTGAGCATTTTTCTTTTGTTTCCTGTTACATTTCTACACAACTAATAATCTAACAACCATTATAATATTGCTTGAGTTCGTGTTTGAAGACAACAGCATCACTGAGACCCATTCATACTTATCTGGGTCAAACTGATATTCAAATATTTCATTAAGTTGAACCTATCATATGGTACTCGTATTACAGAATAGGGCAAAATGGTTGGGCCAGAAGTTCAAGACACTTGGTAGATTTTCTTCCATTCATTCATCTTAAAGGGATTGAATACACTTAGTAGATTTTCCTCCATTTCCGGCAAAGGAGACAATTTTTGTGACTTTTTGTTTGCTTTACTCTGCGAAAACCCTTCTGAAAAGGGGACTTCTTTAACCCTTGTCATGCTGAATAAATTAAGATGCCACGCCCACTTTCAATTTTCAGCCTATCAGATTACTTGATACAGGTTGTTGATACAAATTCACAAACTGAATGGCAAACAGTGCAAATCCAGATCTGTTGACTTCTTCAGAAGCCAACTGATCTGGATCTACACTTTTGCAAAGGCAAGGCACATCCGGGTTCAGCAGGACTAGGGTTAAAAGAAAAGAATTTGTTCTCAAAGAAAAAACAAAAGTTAGTGGGTGAAAACTTTTATCATAGGATGATTTGAGGTTTATTCATTCATCTTAAGGGGATTGGGGATTGAGGCGGTTCTAATGCGTAGCCTCAATCTATGTTTTGAGCAGACATATGAAAAATATCGGAATTTGTATCTGAAATTTTTCATTGTTTTTGGTGGTAAAATTTTCAGTATATTTGAATAGGAGTGTTTTCGTAATGGAGATTCTAACTTAAACGAGAAAAATAGTATTTTCTGCAATTTGCGAGGTGGCTTCCTAGATACACTCATATCTACATGTATAAAAGCTGTGTCCTCATGTACATGAAGAGACTTTTATTGACAAAAGAGTTATTGAAACAAGACACAATTCTGAAACGCGGGATCCAACAATTAAAGGGCAAATAACAAAGTTTTATGATTTGCTCCCAAATTTCGTTCAAGTTACGCAATTTCATGTATACATGAGGGTTTTGTATCAGTTTCCGGTATTTCCAGATGCCAAAGTTTTAATTAACCCGGTGATTTACCGTTCCAAAACATCGACTGGCTTATCGGCCCTTGTTTCGGTTACTTCCCTTGGCGACCGGAGCGCCATGTGACGTCTTATCGGCAGGTCTGAAAGTCTGAGAGAGTGGAACCGCGCGTCTTCGTGAATAATTCGTGAGATTTTTTAGGATAAAATGGGCTTATGTGTATTGTATGGATGTAACACAGAATCTGGTGTTCACAGGATCAGTATGTTTACGTTCCCAAAAGATCCAAAACGTCGGAAGCTGTGGATTGACCGGTTGAATCGTGGGCAATCTGCAACCAAAACATTCGCTCCAAACAGCCATTCCAAGCTTTGTATCAAACATTCTGATGATAACCAGTTCATAATTCATCCAACATTTGCTGAACAGATAGGTTATGGCGGTGTTCGAAGAGTTAGACTTAAGCCTGATGCAGTGCCGACGATCTTTGAGAAACCGAAAAAAACAGCACCCAAAGAGCGGCCATCGGCAACTGCCATTCTGGGAAAAAGAAGAGGCAGGAGATTATAGGCGGATTAAAGGTGCGAAATTTGTTTTACGTTTCTCATAGTATATACACATTTTTTTTTTTTTTTTTTTTTTTTTGCAGTTTCGGTCATAATGAAAATTGCGGGTATGATTTGCAGATTTGGGTTTGTTGTGCTATAGACACCGTCCATCAGTCGATGTGAATAAAAGTCTTCCAAATGCAAATTTTATGGAGAAGAATTATACTATGAGGCTATGAGCAGTTTTTTCTAGACAAAGACAGAAGTATTATCAATTTAATAATGATTCTCGTTTGTGTCAGCTTCTTGATTTGTGTCATTTGCAAGAGACTACTAAAAAGCAATGGGTTTTCGTGACATACATGATGCTTTAATTAGATCAGTATCTTCGACAATAACGTTTACATGGAATGACTACAGATACTTTGAGTCAGGATAAGAAGAGCTGATGGTCCAAAAGTGATTTATTGCAATTTTTTCCATTGATTTTTTGCATTTTAGTTAGCCTGAACACCTGATCAGATCAAAATAGATCGGGTATAAAACCCTTCAGCCCCGGACGTCATTATGTTAAAAATTAAATAACAAAAAAACAAAAAAAAAAAAAAAAACAAAAAAAAAAAACAAAACAAAAAAAAAAAAAAAAAAAAAAAAAAAAAACAACAACAAAAAACAAAAGAAACTTTGTGCCCAGTTTAGTAAATATATTTAACAGCCATTTACGCTAAAATAATGATTAAAATTCGTTTTTGTAAGCAGGACATACATGTAGACATGACAGATCAGCAATTTCAGTAAGGGGTCAGAGGTTTTATACCCGAATTAGAAAACATTTGAAAATAATGGTATTTTCTGGAAATGCAAGAAATCGGTTTGGTTTTGCTGCTAGTAAGCTCTACTGACCCCAAGTATCTGTAGCATTGACAGAGTTCTATGCACAGATGTTTTAAAAAAATGGTTAGTACATACTACTAAACAGGTTGTAAAAAGTGTGGAGGGGGCTTATTACATGCGTCATTCATAGGGAAGAAGCCGGGCCGCGTAGCGCAGTCGGTAGCCGTCTGACTGAAGAGCCAGAGGTACCGGGTTCAATACCCAGTCCGGCCACATACTTTCGTGAAAATTGATCATGAAATCTTTTCTACACTCATTTTTCCCCTTCCACTGATTCAAGAAGGGCAGTAGTCAGTTACTGGCGAAAGTATGGGCACTTTGTACTGGTTGACCGCTTAGGAGGTCTAAGCCTGCACAGGAATAGTGTGGTTAGGTTAACTGACCGTCCCGACATGACCATAGCTGTTTACCCTGGACGTAAAGCAACAACAACGACAACATTCATAGGGAAGCATGAGCAGATTTTTCAATGTAAATGGGCGGAAATTTGACAACTTGTCGTAAACTACTAAAGAATCTGTAAATCATGGGCCTGCTCTCCAAAATATACCATGATTAACCTTTTGCTGTGTAATCTACCAAAGAATCTGTAAAGACCATCTGTAAATCATAGGACTGCTCCCCAAAATATACCCTGATAGACTCTCTAACTATAGTTGTCTTACTGCAGTGTTCATTAAACCTGTAGGATGATCTGACCGAGTCTGGTAAAAAAAATGGTCAGTTCATTGCTATTGTAATTGAAAAACACAAGAACAAAATAACACAGGGCAAAACTTAAACAAACCACAAAGGAACACAGAGTAAGACTAACACAGGGACCACCGCGTTAGAACGGCCAGTAGAATAAATCACCGGACGTGAGGGGTGGTGGGAGGGGGGGAAGGTGTAGAGGGTGGTTAAAGCACTTTTACAGCCGACTAACTTTACCCTGTGTTCCGATGCCACTCTTAATCACATCTAGTAAAACAGAAAGCAAAATCTGCAGCTATTGAAGGTTACCAAAATGCTAGCATCAAAACACAACTATCAAAAAAGAAAGCAAAATGGACAGCTATTGGAGACCTTGACCACAATGCTAGCATCACAACACATATAGAAAAAAGAAACAAAAAACACACACACAAAAAAAACAAAAAAACAAAAAAAAAACAACAACAACAACAACAAAACACTGAAAGCAATGCGGGATCCAAAAAGCTACAAAGAGCTACAAAGAGTAAGAACAACAGCAAAGTTTCTTCTTCAGGACGATGAAGACTCTGATCAGACCGCGTGGGTGCGCAGGTTGATATGATCCTTCTTTCGGTGCACATGTCAGAAGTTACCTTCTCTTTCGTCTCATGAATAGAATTCATCAAATTAAAATGCAGTTACGCTGAGCCCCGCACTAATGTCTGATGCCATATCATTATTTTTGACTGATATCAACTAAATCCACAGATACCGTTGTAACTCACTGTCAGGTATAATATCACAACATATCTTTGTGGTCTCGTATAGTTCTCCATGACATGCTATGCTTTACACCAGTCTTAACGACACTCTACAAGAACATTCGAAAACTCATATTCAGTAAAACTGGAACACCGATAGCTTGTTTGCCGTGGCTTCTTCGAACTCGTTTTGGGGTCCCTCAAAATTCTTCAGATAGCTCGATAAAACAAATATTTAGGGACATTTTGGGGAAATGTTCTTATTTTATAATGAACATGTATGTTGTGTGTTCTCATTAGAATTCCCTCATCGACGTGATTGTAATGAATACACTCTACATACTACTATTTTGGACAAGCTTGAACCCAGCTAGCATTCTATGTAAATCTACATCGGACCGTCATCGGCCCGTCAGCTACCCTGACGGGCCGATGACGGCCCGATATAGATTTACGTAGAATGCTGACTGGGAAACGACATCGCTAAATTATCTCTATTTGCTTTCTGACCTGGCGCTATGATTTACCATAGGTGGCTCAAAATACCAACGCAAGAACAAATCTTCATGGTCCCAAAGATGTTCGAGCCATACACGCGGGTCTGTATGATGCTTGGCTATGCAGATAAAATCACATTGACTCCACTGTATTACTGTAAAATGTATCATCGGCCAAATCCTGACTGTGAAGGTCCCGATAAGGCTGTTGATCTACACTGTCGGATCATAGACCGATGTCAGTTAACATAATCAATGGATTGTAGAGTGTATCAGCATAGTACGCCCCAGGTAGATTTCGCTGCTGACCTTTCTAAGGCGGTGCTTCTGATATTGTTTTGTGTGTGTGTGTGTGTGTGTGTGTGTGTGTGTGTGTGTGTGTGACCTTGTGAATACTCACTGCGGAATTTTTTTCGTCCTTTTCGCTGTCTTATTTTTGTGTTAAGTGGATACTGTCGAGCATTGTGAATACCTCGTTCTTTTTTTTTTTTTCTTTGGTTTGTGGTTCGTGTACTGTCTGTCCTGTTTTCGTTTTTTTTTTTTTTTTTTTTGCTGTTTCTTTTGGTGTCATTGGTAGGCTGTGCTCAGTAATTGTGATTCTAAAATTGTGATTCTTTCTCGACAGCATCTGCACTATTCTATCAGGTTCTTGTAGCAAGATGATAATGTGAATCCTAATATTACTATATAAATTCTACGTTACCAATATACTGCATAAGGACCGTTTCAGCATTGTGTACCATATATGTTTTTCAGTCATCTGTGTATTCATTTGATGGATTGTGGCCTTCTTGTATTCATTTATTGACTGAGTGATAGAAAGATATATGGATACATTTATTAACTGATAATTTGTTTATTTATTGCTCTAGGCAGCTATGGCACATTGTGCCGCCTTACATTACTTTAAGAAACGAGAACGTAAAGCAAGAAATAAAGTGAATTTAAGCAGACTTTTTGTAGTGTTGAGAATAAAACATGTTTTAGGTAACTAATAAATGTCATCCAGGATAAAAGTTAGTTTTTTTCCATGTGTTTTACCCGCATCTATAGGAGTGGTGATAATGTTATATCTTACATGACGACTTATAGAATGTTTCGTGTACACGAGTCAACAAATTAATCGTATATCGGCATCAAAGAAAAGAAAAGAAAATAAATAAATAAATAAATAAATAAATAAATAAATAAATAAATAAAACACTCCAAAGGCACTGGGTGAGGCTCTTTTCTTCTTGATAATATCTTAATTCGGTTTGATACTAACTTTTATACAGGAAGTGGGTTTTTCGATGGGTATACATTGGACCCCTACCTTCTATACCCCATGTGCCGGATCCGTTTCGTTTTGCTGTCAAATTCTAATAAAAGTCAAGGCAGTTAGATGTTTTTTTTTTTTTTATATAATTATGCCTAATAGCCTTGACGTTGAAATTCCGCTTTCAAATTTCAGTTGATCAATATCTAATGATAAAATCCCTACCAAATTCATGACATGACTGCAATTTAGGTACAGTGAACCTCGTTACAACGACAGCATTTTGTCCCAAAGATATTGCCATTAAAATGAATTTGCTGTTGTAAAGAATTCTCTGTGAGTATAATGATATCCACAAATGCCTTGTTTAATTGAATTTCTTTATTAGCCATATGTTTTGGATATTGTTAGAATCGCCTCGGTGAGGCGATTCTTACAAATATCCAAAACATATGCTGCTTTAAATATTGAATAATAATGCTACTGCATAATTTCTGATTAACTCACCTGTTGAAAGAGGGTTTCCTTGCTAGTCAAATTGTCAGGATAACGAATTTTGGCGTTGTATCGAGTGTCGGTAAAATGAGGGTTGATTGTATTGTTCGTTTTCGGATGGCGATCCTACATCGCATGGTATATATTTCTCAACTACTTTGTTTTACTAAAGCATACAGTCAAGTAAGTGGCCTTAATGAACGGAACAAACTTTTAACTGCTACATTTCATAAACAGGGGTATCGGTATCATAACATTTCGCAGAACATTTGCTAGGTTTTAATACCGTCATTATGAATTAATGACTAAAATATAATGTTGTATGAACACGCGTGTGCTCTAAAGTGTGAACAATTGTTGGTGATACTGATTTACCAGAGCAATGCAAAAGAGTGTCACTCGTTACAAAATTAATGCTGAATTTTCTACGGCAAAATGCAGGTATGATTATTAACCCAGTTAGTGTTGATAACATTGCCCCAGCCCCCTGCTCTTTAATAACACGACGATTAATCAGGCCTCAGTCCAAATGACAACTACACATCACGAAAACATACCTATATAGTTTTGCCTCCCCCCGCCCCCCTTAAACCCCACTTTTATATAATAAAACTTGGGTTTACAGGGGTATACATTATTTTTCTCATTTCTGTTCAAAAACATAGATTGTATATATTTTATGCAGAAACATGAAAAATATCAGAATTTTTTATCTGAAAATTTTCAGTATTTGAAGGTGAAATTTTCTATATATTTGAATAGGCGTGTTTTCGTAATGACCCCAGTGCGTTCCTGAAAGATTATCTGTCGACGTCTGTAGTCGGGCTCATCGTGGTTCAACTTGTGATTTTCATGTGATTTTGGTTTCAGATCGCCATTGTGCTCTTTGCTTTATTTAATCGTTGTGTTTGTAATTATATGTAGTTTTTTCGTGATTATTCACTGATGAGGTGACAGAACACAAATGTCATCGTTCCGTCAGCGCAAAATACTGTTAGTATCAATAAAATATATAACAATACGGTTTTGCAGCAAGTGGACGATTTGTAGACTAAAGTTTGCACCTTTATACACAGGTATATGATCATAAAATATAGATCAAGTTCGATTAAGGATAAAATCCACCAATTATAATGGGAGCTATGATCATTTTTCAACTTCAAAAAAAAAAAAAAAAAAAAAAAAAAGAGAAAAAAATGCTTTCCGTTCGATAGCTTTTAAAAAGATTAGTGTATTGGAGAAAGTGGGGTTTTCGATGGATACAAATTGTACCTTTACTCTCTATACCTGCTATGCCAGATCTGTTCCGATACAACATTTACTTTAGCTGCCCAGTTCTAATAAAAGTCAAGCTAGTTAGATGACTTTTATATAGTTATACCTAATAGCCTTGATGTCGAAATTCCGCCTTCGAATTCAATATCTATTGATAAATCCCTACTAAATTCATGACATGACTACAATCGGGGTATTGTTTGTTTTTGGAGGGCGATCCTACATCGTATGGTACATTTTTATCAACTGCTTTGTTTTGCTAAGTATACAGTCAAGTAAGTGGCTATAATAGGCGGAATAAACTTTTAACTGCTACGCTTCACAAACAGGGGTATCGGTATCATAAACTTCGTAGAACGTTTGCTAGGTTTTAATACCGTCATTATGAATTAATGACCAAAATATAATGTTGTATGAACACGCTTGTGCTCTAAAGTGTGAAGAATACACGTAGTTCGTGATACTGATTTACCAGAGCAATGCAAAAGATTGTCACTCGTAACAAAATTAATGCTGAATTGTCTACGGCCAAACGCAGGTATGATTATAAACACAGTTAGTGTTGATAACATGGCCCCAGTCCCCACCTCTTTAATAGCACGACAATTAATCGGGCCTCAGTCCAAATGACAATTACATCCCAAGTGCGTTCCTGAAAGCTTGAGCAGCAAGTGGACGATTTGTAGATTAAAGGCGAGTTCTCCTCGAGCAAAAGAAAATTGAGACCCCAGTGATTTTCTGCAGACCATTTATTGTATATCTACTCAGATAACCCATTTATGCCTGGTGGACTCTTCTATCGTAACTCTTTGGACCGGTCTATTTCCAGTAGTAGGGTGTCTGGTTAGTTTTTATTATGACTATGTTGAATATAAATTCCTGACTTTAATGCAAACAGTGTAGACCCTGATCAGACGCCGCGTTCTGCGGCGTCTGACCTGGATCTATACTGTTTGCCAATGTCCCTTTTATGGGCCGCTAGGCATAAATGTGCTAAACACCTACTGTTGGAAAACTAATGTTTAAAGAAAGAAACAAACATCCGAAATAGTGATATATAAATATATATTCAAGTATTACATGTATACCAAGACATTTTAGTTGAATTGTAATTATCACGCCCCCACGCCCCCGCCCCCCCGCCCCCCAACACACACACAAACACACTTTGGAGATTACCTGTTACGTTCCCAGCAGACCCAAGACGTTTATACAACGTCGCATGAACGTCAATGAAATGTCATGATGACTTTGCATCGATCTTCATGCGACGTTGTATAAATGTCATGTGTCCGCTGGGTTTGAACCTTATATCACCTAAAGGCGTTGCAACTTCAAGCTTTATCCGTGACTGCAGATTTCCTGTAAACGATTTTATAAAACAGCATGGATTAAAATGCTATTAGTGCAGAATCGTTGAACACACCAGTTATTATAATGTTCATTGTCAAGAGAACCCATGCTTTATGCCACATTGAGGCATATGCGGATAACGGAAGCCCTAATCCTGTGCGTCCACTGTCCGTTGATATAGTCGACATTATTTTATCATCTTTGTATACGGTCAGCTAAGCCTGGATTAGCGCTCCCGCGGATGCTTAAGCTGACCAGGATCTATACTGTCTGCATATGCCCCTAAGCTTTATGTTTGTGGGCCCATATGCGGTTGATGCAATCTAGTCAGGATTTGTTTTTGTTTTTGCTTTTCGCACATTTGTTAGTACATATATGACAAAAGAACGGTCCACATCATTTCAATCACAAATACGATCAATATAGAACCTCCTCAAATACAGCCAAAACTCAGCCAATACGACTCGGTTAATATGGATGACGTCATATCCGTACCACACTGTAAATGAAATCTGTATTATCCGACTTTCGGCTATATTCGACGAGTTTTTTCTGCCCTAGGGAGTAAATTAATACCAAGTTAACTCATACCTTGGAGTTTGTTTTCGGGACGGATGGTATGCATTTTTCAACGAATTTCAGTCGTTTTAAGAAGATGGAAGACATGCTATGGTCTTTGCCATATAACTGCAATGAAAGATCTTCTTTATTGAGATAATCATCGCTAAGCAAGATGAATTAAAACTTAAAGATTCTATAATCCTTAAACATAGACATTTAATTATCTAAGAAAGGTTTAATAAATTGATATATGGTATTGATACAATCATAAAATGTGGCACCTGACAGCCTGTAAAACTTCAGTTACGCAGCTAGCATTCTTTATAAATCTATAGCGGGCCGTTATCGGCCCGTCAGCTACCCTGACGGGCCGATAACGGCTCGCTATAGATTTATAAAGAATGCTTACTGGGTAGTCTCTCATTCTTGAACTGGATCAACAATGAAATGATTTTGTATCGTATCGCTGAATTAATATTGACATGGCACATTAAATATAATAATGGCAAGGCAGGAAAATAACCCTTTTTCCACATGTAAACAGCAACGACTTGATTTGCCTTCGCATCAAAATAGTTGCGCTTGTATAATGCGCCCTTGTCAATCAATTTGTAAATCACCCACGCGGTTTAGTAGCGGATAAGTAGCGCCAAGGTGTCGCTTAAATGTTCTTGTGATTTAGCATACCTGTTGTGTTAGCAGGTTTGCAGCTCATGCGGGATGACGTTCTGTTTAGTTGTTTCCCTTTATCTCTTTTTCCCCTTAACGCCTCGGCTTGACTGAAATATTGTTGACAGGACCTTGAAAGCTCAGCTCAAACAAATGAATTTAAATCTATTTGCATGTACCATATATGTTTCAAACCGTAAAATTATATATGGTAATCAGATTCCTCTGTCTGTTTTCCGAAGCTTGGCGCCTGACTGTTACTGTCTGTGGTGGAGCCATGGTGGTCCAACGTCAGACTGCCACTGAGCCTTCTACTGTGTTTCGTTGCAGTTTTGTGATCCTTTTTGTTTTACTGTGATGTTTAACTGATGCGGTAGAGGACTCTAATTGGACCGAACGTATCTTTGTCATCACGAAAACATGCCTATATAATGTTGACCCCCTTAAACCCCACTTTTATATAGTAAAACTGAGATTTACAGGGGTATACACTATTCTTTTCTTATTTCTGCTCAAAAACACAAATTGTGGGTACCCGTTAGAACTGCCTTGCCGAGGCGGTTCCAACGAGTATCCACAATCTATGTTTTGAGCAGAAACATGAAAACTATCAGTTTTTTTTTTTGTTTTTTTTTTTATCTGAAATGTTTCAGTTTTTGGAGAAAAAATTTTCTATATATTTGAATAGGCGTGTTTTCGTAATGTGTTTTAGAGTTGCATCAGAGTTAAGGGCGGGTTTAGAGCGAGTAAAACTACCTTTAGCCCTTCAGCGGTTGTTTTTCCTGATTGTTCCAAGGTGGTTCCGCTGTTGCAATTCTTCGTTTGTCTGTATACTGTCGTGATTAGGCCCTGAGGTTATAAAACTTTTTTCATGCTCAACTCAGCTGAACATGAACATTTCTCTGCTAATAAATATGAAAATGCCAACAATAGTTGGTTTTTTCGTATTTATTAGCAGAGAAATTTTCATGCTCAGCTATGTTTAGGAAGAAAGAATTTGCAATTCTAATATTTTGAGATTCATTAGGTAGACAAATTTCATGCTCAGCTGAATAAACTTGAAAAACGTTTCATAACCTCGGGGCCAGGCTACGAAAAATGTGAAGCTGTTTTGGATTATAGACACCTTTCCCTGGGAGACGACTCTGTTAAATATTGAATATTGTTTTTGTGCCTACTCCAAAAGTCAGTATTTCGTGCCCCCTTCCTCCCCCACCTCCCCCCAACACAGATCACGTTCTCTATTCTAATTAGACATTTGTTCGGTCGTTTTTTTTTACAATCGAGTCTAAGTATACATACACCAAAAAATCCTTAAGGCTGTTTTCCACATGATTATCATTGGCCAATGAAATCAAACCAGGGAAAGTTTATTTATAGCCGCACTATTCTTATTACTTTGCTGTCAGAGTGCCGTGTAAAGAGACTTGGACTGTGGCATAGGCAAATAGTGCAAACCCAAATCAGATGCCACAGAACGCGGCGTCTGATCAGGGTCTGGACTGTTTGCATAAATTACATGAAGTTAAGGGTCAAGTGAAAGTCAATTAATTAATTCCCCGTTCAGGACGATTTTCCCAACCTACACAGAGAGACAATCGACCCACAAGTGCTGGCAGCGCTTTGAACTCAGAAGGCATTTGGTGTGCAAGATAGCAAACATGTAGGAAGTAGAAAAAAGTGTTCAATTAAGCTTGAACTTGCATAACAATACACGAGGTCATGTATAGCCGCACTATTCTTATCACTTTGCTGTCAGAGTGCCGTGTAAAGAGACCTGGGCTGGGACATAAGCAAACAGTGGAATCCCAAATCAGACGCCGCAGACTGCGGCTTCTGTCCAAGTTAAGTTAGTGGTAATATATATAAATGCACTTTACGATATGAGAGCGACATAGATCGGCTTGCGCATCTGTGCACTCTGATTTTCGCTGGTCGCTGTATGTATGGATATGCAACTTTTTTCGGTAGACAGTGAAAATTGCGCTAACAAGTCTACGTAACGCGTACCCTGGCACTCTCCCATTCCCTTTGGCGCACTTCTAATGTATACCCTTGATTTATGTTATTGTGTGAAGCGTGTGTTTTTGGACACATCAGAAACAATATATAGTCGAACTTCAATGGCTCGAACACCTTTGGGACCATGGAAAAGTGTTCAAGCCATGGGTAGTTCGAGCCAATGAAGGTTAATAATGGCGCCAGGTCGGGAAGCAAATATCGCTAATTCTGGGAAATCTATCGATCTTGTACACAATAATTGTATGTTGAGTGTACTCATTAGAATCGCCTCGAAAAAATAAGAAAATTTCCTTAAATATTTGTTTTATTAAGCTATCGGAAGAATTTCGTAGGGACTCAAAAATGAGTTCGAATTAGCCATGGTAAACGAGCCATCGGTGTTTGAGCTATCGAAGTTTGACTGTAATGGTATTTTTCTTTTTTTGTTTAAAATATTGGTTTGTTGCTGAGAAATGTACATTTAACGTAAGTGTGTTAACGTAATAGAAGGCTTATCAAACTGTGCAAATGCGCAGGCTGATCTGAAGCGTCACTGGACACATCTCCTCAGTATATTTTAAGCTCACCTGAGCACAAGATGCTCAAGATGAGCTTTTGTGAGCGCCCTGTGTCCGGCGTACGTCGTCCGTCGTCAGTCGTCCGTCGTTAATCGTCCGTCGTTCGTCTTTCGTCGTCAAAAATTTCTTCAAATGGTATCGCCTCCTAAACCACTCCACCAATTTCAAAATAATTTGACACATATGTTTCTGTTATGCCCCTTTACAAAAATAAGTAAAACGGTTCCGCTCCATTAAACAAGACGGCCGCAAGAGCTAAAGATAGAAAAAAAAATCTTTAAACGACATCTCTTCCTTGGCCAGTGGCCCGATTTCAAAATAATTTCACAGAAATATTTACCAAAATTGCTAAATTCTTCCGCTCAGCTGAACAAAATGTCCGAGCTAACAATAGAAAAGAAAACATTTAAACTACACCTCCTCCATGGCCAGTGACCCGATTTTAAAATAATTTCACAAACCTATTTCTCTTATGGTCCTTTACCAAAATTGCTAAAATGTTTTGCTCGGCTGAACAAAATGGCCGCCAGTGTTAAAAAGCAACAGCTAAAACGACATCTCCTTCGTGGTCAGTGGCCCGATTTCAAAATAGTTTCATAGAAATGTTCCTCTTATGGTCTTGTACCAGTGTTGCTAAAATGGTTTCGCTCGGCCGAATAAAATGGCCGCCAGAACTAAAAACAGACAAACCATTAAACGACATCCCCTCCTAGGCCAGCCGGTCGATTTCATAATAATTTCACAGATATGTTTTTTATATGCCCCTTTACCAAAATTGCTAAAATGGTTCTGCTTGGCTGAACAATATGGTCGCCAGAGCTAAACATAGAAAAACAAAAGCTTTAAACGACATATCTTCCTATGCCAGTGGCCCGATTTCAAAACAATTTAACAGAGATGTTCCTCTTACGCCTTTTTACCCAAATTGCTAAAATGGTTTCAGTCGGCTGAACTAAATGGCCGCCAAAGCTAACAATACACATGAGACAAACTCTACATGGTCTGTTTTTCTGCTGGTGCTTCACAGAATCTTCTTTCTCTGTTTGCGCTTCACATGGTATTCTTTTCCTGCTGGTGCAGGGTCTTCTTTCCGTGCTGGTGCTCCACAAATTTTCAACTATGAAGTTTTACCACAACAACAAACGAAATGGCTATCTTTTGTCTTTGTCTTTGTGATACGTATTCTCCCTCTTTCTGTCAGAGGCATCGCAGGATTGCGTCAAACTCTTCTTTACATATTTACAGTTCATATAACGCTTAAAATTCTGTGCACACATACATAAAAGTTCCTTAACAAAACACTGGATATTTACATTAGTGGGAGTCCTTGTGCGGCCATCACTCCAGTTGTTTAAGTATATGAAGTCTTTTGACATGTAAATCGAAGAAGAAATTTCTGGAGAGTTCTTCTACTGTGGATATCGTCACGTAGTTCAAGAATCAACACAGCAACACACATAGGGTGAACAATTAGTTAAAGAAAACAGCCCCAATCACTAAAATTTGTATTCCACACGTCAGTGTCACTACGAGTGTTCGAAATGAATTGCTTATTGTCCTCTAGCTCGATATCCACGTGGGGCACGATAAAAACCAATACATGCCTGTATAGGGCTATTCAATATCTACACAATGGTGTATAAATGTACATTTTAGACTAAGTGTAAGACATAAAATTTGCCATTTGAATACACGCAGTCATTGACCACTGCAGTAAAAATGGTTGGTAGAAGCGTCGACAAAAAAGATGAAATACGGGCTTACATCAAAGCTCGCTCAAAACTTGGTTGTTCTTTGAAGAAGCTGATGACTGAAATTTCTACTGCTTTCGGACCTTCTTGTGTGTCTTATGACACAGTTCGGTGGTGGAAAAAGAAATTTGAGTCTGGTGTAGAGTCCATCAAAAATGCACCAAAATCAGGTAGGCCAAAATCAACATCTCGTAAAGAAATCGTTTCCAAAATAAAGGAAATCATTGAAGGAGATGCCAGATTTACAGTTCGTGATATTGCACGAAAGGTAGGCATATCACTATCAACGGTTTACCTTATTTTGAAGAAGCATTTGAAAGTCAGAAAGATTTCTGCTAGATGGGTGCCACATCTGTTGACTGACTAGCAAAAGAGGCAACAGGTTAGAGTGGCCAAAAAGCTGCTTCAAATGTTTCCAAAATATGACAAAAAGCAGTTTGCCAATGTCGTCACAGGTGATGAAACCTGGGTCCATTATTTTGAGCCTGTCAGAAAGGTTAGCAATAAGATCTGGGCCACTAAACACAGCAAACGCCCAATAATTGCCAAACGTTCTTTGAGTACAAAGAAGGTTTTGTATGCAGTCTTCTTCTCTGGTGAAGGAGTCGCAATAAAAGTGCCAGTGAAAAAGGGCAAAAGCATGACCGGAAAGTACTACAAAGACGTAGTACTGAAGAAACTGAAAAAGTATTATCAGAAACGACGCCCTGCCACTGGTTTTAAACATGTCCGTCTTCTACATGACAATGCCCCAGCTCATACCTCCGCAATAGTTACGGCATTGTTGAAGAAAGAAAAAGTAACTGTTTTGCCTCACCCCCCGTATTACCCAGACCTTGCCCCATGTGATTTCTTTTTGTTTCCGAAATTGAAAGCATTCCTTGCTGGGCGGAAATACCAGTCCCGACAGGCACTTGGATCTGCCATTCATCAGTACCTTATTACTGTGCCCAAATCAGCGTACCGTGACGCCTTCAAGAAGTGGATACATCGGCTGAAACTTTGCATTTCTAGCCACGGGGAGTACTTCGAGGGCATGAAATGATTACTTTTGGGCTAACTTGAAATTTGAAGTCTCCAGATAGAAATAAGCAATTCTTTTCGAACATCCCGTATATTCAAAAATAATGTCTCTAAGCTTGGTTAGAGTAGATGACCGAATACTATGGAATGCCGGACACCTTATCACTGTATGACGAATGTCTTCCACGTCCAGCTGGCATAGATGACAGGTTGGATCGAGAGTCTTGTTACTAAACATATGCTTACTGGATTGCAGCCGTGCAAAATGTGTAGATCCGACTAGCAGCGGACACACCGACTGATACTTCAACGTTTGCTTGGTTTTTATGTCGTTGACATGTACTCTCGTCCAGTAATCCACTATGGCCTTCCTACACATGTTTTTCCACTGTAGTTTCCCGATATCCGAGGCAAAAATCAAATTCAGCGTAGGAAGGTCATATTTCGCGAGTACTTGGACAATGACGTAGAAGAAACTGTATATGCTGTCATAACTGCATGCTAACTGACGCTGTAACAATTCTTGGAGACATCTTTTGTCACTGGTGATAACTGAGTGTAGCAGACTTAGTTGTTTCTTGTGAATTTTAGCTTCGATTGGAAGCGCTCCCAAAAGCATGAATACTGCAGCCGTGGCAGTTCGCCGGGGTAGTGATTGTATTTGTCGAAGAGTACGTAGATATTTTTCCATTTGTTAAAGTTGCGTTTTATTCAGATGAATGTCTCTAAGCCCGTCCAGCATTCGCGGAAGAACATATGCCTCGTATATAATATATGATACCTTTGGGTTTAGCCCATTAGTTCCATGAAGGCAAGTGTTCATTAATAAACATGCAGATCTCCGAGCTAAGCTGATTACGTCATTAATATTTATTTCAGGTTCCTTTTTCCCTAGTCTCGTAAGACCTAGATGTATTGAACTCGTAGACACTGTCAACTCATTTTCACCCAAAGTCCCCATATCTTTCTTAGACTGACGTTTTGAAAATGTCCTATCTTTCAGCCAATCAGAAGCAATGTTTTAGCCTTACTATATTTTGAAGAGTCTCTCTTAACCACTACGAGAAATTCTTAGCCATTAAGAAAACTCTTAAGACATCATTCAGCTAAAATGCTTCTGATTTACTGAAAGTAATATAATTTTATTCAGTATCTGTCAGAAAAAATTGACCATGGTTAATTTCATAACTATTAGATTATTCATGGTCTGCTATTCTTGTTCTACTGCATCCCATGGATATTAGCAGGAAATGAACAGCTGTTAAATAAAGAAAATTATTACAAAGTATACAGTTTCATTATTTAATACAACAGATAAAAACAATTACAGAACTATTAGAATTCTTTGGCCTTTGGTGTATGGTACATTTTAACAAGGTGATTCTTGTAATGTCAGTGTCATAGTTTTATAGGTTCATTTTCTTAAATTTCCAGTTTTATCGTTTTAGCTCCCTTGATTAAATGTAGTTGTGGTCATGGTACCCAAGCCATAATCAATCTCATAAATCCGTAAACAAATGACGAATCAGAATGTTAAAATGTTTTTGCTTTTTTTCACACCAGACTGTAGCTGAAATACACATGTATTATCTAAACCCATCTTAGAAGAAAACTTCTCATCATTCCTTACATCATAAACATAATTTTGTGTCATGGAAGGCTTAAAATCATAATGGGGTGTTTTCAAAGTTTCTGAATTGTTTGTGGCACTTTGTGTTTCAGTCTTAATTGACGGCGGAGGAGCAAGAGTATTATTAATGTTCCTTAACATCGGCGTTAATTCTCTCTTGTACACACTGACTGCACAACTTCTATGCCATGATCGGCTTGTCACTGCTTAAGCGTCAAATCCATTATTGTATAGAGTGGTACAGCATGTAACACGTCCACTGTGATTCGAAATATTCCTCTGTGAAATGTCAATTCCTGCAGTTTCATAATTTTTTTTCATCATGTCACCCAAGTCCTTTTGTGATATCAATGCCGCGCTGAACCTTGGATATTTAAACTTTTTATTAGTTGAAGCCAAAAGTAAAATCCCCCTTGCGTGGAATATAACTCAAACATTGATAGTATAGTCTCACTAAGTACCTGTCATTATCCGTATTTCCAAAATGTTTCACTGTTTTGGGAGGCACTTTTCTATGGTTAAGACCACTTCGCATATTTTTCATAGACCTTCTTTCATACAAAATATATCTTAATTTAGTCTCAGGATCAGTCGGAATCGAAAATTGTTCCGCTTCAAAAAAACTATGCTCCTCAAGACCTTGAAAGCCAAAAGCTTTGCAGTTATAAAAGAACACAGCATTTGACATTCCTTCCGCAGTGTCCATATTGAATACATCACTGTCCCAGAACAACTGCTCATCCTCAGTAACACAGGATCCTTTTTTCTTCACGTGTATTCCCACACTGCTAGATGTGAGCTCCTTCATTCTTGCATGTAAACTTTTTCTGAAGTTTGCAAAGGCAGGATCCATTTTCGCTTCGCTTCGCAGATTCTAAGTTGTGAAGAAATCTCTTAATAACCTTCTAACCTATACTCATCTGCTTTATCATCCGTGAGCGAAGTTACTTCCGCTTTCGTAGGGTGCATTTGGTATCTGTTACACGATGAGTAACCACCGGCTTCACCAAACATTAACTGTAGCTCCACCCTTAGTTTTGTGAGGATTAAAACGTCGTCTGCGACTGCCGGACTACCGATATATACTGTTCCCAGACGAAAACCCAATCTTTTACTCTTCAATATCTTCAGCAGGGGATCCATTACGAAAACATGCCTATTCAAATATATAGAAAATTTCACCCCAAAAAACTAAAAATCTTTAGATAATAAATTCTGATATTGTTCATATTTCTGCTCAAAATATAGATTGTGGGTACTCGTTGGAACCGCCTCGGCAAGGCAGTTCTAACGGGTACCCACAATTTGTGTTTTTAAGCAGAAATGTGAAAAATGATGTATACCCCTGTAAACCCAAGTTTTACTATATAAAAGTCGGGTTTAAGGGGGTCAAAATTATATAGGCATGTTTTCGTGATGGATGTAGACCTTGTACAAATGAGTCGAGAGTAGTTCTCCTTGTCTAACACCTTGATTTATAGGAAAATCCTCACTACAATCTCTCAACTATTTTTCTTTAGAAGAAATGTCAGTAGATAAGTCTTTGATGAAAACCCAAATGTCCTTAAAATTCCTTTGTCAGAGAGTTTATCTAGCAAAACTGTATGATGTACTACATCAAACGCTTTCTGGCTGTCCAGTGTAGCAAAATATAGTAATTCATGGTTCTGATGTGCTTCAGATTTCGCTTCACTGACTAGTAACGAGAACATAGTTGGCGACAGTCCTTTTGTAAACCCAAATTATGATCTGACTGCTCGAACTTTAGTCTATTCACCCATACTCATCCGGGGCCTTTCCATTATTCATTTGATCGATGGCAATGCTAACTCCCGACTCTGTTATTCTTAAGCCCGTGCTTGTATCACACCGATACCTAGTATCAGTCTCTGTAATGCGAACATTACACAGTTCTAGAAAAATATTGTCATACGTCTGATGCTTTGGAATTGCAAGGTCCTCGAAATCTCGAGCAAAACACTGTCGCTGCTGACTCGAATCAAAATATCTAACTCCATGCTCTTGAATACAGGATGTGTTAGATTCATGTTTAGATCTAGTTCTTTTAATGAGTTGATACAACTTTTGATTAGTTGGATTTTCCATAAGAGAGTCATAGAACAATTCTCTATTCACAGCTTCTTAAGTACGTTGTTGACTGCGCAAAGCACGCTTGGCTAATTATCATATATAAAAACTTATAGGAAATGGGAAGCTTTCGGTAAACCTCGTTGTGGACCACTAATTCTGGCAAATTTGTTACAATGTCTCTTTCGAGGCTGGTCGTTTGGGTCCTTTAAAGTTCAAATTTTTGAAGGAATAGCCTGATCCGCCGCTACTTTCAAACAAGAACTATGTCATCAGAATCACCCTTTCCGATAGTATTAAGACTTGTTTGTACATGTTCGGTAAAAGTATTTTGATCAAGCCTATTCCAAGAGAACACTTTTCTGGGTTTACTTTGCTTCTGTTCAGCACGAAAATGAGAATTCAACATTTCAGGAGTAAATTTCAGGAACACTGTCACTTGCACATGTGATGACACGTTAACAGCGTCTTTTTTTTTGTTACAAATGGAATAACTCTATATGAGTTCTGGGCAGTTCGAAAGTACATAATCAATCTGTGAAGTCGCGTACCCATTAAAATGGTAGAAAGTTGGACCTAGACTACCACTTCCACACGAGAGCATATGTTCTTTCACAAGGTCTATAAGCATGATGTCATGTTTGTTATTTCTCGTTACAAGTAAAGTTCCATTAAAATCACCGCACAAAATAATATTGTGTGAGTTTTCATATCTACTGACAATGTAACACATCCAAACGCTCGCGATAGGCATGTTCTTACTCTTGCTTGTTCGTTGGCATGTAGGTATTTATCAAACAAAACTTCTGACCATTGTCTATTTCAAGTACAATTACACGTTCGTTCCCAACCTTCAATTTAGTAACCTTATCTGACAACCTATTACACCACGTAATTGCCACTTCAGATTGGACGCGCGGTACATTAAAGTGTCAAATAGGTTCATTTGAGTCATGATATCTTATATGTACATCAAAGCTATTAAAATTCTGAGAGATCCAATATTTTTGAAAATCCCAAAACCCGTGCTCTTGGAGACAGATGATTTGATTTTGGGAAGACAACTCTTCTAAAAACAGTTTATTAGCTACTATGCCTTCAATGTGTACAGTAGTCACCTTTAAAATCGAGTTATCTCCCCATCTCGAGGTTTTTCATGTCCGGTGAGGCTTTCTTGAAGCTCGAATGTGTAATAAATCCTTCTTTCCCTGGTGTTGCACTATTTGTTGTGAACTATCTGCTTTCCCAGCCCCGGCACCAATTACCTCCCTTGGTAGCGGGTTATTCCAGATCTCCGTAACCACACTTGATATAGAAGACGCTGCTAAACCCGGTATAGTTCGCTGTTACGATGCCGCTAAACCCGGTGTAGTTCTCTGTAGCGATGCCGTTAAACCCGGTGTAGTTCCCTGTGGCGTTGTCGCAAAACCCGGTGTAGTTCGCTGTGGCGATGCCGCTAAACCCGATGTAGTTTGCTGTGGCGATGCCGTTAAACCCGGTGCAGGTCGCTGTGCCGCTAAACCCGGTGTATGCCGCTAAACCCGGTGTAGTTCTCTGTGACGATTCCGCTAAACCCGGTGTGGTTTGCAGTGTCGATACCACAAAACCCGGTGTAGTTCGCTGTGGCGATATCTCATAACCCGGTGTAGTTCGCTGTGTCCTCGATTTCTTTGTCTCATGTCGCTCGGATAATACGAGGTATGCATGCCTCCTGGTTAAGCCCTTGGGTAACTACAGGGGGCATCACCTGTTGTTGGTTCACTGGCATCTGGAAGATGGCTGATTGCACTGTATGTGCTGCGGCCACAGGAACGAATAGGATATTTTCGGGATACGGAGGAAAGTTGAATCCCGGTCTTGTAAGATGAGGCTGATATACCGGTGGTGGAAAAGGTGGGTAGCCCACACCTGGCTTAGCAATCCCGGTCGGTTGAACACTGTAGGGGTAGATAGGTGTATTAAGCAGAGCTGGCTGTACACAATATTGGTTTGCTGGCTGTGTATACATTGTCGGATGTACACTGTACGGATTATTTAATATTTGTCCATCTCTTAACATTGCCTGAGTCTGTAACTGATTTTGTGCACAGTAAAATAAGGAAATAAAATGTCACTGCTAAAATCAGATAAAAGTACATGGGTTAAAGAGTATCTTAAATTTAAATTCACACAAGTTCAGGACTAGAGGTACACTTTAAACCAGTTTTTTTTTTCTCACAACATACTGTAATGGCCGCCGACGGACTTCCACAATGCCGCGCAAGGTAGAATTTTCTTTTTTCGTCGAAGAAGTAGGTGAAATCCTCATGAATCAAATTTAAACAGACACAGAATGTATTTACAGTTAATAATATGCTAAATGCAGTGTTTAAAAATTTTAAGATGATCTAAAACACAGTTAAAATCAAATTATTTATGAGCAAATCTCCCTTGCAACACTAACATATGTCCGAATCGTCATCTTTCAAGCCATGACACCATCACTTCCACAAGCTATCTTTTTAAGTTATGCCCCTTCGCATAAAATTGAAATAGAATCTTGTAAGCAAGATGTCTCAAAAACTTTACTTCATGCCAGCTACATGTATATATTTACAGCAGTTAGCCCAGGTAAGCGATGTGGCCTATGAACCTCTTGTCTCGCACTGCAGCTAATTTCTGTCCTTGTGTAAAGATATTTGACATCTGAAAGGTACGAGATTCAGAAAGTAATTTTAAAGATTGACTATTCGTGGTTACAATGTAATACGAGGGCAAGTCAATAAGTAACCAGCCTATCCCATTTTCAATTGACCGAGATACCCAAGATTTTCATGCATTGTTTCAATACATGTTTTAGGTCTGAGGGCAAAATTGCACCCTTATCGTGTCATTTGCTCATAAGATATGGAATGTCAAACATGGCTAGCGATGCAAAAGTAAGCTTTTCGTCAAAAGTTGAGTACCGTGCTGTAATTCGGTACTTGTATTTGAAAGGGAAAACAGGTCAGGAAATACATTGCGAGCTGACCAATGTTTATGGGTCTTCTGCACCATCGTATGCACATGTTAAATTCTGGGTTGGGGAATTCAAACGCAGTAGAACGTCTTTAGAAGACGAAACCAGGTCTGGACGCCCATCAGATGCCACCGATGAAGAAATGTGTAACAAAGTACGGGATCTGGTGTACTCTGATAGGCGAATTAAGGAATTAAGGTGGAAGAAATAGCGAATGCATTACACATTTCACATGGTAGCGTTTCAACAGCTTTACATGATCGTTTGGGTATGCACAAGCTAACAGCCCGTTTGGTCCCAAAATCCCTTAGCAACGAGCAAATGGCAACCAGAGCATCAGTATACAGCGCATTGTTGAAGCGGTTTAGGTCAAAGGAAGATGGTTTCTTTTCACGTCTGGTGACTGTAGATGAGACCTGGGTCCATTATTATGAGCCAGAGAATAAAGCTCAAAGTCGCCAGAGTGTAGGGCCGGGGTCTCCGAGGCCAAAAAGTTCAAAACGCAACCCTCTGCTGGCAAGGTGATGGCATCTGTATTTTGGGATGCACAAGACGTTATTATGTTGGACTTTATAGTAAAGAAAAATACAATAACAGGTGTGTATTATGCAAATTTGTTCGACTAACTGAGAATTGTGATCCGTGAAAAACGCCGAGGTAAACTCTCCAAAGGGATTCTGCTCCAACAGGACAATGCGAGAGTCCACACTTGCAAAATTGCAATGGATGATGTTGAGCGGAATGGGTACGAGCTAATACCGCATCCCGCCTATTCTCCGGACTTAGCTCCTAGTGACTATTTCCTATTCCCAAACTTGAAAAAGGATATCCGTGGACGTCATTTCCGGCCCAACGAAGAAGTCGTGGCGCAGTTGAGGAGTGGGTCAGAGACAAGGACCCTGGCTTCTTCAGTTCTGGGCCGATGGCACTGGAACACCTTTGGTCCAAGTGCATCATTCTAGAGGGTAATTACTTCGAAAAAGAAGAGATCGATCTCACCCAGAAATAAGTTAGGCTGGTTTTTTATTGACTCGCCCTCTTATTATATATAATGAGAGTGTGATTTACTAGATATAAATAGTCACACATGACATGTTAATTTCTCTAAATATTTAGTACTACGCTATTGATGTATGAATCAAATTATGCCTAGTGTCCCATAAAAAGGTATATTAGTAAACAGTGTAGACCCAGATCAAACGCCGCAGAACGCGGCGTTTGATCACAGGTTTACACTGTTTGCTTTAAGTACATGAATTTCTTTGACAAACCATAACACTAACAACAAGTTAGACATCCGTTAATATAGAAATGGATCTCTTCAAAATGAGAGGCAGAGGATTCCACTAGGCATAAATGGGTTAAACAGTATTGCAGCATTGATATTCTACCTATTCAGACACCTTTTAGCACTCTCTACCGTGCTGTCGCGTAGCCTGTTTGGGGTTTTTGTTGCGCTGACCAGGCTCAGTTATGACTGGGGGAACTTCCCTACTTCATGCGTCCCCAGTAAGCAGTCTACATAAATCTAAAGCGGGCCGTTATCGGCCCGACAGGGTAGCTGACGGACCGACACCGGCTCACAGTAGATTTTTAAATAATGCTAGCTGGGTCAGTTCTATATTTGAATGCTGCCTATATCTGCTGAATATCATTGCTTAATACCAGTACCAAATTTGTCCAGCGCTTATATTATTGTGTACTATACTCCACAAAATAATTTAAGGGCCACCAGTTTTATTTCCCTTTTGATTATCACTGAAATGCAACCCTCAAGTTTTAGATTTATTTCATGAACAAAACTGGAAGTTTCAGCCCTATTTCAATCAGCTAAACATGTTCGCAACATGTTCAGCTACAAAAGTGTCAATGGCACCAACAACGCCAGACAAAAAGAATCTAAGAAAAACGGGAATTTCCAAAAAAACAAAACAAAACAAAAAAAAAAACAAAAAAAAAAAAAAAAAAAACCAAAAAAAAAACAAAACAAAAAAAAACAAAACGATTTTTACCCCAAAATGAAGTTTTTCACAATACCGGAAAAAATTCTTTGTTTAATGAAAACAATTCTCTGTCACACACAAAGTCATGCAAACTCAACCTTTATTCCAGTAAAGGGCACACGGATATGGCCAGAAAAAGAGACCAGCCCTTTAAGAGGCTACAAATGCCTCGAAAGTTCCCCATAGACAACGAATAATCTATAGAGGGTACCTCTAGCAAAATGTGCGTTTCTTGATAACAAATAAGGCTTCCTCTATTAGTTTTTCACAGTTGGGAGCCCAGACATCACTTTTGACGCGAAAATGTAAACTTTTAATTTTGGGGTAAAAAGAAGCGTTTTTTTTTTTTTTTTTGCATTTTAAAATGAAATGTTTTATTTCTAAAAATTTCTGTTGGAAACATTCCTTTAGGGCTTCCTTTTAAAGAAATATTCATCGATATTTTGTTATCTTCTGTGGTTTTGCCCATACACCCGGCCAAAGTTTGTATATATGAAAATTTGCACTATGTGGCCCTTCAATTATTTTGTTGAGTATATTTGACAGATAGCTATACATTTGTCTGCGTGTAAACGTAAACTAGAACAGGAATAATGTTTATTATGCCAGACTCATGTATTGCCTTTTTCATGTGTTAAGTGTACAGTTAAGTCTTGTGTACATTTCTCTCTCTCTCTCTCTCTCTCTCTCTCTGTCTCTCTCTCTGTCTCTCTCTCTCTCTCTCTCTCTGTCTGTGTGTGTCCTTTTTATATACCTCTCAAGCTAACGTGTTTGTAAATATACATCTGATGTTTGCTATCGTACTCGTTCAAATGATAAGATTATATGAACCATAAGACACGCATTGTTGCGACCATGGAGTATTTTACCATGACTCAGACCATGTCGTTGTATCTAGTGTAGATATAAAGAAGGTTGACTGTAGCTCACGATTCAACTTTAAACTGATCTACTTTTCTACCGACGTCACTGAGAAAAACAAGACAATTTTCTTTGCTTGGCGTTTTATTTAAAATGAATTATCAGAATCCACTTCTCCTTTCTGTTACTGTTTACATTGAAATTGAACTCACGGCGTACAATTGATGACCTATGCATTTTCTTAATTATATTAACCCATTTATGCCTGGTGGACTCTTCTGTCATAACGCCTTGGACCGGTCTATTTCCAATAGCAGGGTGTCCGGTCCGTTTTTATTATGACTATGTTTAATAGAAATTCCTGAACTTAATGCAAATAATGTAGACTCTGCGGCGTCTGATCTTGGTGTACACTGTTTGCCAATGTCCCATTTATGGGACGCTAGGCATAAATGGGATGAAGTGAGTTTTGTTTTTAAATCTCTATCCGAGAAAATATGTTGTTTTGTTTGCTTTTTGAGCAACGGAAACTTGTTGAAAACAAATGCCTCCAATTTTTATACCCTACCGATTTCCGCATAATTTTAAGATATTCGAATAGAATAAGTTTTTGTGTGTGTGTGTGTTTGGGTAGTAACGGCAAAAAGTTCCGCATTAAATCGTGATAAAAGTGTATACATTTACTTCGATCGCCTGTGTAAAGAGTGAGACAAAAAAAAAAAAAAAAAAAAAAAAAAAAATGTATGGCTAATTATATACTGAAGAGAAAAAGAATGCAGGGTAAAGTTTTGTTCTGATTTTACGCAATATTGTTTCGTCAGCCGTTTAAGGGTGACAGGACATGTAGCCGACCGACCGCGGTCTGGACGTCCGAGCGTGACGTCGCGACGTCAGGTCAGGGCTAGTCGTTTCTCGAACTTGCGCAATAGTCACCTAAGTACTACCGAAATTGCCCTTACTACCGTTGGCACTGTAATCGCCCCGTACAGTTGTAAGGAACTGTGAGTAATGGATTGCGCGAGGCCGGTATTCGGGCACTCCGTCATTACGTCGGTCAGTCCCTGCTTTGCATGGCGTGATTGACGGCAGAAGATTTCCAGTGAAACAGGTAAGACGGAATCTCTTTACAGACGAATCACGTTTCACTTTATTTTCGCCCAGATGGCAGACGTCGTGTTTACTAACGCTTGCGTTGTCGGGAGGGATATATTTAAGTGCTTATGTGGTCTGGTAGGCATTTCACATGGTGTAAAATCACAGCTGGTTGGGATATCGGGCAATTTTTACAGCAGTAAGATACAGGGATGAAGTCCTCCGCCCCTCTGCAGTCCCCCTTGTGCAGTAATGAGAATTCATTTTACGGCATGATAATGCCCGGCCCCACGTAGCCGCAGTCTGTCGTAATTTTCTTGCTAACCATAACATTAGCCCACTCGACTGACCACCATACAGTCCAGATTTGTCCCCGACTGAGCATCTGGTGGACGAACTGGTCAGAAGGGTACGGAGGCGCCGGGATGTCCCTTCCAGTATCGCCCAGCTGAAAATGCATTGTTAGAAGAAGGGAACAACAGTCCAATGAAAAATTAAAATGCATCAATGAAATCTGTGCAATGGAGAATAATGGTGGCAACAGAGGCGAGAGGCGGGGCACGCCAGATACTGATTAATTCAGTTGATATTTATTTACATTTATGAGGGTACCCAATGCGCTTCAATTACTGACGAGTTGTTGTTCATAAAGTAATGAAATTTTGGAAATTTCTTCAATACTTCTTACTTTAATTCTTCTTACTTTAAAATAATATGGAAATATTTTAGATGCCTTTTAAAACATTATTTTAATTCAGCATAAAAGTTTACCCTGCGTTTCTTTTTCACTTTAGTATATAATGTACATGCAATACAGCGGGTAGCGTTCGCCTTATCTTATAATGCAGATGAGCAAGCCGAAACATTACGAAAACACGCCTATTCAAATATATTTAAAATTTCACCACCAAAAACTGAAAGTTTTCAGATAAAAATTCTAATATTTTTTCACATTTCTGCTCAAAACATAGATTGTGGGTACTCGTTAGAACCGCTTCGCTGAGGCGGTTCTAACGAGTACTTACAATCTATGTTTTTGAGCAGAAATAAGAAAAATAATGTATACCCCTGTAAACCCCAGTCTTACTATATAAAAGTGGGGTTGAAGGGGGTCAAAATTATATAGGCGTGTTTTCGTAATGATTTAACCCTTTTACTTCCTGTTATTGAAGCAACCAGGGCAGATCTTGATCAGACGCCGCGTTTTGCGGTTCTGGGTCTGCTCTTTTGCCGATGTCCCAGTCTAGGTTTTACAGAAAGTCTTCTTTACTCTACACTCTGATACCAAAGCGACAGGTTAAGCGCAGCTATAAATAACCGTTATACATTCGTCAATGGTAATCACGTGGACAACTACCTTAAGGAAATTTGAGCGATTGCATACTATGGCAAGATTGTAAATAATCGACCCAAAAACACTGCGATCTGCCAGTGCATTCGGGAATTACGTAATTACATAGGTGTTGTGCTTTTAGACTAGCGATATGAGTAACAAATCAGCAACATAACAGCAAACAGTGTGGGTCCATATGAGATGGCTTATCATTTGCATTGTATATGTTTTGGGCCGAACGGATTAAACAGTTTTAATTTCAAAAAGCGGCACATATTTTTTTTTACAATGTACAAACACCTGACATAATCTGATAACAAGCATAAATGCATAATACGGATACGGCCTGCCTATTTTTCGTTATCGAGATAAGGTACTTTTTCTTGACAATGTCGCGGTTTACATAATTATACGTTTTCAAACTTTAATAAATAATGCAAAGTATAAAGCCCTGTGCACCGAGCAGTTGTACGAGGGTCGTGCAAAAAGTTCTGTCACAAATAGGCTTCCTTAGTTTTATCCCAGGTATACTTTAAAAGGAAATTGCTTTCCAACTGACCGAGTTATTTCAAATTGAAATAGATGCAGCCATATACACTGACCAATTTACTTGTTACGTACATTGGAACATGGATCAGAAGACTGAAATTCGTAGCTATATTAAATGCCGCATTATGCTTAATATAGACTCAAAGCAGATATTTAATGAATTGTGTGGTAAATATGGACCTCAGACCATTTCAATGCGCACAGGATTTAGGTGGGTTAAAGCCTTTAAAGCTGGGAAATTTTCTGTTGAAGATTATGCCCGTCCTGGAAGGCCTAAAACCTCTGTTACCAAGGCTAACATCGCTGCTGTAAAGATTGTCGTCGAACAGGATGCGCGATTGTCTGTCAAAGATATAGCTAGTTGTTAAGGCATATCAGAAGGCGGTGTACAAACAATTCTGAAAAAGCGTTTGGACCTGAGAAAGGTTTGCGCTAGGTGGGTACCTCATTTGCTCACTGAGGAGCAAAAGACACAACGCCTTAAATGTGCCCGGGAACTTTTGAAAACATACAAAGGCTGTAAAAGTCGGCTTATTTTTAACTTGCTAACAGGTGATGAAACCTGGGTGCACATGTTAGAGCCACAAAGAAGGGCTGATAATAAGCAATGGAAGCGAAAAGATCAAAAACGCCCATGTATTGCAAAGAGAACCATAAGTTCGAAAAAGATGTTGTACGCAATTTTCTTTAATTCAAGTGGGCCAGTCGTTCAAGTGCCTTGTCCATCTGGTCATACAGTCACTGGCCGATTCTACAAGAATTCTGTACTGAAGAAAGTGAAAGAGTTTTACAATACGAAACGACCAAGCAAAAGATGGTCAGGAGTCCACCTTTTACATGACAACGCCTCCTCTCATAAGTGTGAGGTTGTTAAGTCTTTTTTGGCTTCTGAAAAGGTGAAAGTTTTAAACCATCCACCTTTTTCACCTGACCTGAGTCCCTGTGACTTCTTTTTATTTCCAAGGCTTAAGAAAATGCTTTCTGGAAATAAGCAAACGTCTAGAAGTTCTCTTGGCAGCGCTATTTATCAGTGTCTCCAACAGATACCAAAAGAAGACTATTTATCTGCTTTTCGCGACTGGTTAAAAGGTTACAAAAATTTGTTTCAGTAAAGGGGGAATACTTTCAAGGTTTGTAATAAAAATATGTTTGATAAAACGTAGCACTGAAATAATCCGATCCCAGTGACAAAACGTTTTGCAGGACCCTCGTAAGACATGTTGTTTACAAGTGTAACACCATGCAATGCATATTTCTCCAGATTTATCAGTTATTTTGACATTTCTTCTTATTTCTCCAGGTAAACGTTATAATGTTTAGGTGCACAGTACCTAAACACATGTTGTAAAGAACTCTGATGAGAGTCTATAGTGTATGTTTTCCTGGAGAAATGAGAAAAAAAAAAAAAAAAAAAAAAAAGCTCGTTTTTAGGGAAACTGAATTTTCTGGTGTAATCCGTTAGTGCGAATAAGACTGTTTTACAAGTATTACAGATCAAACGGAATGATTAGGATAATGCAATCATTCTTCATTATATTTCTAGTGCTGACGTTCGAAGGTATTTCTTTATTGTTACTACATTTGTAATTGAATTTATCTGTTTATTTCTACGTAATCACTCGGATCCCAGGAAGGCATTTTTAATTATATCCTAGCTACATGATAATATGGCATGATAATTATTATCACATTGCTTTTCGAAGAAAAAGTGAAGATATTGTTGTACCCCCGTCCGTCTGGTCGTCCTTCCGTCCGCCCGCCCGTCCGTCCATCCGCCCGTCCGTCCTTCCGTCCGTCTGTCCTTACGTCCGTCTGTAATGTCACACCATTGCTCTTAGACCATTTAAGCTAGAATCTTAAAACTTTCACAGGCGATAGCCCTATGGATGAGGACTGGGGGAATGCATTTGGAATTTTGATGTGCACGGAGATATGCGATGGCGCTGGCGCGGGGATATGCGATGGCTCGCCATCGACTTGCTCTAGTATATTATGTTAAATAACAATGAATCGAAAATTGAGCCGCAACGTGAGAAAAAGTACCTTCTTACATCTGCACCCAATGAAAACTTAATTCTGACTGCGCATCCGCACAATCTGATCAGAACCTTCGTTGTCCGCGTGAAGAACTTTCCATCTTAGACTATCCAAAATGAGCCCAGTGAAGATTTTCATCAGATTCCCGAATGTGCAGGCTGATCTGAATCTTCGCTGGACGAAACTTCAAGTCGTTTTCAGGCATAGCGGCTGTATTATTATACAAATATATACAGTAAAACCTCTTTGACTCGAACATTGATTGATTACCACGGCTTATTCTAACTTGTTTCTTAGTCCCTCGGAAATTCTTCCGATAGCTCAAGAAAACAAATATTTACGGCTATTTTAGGAAACAAATTCATACTTTATCATAAAAATATATGATGTTTGTACACATTAGAATATCCTGATTGAGGCGATTCTAATAAGTACACTCAACATACCATTATTTGATAGAAGATTGAAAAATCATTCTGAATTATCCCCATTTGCTTCCTGACCTGGCGCTATGATTAACCCTCAGTGGCTCGAACTTCCAATGTCTCGAATAAATTTCCATGGTCCAAAAGCTGTTCGAGCCATTGAATGTCGACTGTACTTCCTATTCGTATTAAGATAATTTGCCTGTGGTCTTTGCAAGGCCGTGAATACGCAAATACAAACTGAGCATCTAGTTGGCAACCTCTTTACCAATAATGATGCCTTTCATATACCAGTTTGCACAAAAGTCGAGATACCATCTCCCTGACAAAACAGGCGGTATAACTATCACATATATTTATAGTCCTCTTTTGACTGCAGCCTGTTATTCTGTTTTTTTTTTAATCCCTGCGCTTTTCGAAGAAAAAGTGGGGATACTGTGATAACCACCGTCCGTCCGGTCGTACATCCGTCAGTCCGTCCGCCCGGCCGTCCGTCCATACGTCCGTCTGTAATGCCACACCATTGCTCCTAGACCATTTAAACTAGATTCTCGAGACTTTCACAGGCGATAGCACTATGGTTGAGGACTGGAGGAACACATTCGGAATTCTGATGTGACCCCTGGGGGCAGGGCAAGGGGGTGTGGCCCCGAAGGGTCCAAAATGCATTTTGTACAAACATAGTCATGTTGCATATCAAATTGAAAGTTATCAAGAGAAGCATAGTGGTGCAAAAATTTTGCCCCGGGGGCATGTCTTGGGGTCACTAGAGGTCAAAAAGTAGGATTTTTGGTCCTTTTTTTTTCATTGTCACCAACTCCTTAGGCTTTTTAGCTGGAACCTTGAACCTATTACAGGTAATAGCCCTATGGATGTGGACTGGAGGAACACATTCGTAATTTTGATGTGACCCTTGGGGACAGGGCCAGGCGGTGTTGCCCCGAAGGGTCCAAAATTCATTTTCTACAAACATAGTCATGTTGCATATCAAATCAAAGATTATTAAGAGTAGAATACAGTGGTGCAAACATTCTTTATGGCCGGGGCATGTTTGGCGGTCATTAGAGATCAGAAAGTAGGCTTTTGGGTATTTTTTTTGATTGTCACCCAACTCCTCTTAGGTTTTTTTTGCTAGAACCTTGAAACTATCACAGGTGATAGCCCTATGAATGAGGACTGGAGAAACACATTCGGAATTTCGATGTGACCCCTTGGGGGATGTGACCCCTTGGGGCAGGGCCAGGGCAAGGGGATGTGGCCCCGATAAGTCAAAATCCATTTTGTACAAACATAGTCATGTTGCATATCAAATCGAAGGTAAAGAAGAGTAGAATACAGTGGTGCAAACATTTTGCCCCGGGGGCATGTCTGTGGGTCACTAGAGGTCAAAAAGTAGGATTCGGGGTCCTATTTTTTGATTGTCACCCAACTCCTCTTAGGACTGGAGGAACGCATTTGGAATTTTGATGTGCAGGGAGATATGAGAAAGAGCATCTCCCCCATTGCAAAACTGGCAAAAAACTAACAAATGAGCCATTTCATGGCAAATCCAACAAAATGGCATATGCGTCTGGCGAAGACTCAGATCAGACTGAACATCCGCCGAATCTGATCAGAGTTTTTGCTGTGAGCTCAATGGGTAGCTAAGGACCCAGGCTCTCTTTATGCGGACAGTGAAGACTCTAATCAGACTGGGCGGATGCCCAGGCTGATCTTAGCCTTCGCTGGGCGACCGTGTCGCTGTTGGATTTGTCGTGCGCGGGCGCACATACAGCCTATGCGGCTAACATGCTACTCTGTTTTTGTTGCTAGCGCGTGCTAAAACACATATTATTTGGTAATTGAGCCAACGCACGACAAAAACTTCAATTAGACCTGTGTGACCAGCAAAGACTTAGATCAGCCTGTAAACCCACTGAATATGGCAAGGGTTCTCGTTTACCCTGGAGGCTGTAGAAGGCGCATGCGATCAGCGAAGACTCTGATCAGACTGTACGGATGCGCAGGCTGATCTGAGTCTTCGCTGGCGGCACATGTCTTATTGTAGTTTTTGTCGTGCACTGGCTCATTTGTCATTTATTATGGCTTAAAAAGAATGCCCAGTGAAGACTGATTAGATTACACGGATGCGCATGCTGATTTGAGTCTTTGCTGGGCGCACATGCAATATTGTACGAAATGCTGTACTTCATCTCAAATGCCCCGTATGGCCTCCGCGGCTAAAATGCTACTCTTCTAATTTACTTCACGAATGTGCTATAAACTAATTGTTTACCAATTTTCAGGAGTTAAACATGTTATGAGCACACAGGTGTTAACTCAATCTCTGGTTGACAGCCTTTTTACCAATTATGATGCCTCTCAGATACCAATTTGCACAAAGGGCGGGAACATCACAGTTAAACTTGATGTTTCGCTCAGACAAATAATGGACATGGTAAGTACTGGATAAATTAAGATGGCGTCAAGCAAACATGCGGACCGAACATTGTGTTTATATTTTGTAGCTGCATCAAACATCTGGGTCATGTATCGCGCGAATGAAACTTGTTTAATAACGCCAGTCGTTTTTCTTTAGACCGTTAAGTGTAATTATTGCATAAAAACCAGTGCCGCACGTTATTAACAGCCGTGCATAAACCGGCGAAAAGCCGTGTATTAACAAGGCAATTCACGCGCTGTTAATGCACGGCTACTCAACTTTCAATATGGTTGTACCGGGGCCACATATTTGTTGCCGTTACGAGATGTGTACTGCCCGGCCCTAAAACGAGCTTAGTCCACGGAAATTACATTCGCGAGACATCGGTGAAAAGGCGAAACAAAATAGTGCAAGAAATATGGCGAAATGTAGCAAATGTTTTCAGTTTTTATGCAATAAACGCGATCGAACATGGTTTTTCAATGCATTAACATTCGCCAGGTCCCTAGGGAGGTGTTGAAAACCGCGGGCTCCGGCCTCGGTTTTCAACACCTCCCTCGGGACCTGGCGAATGTTAATGCATGAAAAACCATGTTTGATCCCTATATTAAAGAAGAAAGCATAGCTAACTACTATGACTGGGTTAAAAACTAAGCCTATTAGCAATGTTATATTCTGTTCTTTTATATCCTTTTCCAATTGGTAATATTTCGTATATTAATTTCAAATCCTCCAAATTGAAATTCCCAACAAGTGTCCTAAATTTAAAACCTAGGTTATCGTAACCCTCTGGAATGGGACATTTTGGACATTGGCGAACAGTGCAGACCCAGATTAGACGCTGCAAACCGCAGCGTCTGGTCAGGATCGGCACTGTTTGCTTAAATTACAGGAAGTTAAGTGTTAAATGAAACAGTCTAAAGTCCCGTTCAGGACCATTTCTCAGTCTACACTCAGAGACAATCGACCTACCAGTGCTGTCAATGATTTGATTATTATATACCTCGTAAACTAACACTTAGCCCATTTACTGCATTGCGTCATTCAAATCAGCATTACTTTACATTTTTCATTTATTTTATTTACTTTTTATCACTTTCTTATTTATTTATTGTTATCATAATAATAATAATGATAATAATAATGATAATAATAATAATAATTATTATTATTATTATTATTATTATTATTGTGGGGGGCGGGAGATAAAATTTGACATTACCTGTATTGATATGAAATACGAAGCCTTAACTCCAAGGAAAAATAACATGAAGGGCGCATTAATACGTAGACGTAAGAGCAGATGAAAATATGGGTTCAACCAGAAAATATGGACGCATGTCATTTTGATTTCAGGACGTGAACGTAAACCCATTTCGTTTGAGAGACTGTTGGTATAGATCTAGAAAAATCGAGATTGAGTTGATCTAACTTTTTGGATCAAACTAAGAAACATTACTGTTTGAACGCGATATGAAACATAGATATATACTTAGAGGCAAAAAAAAAAAAAAAAAAAAAAAAAAAAAAATAAGAATACAGATAACTCACTTTTAGTCTGTCATCACGTATCCGTATAAATCTTTGGTTTCATAGTTAAGAAAAACTCATTTATGCATATTTTGCAACAATTTCCAGGAGATTCTATCAAATAGCACGGTGATGTCATGGATTGAAATGAATAAGGGGTCTGAATCAATATTTGCGCACAAGAAGTTTCCCTTTAACCATGCATTTTGGACAGTTGGGGTAACATTATGCATTATTATGCATTCAGTCCATACATGTAAAAGGATAAAACCGATGTAAGGATATGTTTTATTTTAAATCATTACGAAAACACGCCTATTCAAATATATTAAAAATTTTACAACCGAAAAATGAAAGTTTTCAGATAAAAATTCGGATTTTTTTTTTCATATTTCTGCTCAAAACATAGATTGTGGGTACTCGTTAGAACCGCCTCGGCGAGGCGGTTCTAACGAGTACCCACAATCTATGTTTTTGCTGTAAACCCCAATTTTACTATATAAAAGCGGGGTTTAAGGGAGGTGAAAATTACATAGGTATGTTTCTTGATAGTATCACGGAGTAAAGTGTTCAAGTTCTGTACAAAAGAAATAATGCTTTTTACATAAATTTGCGTTCCTCTTCTGGTAGAATGCACTAAATATGGAACAAAGACGCCAATCAAAGCACGACGTTCCAAATAATCCAAGTAAAAACGCCCAACACAAACTGAGATATCGACTCTTTTCTTTCCCTATAATTTCCATTTAAAGGCGGATGTATTAAGATGAATAGACATTCAGGTTTGAAGCCGTTTGATGGGAATTTGGATTAAATAATGATGTGGTTTACCCATAGACATTTTTGCAAGACATTTGTAGAATGCGAAATGTCATTTATTTTATACGAAGCCAGTTATGACTAGAACGGCTGTTTTAATTAAAGGTCAATAACTGCATAATAAATAACAGCAACGATATTTTTTTGGCTTTGCAAAGCTAGACGTTTGAAATATAAATAAAAAAATCTGTATACTTTTTTTTGCCTCTAAGTACGATTATAAATGCCGTGATAAGACCGTGTTAATGTGTTAACTCATCTATTCCTTCGCTTGCCTGTGCGAGGAGTACTGTATTCTCCTTTTATAAACTATACATTTTTTCTAGGATGAAAAGGAACAACTGCTTTCAATCAACGTATGGATTCGCATGGTACGTATTACTGCGTTGAAAGCAGATTTCAAATACTAGTTTCTATATTATTCAGACAGACATGTCCAAGCAAACTGTAAAATTGTAGTAAGAGTAGAATCATTAATTGGATAAATGTAGAATCATTAATTGGAGTAAAGGTAGAATCCACAGTACGTAAGAGTAGAATTCCCTGTTGGAGTAAGTAGAATCCGCAATTGGAGTACGAGTAGAAACCTGAGTTGGAGTAAGGAATCCTCAATCGTGTAAGATTAGAATTCTCATTCTGAGTAAAGGTAGAATCCTCAATTGGAGTAAGAATTGATTCTTTAATTGGAGTAAGAGAAAATATTTTAATTGGAGTAAGAATTCTTAATTGGAGTAAGAGTAGAATCTGTAATTGCAATAAGAGTAGAGTCCTTAATTACAGTATGAGTAGAATCCTTTAACTGCAGTAAGAGTAGAGTCCTAAATTGGAGTAAGAGTAGAATCCTTAGTTGGAGTAAGAGTAGACGTCTTTATTTGAGTAAGGCCGGAGTCCTTAATTTGAGTAAGAGAAGAATTTATAAAAAAAAACAACAAAAACAAAAACAACAAAAACAAAAACAACAAAAACAAAAACAACAAGGCATCGCAGTCGATACAAATCCCCTCGCACAAGTATACTCGGTGTGGGCAAACATTTAACTGGGGAATTTCATGACATAAAATAGTTATGTGAATAAAGAAACAAAAAGCCTGTAACTTTAATGTAAACTTCATATATGACCTTGACAATAAGGTAAAGTATTGTTAACATTCAGATTTTCAGGTTGGGAGGGATAAGATTTCACATGATAAAAACTATTTCAGTCTTGTCAACCTTGACTTTGAGCCCAGGACCCTGAAAGTCGAACATGCTCGAGATATAAGCATACTCACGAATGTGTTCAGTTATATTAAAATGCATGGAGCGATGACAAAGGTTTGTTTTTTTTTTTTTTTTTTTTTTTTTTATATAATAGCCTCAGTTACTTTGACCTTGAGCCCAGCAATATAAAAGTCGAATATGCTCAATATATTATTATATCCAGCATTTATGTGCAGTTATTTTAACATCCATTGATAAATGTAGGCACTAGAGCGATGACAAAGTTTTTTTTAGATTTTTTTTTTCTAAAAATAGCCACAGTTACATTGACTTTGAGCCCAGCAACCTGAAAGTTGAACTTGCTTGAGATGTTACCCAACAATTGTGTAAAGATATAAATATTGAAATCCATTGATAAATGCAGGGGCTAGAGCGATGACAAAGTTTGAAAAATAATAGCCACAGTTACCTTTACCTTAAACCAAGCAACCTAAAAGTTGAGCTTGCTCGAGATATTATCATATCCAACATATATACGAAGTTATATTAATATCCATTGATAAATGTAGGTATTAGAGCGATGTTAAAGTTTTCTTTAAACCAATAGCCACAACGATCTTGACCTTGATTCCAGCACCCTGAAATCAAATTTGCTTGAGAAATTATCATGCTAAACAGTTGTGTGAAGTTATATTAAAATCCATCAATAAATATAGGCAAAAGAGCCATAACAATGTTTTTTTTTTCTAAAAGTATATCCACAGTGATCTTACCGTGATCACAAACCCAGAAAGTCTAACTTGCTGGAGATAATATCATACCCAATATTTATGTGAAGTTACATTCAAATCCATTAATAAATGTAGGTGTTAGAACGATCACAAATTGTTTCTTGAAATATCTTCAATGACCTTGATTTAAAGCCCAGGACCCTGAAAGTCGAACTTGCTCGACATAATATCATACCAAACATTTATTTGAACTTATTTGTTACCTTGACCTTAAGCCAAACAAACTGAAAGTTGAGCTTGCTCGAGATATTATCATACCCAACATTTATGTGAAGTTATATCAAAATACATTGGTAAATGTAGGCACTAGAGAGATGATAAAGTTTTTTCTCTAAATAGCCACAGACATGGACCTTGATTCCAGCAACCTGAAAGTAAACTTGCTTGAGATTTTATCATGATAAACATTTGTTTGAAGTTATATTAACATCCATTGATAAATGTAGGCACTAGAGCCATAACAAAATTTTGTCTAAAATAGCTACAGTGACCTTGACCTTGATCCCAGAACCCTGAAAGTCAAACTTGCTTGAGACATGCTTGAGACATCATCATATCCAACATTTGTGGGAGGATATATTCAACTCCATTAATAAATGTAGGCGCTAGAGCGATGAAAAGGGTCTATAAAAATAACAACAGTGACCTTATCCTGAGCCCAGGACCCTGAAAAAAATATATATTTAAATCCATTGATAAATGTAGGCACTAAAGAGATGTCAAAAACACACACACACACACACACACACACACACACACACACACACACACACACAGAGTTACCTTAACCTTAAGCCAAGCAAACTGAAAGTAGAGCTTGCTCGACATATTATCATTCCCAACATTTATGTGAACTTGTTTCCAAAGGCAATCTTTATGACGTTTATTTTACTACACTGCAGCTGGTGTTAGTGCCGTGTGGCGGCGGTATAACGTCTCCCCGTACTTCACTATAGTGCAGATTATATTTCATTTCCTTTCGGATCATTGGGCCCATTGTGGTATATTTGAAAACGGAGTTCTGCTAATGTATACGCTAGAGGTTGTAAGCAGTTTCAATACTGCTTATGAAGAATCTCAATAAAACAGAGACTCCCATTTTCTAGTCTGTGGTGTGTTCTTTGTTTCCAAAGGCAATCGTTTTGACGTTAATTATATTAAAATCCATTCATAAATGCAGTTTTTTTATTCAAGTAGTCACAGTTACCTTGACCTTAAGCCAAGCGACTTGAAAGTTGAGCTTGCACGAGATATTATCATTCCCAGCATTTATATTAAGTTATATAAAAATCCATTGGTTTTAGTGATAAATTTAGGCACTAGAGCGATGTTAGATTTTTTTTCTAAAAATAACCATAACGACCTTGACTTTGAGTACAGTACTCTGAACTTGCTTGAGATATTATCATACTAAATATATTAAAAGCTCATCAATAACTGTAGCAAAAAATCCATAACATTTTTTTTTCTAACAATACCCACAGTGACCTTGACCTTGAGCCCAGAACCCGGAAAATTGAAATAGCTTATCATCATACCCAACATTTGTGTGGTTACATTAAAATCAATCAATAAATGTAGGAGCTAGAGCGATGACAAAGTTTTTTCTTAAAATAGCCACAGTGACCTTGACCTTGAGTCCAGTACCCTAAACATCGAACTGGCTTTCTCGAGATATTATCAATCCCAACTCTGGTGTGAAGTTATATTAAAATCAATAAATGTAGGCACAAGAGCCATAACAAAGTTTTTCTAAAAATAACCACAGTGACCATATTCCTCAAAAATAGACATTTTTGATCCAAGAAAGGTTTAATGGATTGATATATGATATTAATATGATCATAAAATGTGGCACCTGATAGCCTTTAAATGTTCAGTTAGTCTTTCATTTTTGAACTGGATAAAAAATGAAATGATTTTTATCCTATCTCTAAATTAATACCGGCAACATTAATTTAGAGATAGGATAAAAATCATTTCATTTTTGATTCAGTTCAAGAACGAGAGGCTAACTGAACTTTTAAAAGGCTGTAAGGTGCCACATTTTATGATCGTAGTAATACCATATATCTATTCATTAAACCTTTCTGGGATAAAAACATGTCTATTTTTTAGGAATATGGAGCCTTATGCCCTGAAAGTCAAACTTGCTTGAGATTTCATCATACGCAATATTTGTGTGAAGATACATTAAAATCCATCAATAAATTTAGGCCCTAGAGCGATGACGTTTTTCTAAAAATAGCCACAGTGACGTTCACTTTGAGCATAGGACACTGAAAGTCAAATTTGCTCGAGATATAATGGTGTCCAACATTTGTGTGAAGTTATATTAAAATCCATCAATAATTGTAGCCGCTAGAGCGATGACAAATTATTTCTAAAAATAGCCCCAGTGACCTTGACCTTACGTCATGAACCTTGAAAATCGTACTTGCTCAAGATGTTATCATAACCAACACTTTTTTGAAATAACATAAAAATCCATCAATAAATGTAGGTGCTAGATAAATTAAAAAGTCTAAAATTAACCATAGTGACCTTGACCTTGAGCCGAGGACCCTGAAAGTCGACTTTGCTCAAGATATCATCATACCCAAAATTTGTGTGAAGTTATATTAAAATCCACCATAACTGTAGGCGCTAGAGCGATGACAAAAGGTGAACATACGTACGTACGTTCTTACGTACGTACGTTCTTACGTACGCACGTACTTACGTATGGGACAAACCACATATCTCCTCGCCACTTCATTCTGCGAAAGGATAATTAGAGCAAAATTTCATACTCACTCATGCATTATGAACAATGTGTATAAAATCCACTAGACGTTTGTAATATATAACTGAAGGGGAAAGATTTACTTTCCAGACAGGCAACTGGTACAAAATTGGTTTGCTTCACGCATGATAAGAAGAACACAATGCTCCTCTGTTAGAAAAGTAATAATTGAACTCGAGAACTGATACAGTAAGAACCACATCAAGTTCTCAACATCGAAGTAAACGACAGACAAATACAAGAAGAACAGATGGCAGAGTTGCAGCACTTAGGTGGCAGCTCTGTTACCCAAATTTAACTGAATATATTTGTAACTTACAAAATAGTTAGCTAAAACATTTTGTACATGAACACTACTAACAGAACATTTAACAAAATGTACCACAATGAAAGTATCGATTTGCAACAGTCAGTAATAAATACCTGAGAAGACCCTTTTCAAAAGGGCTTGATGTACCGGAAAACAAACCGGGTGTTACTAAAGTTGCCTCCTTTATACAAAAGGGCAGAAGATCTACCAAATGTACCTTGTCCCTTTAATCAGTGCCTGATCTTGATCTGTACTGTTCTCACGCCACGGCCCATGCAGGTTGCACTGCACTGCACTACTTTCTATATTATTCAGACAGATATGTCTAAGCAAAGTGCAAAATAGTAGTAAGAGTAGAATATTTAATTGGATGAATATAGAATCTTTAATTGGAGTAAGGGTAGAATCCACAATCTGCGATTTGGACTATGAGTAGAAACACCTGAGTTGGAGTAAGGAATCCTCAATCGGAGTAAGATTAGAATCCTCAGTCTTATAAGAAAAGAATCCTCAGTTGGAGTAAGAAATGAATCTTTAATTGGAGTAAGAGTATAATCTTTAATTGCAGTAAGAGTATAGCCCTTAATAAGAGTATGAGCAGAATTCTTTAATTGCAGTAAGTGTAGAGTCCTAAATTGGAATAAGAGCAGAAGCCTTAGTTGGAGTAAGAGTAGACGTCTTTATTTGAGTAAGGGTGGGGTTCTTAATTTGAGTAAGAGAAGAATTTCAAAAATAACAAGGCATCGCAGTCGATACAAATCACCTCGCACAAGAATACTCGGAGTGGACAAACATTGAACTGGGGAATTTCATGACATATAATAGATATGTGAATAAAGAAACAAAACTAAACGTAAAAAAGATTGCCTTTAGAAACAAAGAACATACTGCAGATAAGTAAACGGGTCTAGGTTTTATTGAGACTCTTCATAAGCAGTAATGAAGTTTGCAACACTGCTTACGCCCTCTAGCGTATACATGAGCAGAACTCCATTTTCAAAGATTCCACAATGGGCCCAATGATCCCAAGGGAAATAAATTATAATCTGCACTATGGTGAAGTACGGGGAGACGTTCTGCCGTCGCCACACGGCACTAATACCAGCTGCAGTGTAGTAAAGTAAACGTCAAAAAGATTGCCTTTGGAAACAAAGAACATACTATAGATAAGAAAACGGGAGTCTCGGTTTTATTGAGAATCTTCATAAGCAGTAATAAAGTTTGCAACACTGCTAACGCCCTCTAGCGTATAATGAGCAGAACTCCATTTTCAAAAATTCCACAATGAGCCCAATGATCCCAAAGGAAATGAAATATAATCTGCACTATGGTAAAGTACGGGGAGACGTTCTACCGACGCCACACGGCACTAATACCAGCTGCAGTGTAGTAAAATAAACGTAAAAAAGATTGCCTTTGAAAACAAAGATCACACTACAGATAAGAAAACGGGAGTCTCGGTTTTATTGAGACTCTTCATAAGCAGTAATGAAGTTTGCAACACTGCTTACGCCCTCAAGCGTATACATGAGCTGAACTGCATTTTCAAAGATCCCATAATGGGTCCAATGATCCCAAAGGAGCCTGTGACCTTAATGTAAAGTTCATATATGACCTTTACATTAAGGTAAAGTATTGTTAACATTCAGATTTTCAGGTTGGGAGGGATAAGATCTCACATGATAGATAATATTTCAGTCATGTCAACCTTGACCTTGAACCCAGAACCCTGAAAGTCGAGCATGCTCGAGATATAATCATACCCACAAATGTGTTAAGATATATAAAAATCCATGGATAAATGCAGGCGCTAAAGCAATGACTTTTTTATTTTTATTTTTATTTTTATTTTCTTTTTTTTTTTTTTTTTGATGAATGCAGGGCTAGAGCGATGACAAAGATGTTTTTCTAAAAATAGCCACGGTTACCTTGACCTTGAACACAGCAACCTGAAAGTCCAGCATGCTTGAGCTATTTTCATATCCAACATTTAATTGAAGTTATATTAAAATCCATTGATAAATGTAGGCATTAGAGCGATGAAAATGCTGTTTTCTGTTTTCCTAAAAAATAGCCACAGTTTCCTTGATTTTGAGCCCGGCAATCTGAAAGTTAAACTTGCTTGAGATATTATTATACCTAACAATTGTTTGAAGATATATTAAAATCCACTGATAAATGCAGCGGCTAGAGCGATGACAAGATTTTTAAAAGAACAATAGGCACAATTACCTTGACCTTAAGCCAAGCAACCTGAAAGTTGAGTTGCTCGATATATTATCATATCCAACATTTGTGTGAAGATATATTAAAATCCAATAAACGTGGGCATTAGAACGATGTTAAAGGTTTTTTCTAAAAATAGCCACAACTATCTTGACCCTGATTCCAGCACCCTGAAGGTCAACTTTGCTTGAGATATTATCATGCTTAACATTTGTGTGAAGTTATATTAAAGTCCATCAATAAATGTAGGTTCCAGACCCATAACATTTTTTATATATAAAAGCAACAGTGACCTTGACCTTGATCCCAGAACCCTTAAAGTCTAACTTGCTCGATATATCACCATACTTAACATTTGTGTGAAGTTACATTCAAATCTATTAAGAAATGTAGGCGTTACAGCGATGACATTTGTTTTCTAAAAATAACAACAGTGACCTTGACCTTGAGCCCTGAAAGTCGAACTTGCTTGAGATATTATCATACCCAACATTTATGTGTGAACTTATTTTAAAATCCATTGATAATTACAGAGACTAGAGCGATGACAAAGTTTTCTTTAAAAATAGGCTTAGTTACCTGGACCTTATGCTAAGCAACCTGAAAGCTGAGCTTGCTAGAGATAGTATCATTCCCACATTTGTGTGAAGTTATATTAAAATCCATTGATAAATGTAGGCACTAGAGCGATGGCAAAGTTTTTAAAAGAAAAAAAATAAAATAAATAATACCCACAGTTACCTTGACCTTAAGCCAAGCAAACTGAAAGTTGAGCTTGCTTGAGATATTATCATACCTAACATTAATGTAAAATTATATTAAAAAAAAAAAATATATATATATGTATATATATATATATATATATGTAGGCACTAAAGCGCTGAAATTTATTTCTAAAAATAGCAACAGCGACATTAACCTTGATTCCAGCACCCAGAAAGTCAAATTTACTTGAGATTTTATCATACTAAACATTTTTGTGAAGTTATATTATTATCCATTGATATATGTATGCACTAGAGCAATAGCAAAGTTTTTTTTCTAAAAATAGCCACAGTGACATTGACCTTAATTCCAGAATCCTAAAAGTCAAACTTGCGTGAGATATCATCATACCCAACATTTGTGTGAAGTTACATTCAAACCAATCAATAAATGTAGGCGGTAGAGCGATGAAAAAGGTTTTCTAAAAATAAGTACAGTGACCTTGACCTTGAGCCCAGGACCCTTAAAGTCAAACTTACCCCTGATGTTATCATACCCAAAAATTATGTGAACTTATAATTAATCCACTTATAAATGCAGGGGCTAGAGCGATGACAATGTTTAAAAATAAATATAGCCACAGTTACCTTGACCTTAAGCCAAGCAACCGGAATTTTGAGCTTGCTCAAGATATTACCCTTCTTAAACAAAACACCAAGACAGGATAGGGGAAAACTGGGAGCTTTATTACTAACTAATTAAACGACTCCAATACTAGAAAGACTAGCGCGCCCACAAACAATGAAATACATGCATACATATAATTGAAGAAAGCATATATCAAAGTCAGTAATTTATAGTCATATTGCGCGTCATTTACCCGCTCATGAACCTGCCACAAAAGCACACACATATACTGCGAAACGTGTAATAACTGCATAAACCTAAACACAGATAAATTGACAGATAAGTATAATAATATGATTGCATAAACATAGACAAATATAAAGTGATATTTAAACCACTAAAGTCATACTCCTTGCATAAGTTTGTAAGAGCAGTGTAAATAATTGTAAGTGGAAAATTAACCGTCCTCACTCTCTGACCATGAACACATTGTTATGATCAAAAAAAAAAAAAAAAAAAAAAAAAAAAAAAAAATAGGGAGGGTAACAATTTTGGGTGGGAATTTAAATTCGTAAGGAAAAAGCTGCTGCTTTGGCGCGCACCAAACCGACAAAGACATGTGAGATAAGGCTCTCAGAAACCCCCGCGAAAGGTCAACTATACCAGACTATAAGCGCTGCATGGTGGTTTGTCTAAACTCAATTAAGGAACTTAATTCCACTTAAACAAAACACCAAGACAGGATAGGGGGAAACTGGGAGCTTTATTACTAACTAATTAAACGACTCCAATACTAGAAAGACTAGCGCGCCCACAAACAATGAAATACATGCATACATATAATTGAAGAAAGCATATATCAAAGTCAGTAATTTATAGTCATATTGCGCGTCATTTACCCGCTCATGAACCTGCCACAAAAGCACACACATATACTGCGAAATGTGTAATAACTGCATAAACCTAAACACAGATAAATTGACAGATAAGTATAATAATATGATTGCATAAACATAGACAAATATAAAGTGATATTTAAACCACTAAAGTCATACTCCTTGCATAAGTTTGTAAGAGCAGTGTAAATAATTGTAAGTGGAAAATTAACCGTCCAATGACCCAAAGGTAGAAAGTAGTGTAGAGTTTATTATACATTTTCCTGCATACGGCGAACTATTTCCAGGCGTGTTTTTACATTGTTGTCAATATACACAGAGTAGCAAGATGACTTCCAATCGCCCATTAATTTTATGGACTCACTAGAAACGCCAATCGCATTGCAAAACCTCGCAGATCCACGTCTAAAGGAATGACAGACAATCTCATTAGGTCCCCCCTCCACTGAGCGCAAGCAATTGCGAATGCGTTTGATAAATTTTTCAGGAGAGAGGACTTTAACTTGATTGCCTGATAGAAAGGTGAAGGCGGGGCCATCTAAACTGGCACCCATTGACCTCTGCAAGTAGTTGCAAACAGCGCTGGCAGGACATAAAACATTATTTTCCAGACGCGGCAATGGCACGTCAAATGTTCTAGATTTGAACTGAATCACTTTACTCCAACGAAAGTGAAGTAAACATCCCCATGGGAAACATAAAATATCACGTCTGCGTAAATGTTTAGACTGGTCAAAGTTGGTTGTTGAATTTATCATTACATTACTACGGCGAAGACATCCATAAAACATAGTCAAACAAACAGCCCAGATGGCTGCATCAAAAGATAAAGATATATCCAGATACTGCAGAATCTGCTTCAGCATGTCAGGGGTCACAGGCTTTTTCCGCACAACTAAATCGCCTAGATGACGTCTTATTTCTCTCATTGCATGAGCGAGCTGAAAGTTATTTTGTAAGGGATTAGGTAAGTTCCAGGCACAATGTAAAAGACGAATTACATTCAGATATTGTTTGACCGAGTTAAATTTCATCCTCCGCGCAAGAAAAGATGCATACCTGCATAAAGTTAAAGAAGAAGCAGGTACAGGCGAATATCCCATACGGCGACAAAAGTCTATATAGGATTGTCTGTGTGTCCTGTATGTCCACTTTGTGTTGTCAGAAAAAGCTTGGCTGGTATAGAAAGCGACGTCTCTGTCTAGTTCGCGTTCAAGGGAGTCACGAGTCTCTGAAATTAGATATGACCTGTATTAGACATAATCTGAAGTAGACGGTGTAATCCTCCCGGCTCGTGGAGTCTACTGGCTCCGTCGGCTAAGCAGTTTGACACACCTCTATAATAAACTGCCCGAAGGCGGAAGTTGAATACTGCAGAATACCAGAAAACGCGCCGCAGTGAATCCATGACTTGAGAGCTTTTACAAGATCCTTTGTTTATAATTGAGCACGCTGTTACATTGTCACAGTGAATATAAACTTTTTTATTTCGCCACAAGGGGGCCCAACGAACCACAGCTGGTTCCAAGGCCAAAACTTCCAGATAGTTTATAGGGAGAGATAAGAGTTCTTTAGTCCAAGGGGTATGCACGAAATCTCCGTGATAGAAAGCCCCTCCAGCTAATTTACAGGCATCGATCGACACCGGCGTGGCCGGTCTACAGTCCACCATAGGCATAGTGCCATTGAAAGTACGCATAAAACTAAGCCACCAAAGTAGATCCAGTTTCATGTCACGTGTAACAAGAGTCCTATGCCAAGGTTTACGAAGCTTGTTAGATTTGTTAATTAACCTCCGTAGGTGAAATCTGCCCCCGTATATGCATTGTGTAACCCAATTTAGTTTGCCTACTAAACTTTGAATGTCACGTTTTGAAACTTTCCGGGATACCAGAAAACGCTTCATTGACGTTTCGATCTCAGTCAGTTTGGGCTCCGGTATTGTTAGGGTCATATTTGCAGAATTTAGAAGTATTCCAAGAAAAACAAGTTCACACGTGGGACCCTCTATTTTGCTGTAATTAATGTGAAATCCAAGGTTTCTCAGGAGACGCAGGAGTTCATTTAAGGTCTCTAAACATTCATCATATGACTGAGCCACGATCAGGAAATCATCAAGGTAACACACAATTGTTTTATATCCCTTCCTCGCCATGATTTCTCGGACGGCCTGAGTAATGTGATTAAAAATCTCTGGGGACTTAGCAGCTCCAAATGGGAGCCGTTCGTCAATCAAGTAAGTAAACGTTTTTTCACCTTTGAATTGCCATTTTAACCCAGTAGCTTTGAAGTTTGAAGGATGTAATTTAACAGACCGATATGCATTAGCGAGGTCAATTTTGGCGAAATAACAATCCGGAGTCACTAAATCAACCGCATCTTGGAGAGATTGATATTTAAAATGATTTGTCGAGGCGTAGTCATTTAAGGCATATCCACAGGGTCTAGAAGCATCATGAATTAAACGCATTTTAGGGGAATTTTTCTTTGGGATAGCGCCAAGAGCCGACACTATATGAGACTTATCACTCACGATCCTATACCGCCCATTTTCAATTTCAGTTAAAATTTGGTCCTCGACCTGCGCGCGCACACTTTGATCAGTAGCTGACCTATAGATTTCCATTTCAACGAATTATTTTATGTTGTCGGGATCAACGATGTGAAAGCCATTTTTTATTCCTGAGAGTAAGAATTCACGATGCTGGTGGTCCTGTGGAAGCTCCTCCTCCCAAGCTTCGTAATTTAATGCTGTAGAGCGGCCCGTTACATGTTTTTTGGTCCTTTGGGCTCGGACATCTGCTCATTAGGTGTTTTTGCTTTCATATGGCGATATTTACATGAGCTTCCGAAAGGGCATGAACCCCTAGCCTTAAATAGCTTGCAGTCTTCAGATGGTAAGTACGGCTGAGCGGCAATATTCGCACCCTGACGAGGGCGCTTTGGGACAAGTAACTGTAGTTCCATGTTAGGTGAAAAGGTTCCCCACTGGAATTGGTGCTCAGCCTGCAGTTCACGATACGCATAGTCATAGTTCAAAACACTGTTCCATTCATATTTCTCGGCGAATTCAAAGATTTTTGTAGTATACGCCAAATAGAACTCAATGTCATTCCTGCTAAGTTTTTGTGTAGCCAGTAAATGATTTAACAGGCGCATATTTGCCGCACCCCATTCTTCTATAAAAATTCCCAGATATGGATGTTCCTCATCGGCCTTTAACACAAGAGTTTCCGAATTAGCGGACCCCGATTTAAGAACAAATTCTTTACGTCTGCTCTGTCGTCTACGTTTACATTTCTCAGTAAGGAATTGTGTGATATGCACAGCCTTGTTAGTCTGGGATTTTAAGGTAAGGATCGTGCGAGGGTCCATTTGTCCGAATAGCACAGGTTTACATGTAGGATTATCTGATAGGGGCAGCTGATCATTTAAAAGAACATCAAGAGTCTTACCTGCCCCAGCCAGTATCTCTGCGTTAATATTCATGTCCTTTTCACTGTTTCCTAATTTGTCCCAAGTGTTCTGACCTTTATTCCAAATGTGAATTTCATTTTCTATGATTTTCACGGATCCCAGAGGGAGACCTAGCTCTTTCAAGTCCTTCAGCTTTATAAGTTTGAGTGCTGTCTTAGAAGTTAGTTCCTCCTGACGCAGTATTTGAGTTACTTTTCTGCTTAATCCTAGGCCCGTTGCCCATTCGTCAAAATTGAAGCTCTCCGTCTCTGTGCTGTTATGGGGCATTTCTTCAGTGTCACTGTCACCCATTGTTTCACATATAAAGAGGAAACACAATGTGGAAACACAGCACAGTAAATATAAGTACGACAACGTCATTGACACACTAATATATTAAAGAACATCTCTATAAACACCAAAGAACGTCTCTGTAAACACCAATTAATTTAAATTCGTAAGGAAAAAGCTGCTGCTTTGGCGCGCACCAAACCGACAAAGACATGTGAGATAAGGCTCTCAGAAACCCCCGCGAAAGGTCAACTATACCAGACTATAAGCGCTGCATGGTGGTTTGTCTAAACTCAATTAAGGAACTTAATTCCACCCAAAATTTATGTGAAATTATATAAAAATCCATTGATAAATGTAGGCACTTCAGCGATGTTAATTTGTTTCCTAAAGAAAAGCCACACGACCTTGATTCCAGCATTCTGAACTTACTGAGATATTATCATACTAACCATTTGTGTGATGTTATATAAAAGTCCCGTCAATAAAGTTAGGCATTTGAGCCATAAAAACGTTTTTGTTTTTGTTATTTTCGTTTCTAAAAATAGCTACAGTAACCTTGGCTTTGAGCCCAGAGCCCTGAAAGTCGATCTTGCTTGAGATATCATCATACCCAACATTTGTGTGGTTACATTAAGTCCATCAATAAATGAAGGCGCTAGAGCGATGACATATTTTTATAAAGTGACCCTGACCTTGAGCCCAGGACCCTGAAAGTCGAACTTGCTTGACCGAGATATTGTCACACCAACCATTTGTGTAAAGTTCTATTAAAATCCATCAATACATGTAGGCACCAGAGCCATAGCAAAGTTTTTTTTTCTAAAAATAACCACAGTGACCTTGACCTTAAGCCCAGAACTCTGAAAGTCGAATTTGCTTGAGATTATATCATACCCAACATTTGTGTGAAGTTACATAAAAATCCACTAATAAAAGTAGGCGCTAGAACTATGACCATGTTTTTAATCTACAAATAGCCATAATGACCTTGACTTTGAGCCCAGGACCCTGAAAGTCGAATTGCTCGAGATATTATCATACCCAATATTTGTTTGAAGTTATATTAAAATCTACTAATAAATTTAGGCGCTAGATGGATGACAAAAGGTGATCATACGTACGTATGTACGCACGTTATGTACGTACTTACGTACGAAAAAAAAAAAATATATCCCCTCGCCGCTTCATTGCGAGGGGATAATTAAAGCAAAAAATAATACTCATGCATGCTTTATGGACAAGGTGTATAAGATCCATTAGACGTTTGTTTTATATATAACTGAAGGGGATTTACTTTCCAGATAAGCAACTTGTACAAAATTGGTTTGCTTAACGTATGATCAGAAAAATGTTCCTCCCCAGCAGACACACAGTATAGAAACAACGTCGATTCAACATTGAGTAAACGTGTTGACGCTGGGTCTGTACGCAAGGTTATAAGTGAACTCAAGAACTGACACACATCAAGCTCTCAACATCAATGCAAAGGACAGACAAATACAAAAAGAACAGATGGCAAGCAGAGTAGCCAGTCCTTAGGTGGCAACTCTGTTACCCAAATTTAACTTAATATATTTTTAACTTCCAAAATATTTAAAAAAAAAACAAAAAAAAAACAAAACAATTTGTATGTGAACACTGCTAACAGAACATATAACAAAAAGTACCACAATGAAAGTATTGTCTTACAACAGTCAGTAATAAATATCTAAGAAGACTCTTTTCAAAAGAGATTGATGTACAGGCAAGCAAACCGGGTTTTACTAAAGTTGTCTCCTTTGAACAAAAGGGCAGAAAATCTACCAAATATATCTGATCCCTTTAATCAGTGCCTGATATTGACCGGGACTGTTCTCATGCCACGACCTATGCCGGTTGCACTGCAAGAATGAACACGGTATAGCATATTCGGAGAGTAACTGGCTGATTCCATTGCTGTTCTCTCATTTAACGTCGAATTAAAGGCTCTTAAATAGGAATAAGGGTTCTGGACATGTTACAAAGATGCTGTGTTTGCTCTTAATATTCACATTACGAAAACAAGCCTATTCAAATATACTGAAAATTTTACCATCAAAAAATGAAAAAAAAAAATCAGATAAAAATTCTTATATTTTTCAAATTTCTGCTCAAAACATAGATTGTGGATATTCGTTAGAACAGTGTTTTTTTTTTTTTTTTTTTTTTTTTTTTTTTTTTTTCAGAAGTGGACTGATTGTCGGCTAACGTGGAACCCAGCTTCATATGACAACATTACTAACGTTCTTGTATCTTATGACAAGATATGGACACCTGATATCACACTATATGACAGGTAAATGCAAGACATTTGTCTAAAAGTTTGAACTTGTTGCCGTGACATGAAATATAACAGAAAAAAAAAACAGAAGAGAAAACTTTTGAAAATTCCCAGTCGTTGCGAATGTTATATATATATATATATATATATATATATATATATATATATATATATATATATATATATATATACACATACATATATATATATATTATTTTTTTTTTTTTTTACTTAATAAAAATTGATATTTGTTCAGGGCTTTAACCCTGTATAGTTTCTTTGTCCGATCTAAAAGGGTGTCGTTTTTAAAGGAGAGCATATTGTTTCCTTTTTAAGTAGATCAGAGGCTTAATTTGTAATTCTACTAACGTAGAATAATAAGCCTTTGAACAGATTTCTTTTCAGAAAGAGTTTGGCGAATGTTAAAGCAAACAGAAAGTCAACATTGTTGACTTCTTTTGACGTTAACGACGACACAGAGATTCAAGGAATGATCACTGTAATGATCATTGTGAGCATTCAACGCACTCACTCAAGTTTTCGTGCCCCAACTAGCTAGTTGTGGCCAATTAGACCTCATCAGGGACCCTCGTATCAACTTTAAAAATCCTGGAATAGGACCAGTGATGGCAAACATCACGAAAACATGCCTATATAATTTTGACCCCTTTAAACCCCACTTTTATATAGTAGAACTGGGGTTTACAGGATTATACATTAGTTTTCTTATTTCTGCTCAAAAACATAGATTGTGGGTACTAGTTAGAACCGCCTCGCGGAGGCGGTTCTAACGAGTACCAACAATCTATGTTTTGAGCAGAAATATGAAAAATATCAGCGGTTTTTATCTGGAAATGTTTAGTTTCTTGAGGTGAAATTTTTCAATATATTTAAATAGGCGTGTTTTTGTGATGGGACATGAAAATATACACAACATTTCAGTGAAGTATGAGGAAGTTTTAGAGCCGCTACAAGGCACTAACACCAATTTCATTTTTGGGCCTAGTTGTTCAAAGCTAACGATGTCGTTAGTTAACGATTCGTTAAAATTTACATCGAGTAATACGCAAATATGCTGAATTTTTTTGCTGAAAAAATGTGAGTATCAGAATATTGTATATTGAATCCGCTAAAATAGTTAACGAAATGACCCTTAACGAGCTTGTTAAGCTAACGACGCTTTGAACAACTGGGCCCAGATTTTGAAGTTTTGGTTAAACATTGACATTTTAATTTTCATTTGTTCAACTGCCCTGTCAGCGCCTTCCCAGTCTGTATCAACTCAATATACAGGAATACTTGTCTCCTTTACAGTTTCAAATTTGCTGCCGACTTAATATGATTGTTTGAATATTTCTTGTATTATTCAGCGCCTCGGATGGAGCTATGTACCCAATACGAGACCAGTTCAGCGGCAAAATATTAAGTGACGGCAGTATGAATTATGCCTTTCCTTCTTTCATCAAAAGTTCGTGTGTTGTCGACGTTACGTTCTTTCCGTTCGACACCCAGCGCTGTAGACTTCAGTTTGGGTCCTGGTCGTATATTGGTACAGAGTTGGATGTGGTATATTTACAAGATCATGGTTTGTAGTTTGTAATTAAGTAAACTGGATACTCCTGCAAGACTTTCTATCATGTTTTACATACGTAGAAGGTATCTTTTGCGACTTCCTGTTTGCTTTCCTACACAACAAATCCCTTCAGAAAAGGTGTATACTCTAGAAAGAAACTAGAAGGGAGTTAAACAATATTGAACGGTCCTTCTCCCGTGAATGTGTATTCATTTATTTTGAATTAGTCAAGATTTGCGAGCATAAAAAACTGCATCGTACATATGTATATGGAAAGAAGTTGATAATAAAAGTATACCTTGAACAAAATACTTTGAAATGCCTCTTGAAATGCACCCTTTATCTACATTGTAAATGGCGTTATGACATAAAGGTTTGACCTTCATTCTGTTCTATGGATGGAGTGGAGAGTGGTTTCTGCAAACAAAAAACAATGCATGAAAAATCAATTGTGACGTAATAAAAAAGTTTACATATTTTTCAAGAAGGACAGTCTTACACTAGTACTTAGCAAGGTAGAACTTCTCGCACATATTATGATACAATTTTCTTTAGCTCAATAGAATACGTTTTAATGTATATGTTTATTGGTTTGATTCCATGTAACACACTTTGGCCACCTACTTTCACCACTTACATTTATTTCTGTTAGCATTGAATATACCGGTTTTTTTTTTTTTTTTTTTTTTTTTTTTTTTGAAAGATGTTCGGCAAACATAAGTGGAGAAAATTTTAGTCCAACAATAATGGTAAAGGAAGATAATCCTAGAATTTTCGAAGTTTTGAAAAAAAAAAAAAAAAAAAAAAATGCTCAGTCAATGGTCGCAAACACACAAAAAAAGAATAAATCTATGAACCTTGTCTTTATATTCTGGTATTCTGAAGTAGTTTAATTTGTTTGCTTTATTTTGGAACGTTTCTTTTTGTTGCTATATAGTCATCTCACTAAGCTATATCTGTCAAGTTCAAACACGCTCGTCCTATAGTGTTGAAGAGGTATGGCCCACGACTAACAAACTTAATCCCCACTGTACACAGGCATATATCTATGACAATGGACACCTTCTAGAGGTTGTCAGTTTGAGAATCGCAGTCTATAATTCTGGAACCGTTCAAGATCAGAATTTAAGTTATTTGCCATTCATCCTGCGGGTTTTACTGCATCTGAGGTCAACATACCAAAATCGTATTCCGAAAAATCATAAAGGCGATATAAAAAGGGCAAAATTAGAAATGTCCAGATAAACAGACACACACTCAAAATACATGGGGCGTAATCAGGCGTCAATGAACTCATCAAAAGATAGTCAAATAGATTTGTTCATTAAGCACAAGTATGGAAAAAGGTAAAAATATCCCAATATAAATTGTAAACAGGTACATTTCAGGTGATATCAGTGCGTTTGTAGACAACATGGAATGGATAGTTGAGGATATGCCTGCGGAGAGGAATGTTGTTACTTATATCTGTTGTCCTGAACCGTTTCCTGATATCTCCTACTACATAGTAATGAGGGTACGAGACATAATTCGCCAGTTTATAGTCCGGTCTCATTTGCATTTCAGCATTAGCACTCTGTAGGCCAAATCATCAGATGAAAATTAATAATATTATGCTTTTTTTATATATATTTATTTTCATAGAAGATAGGGCTTGACATTGCATTCATATTCTAATTGAACTGCCAAACCCTATTTTCTTTGAAACCCCTTGCACTTTGCCTGACTGTTTCCATGACGACGGTAAGCTCACGTTTCAAATAAACTTATAAGATTCTAATGAGTACACTCAACATACAATTATTGTGTAGAAGATCGATAGATTTCCCAGAATTAGCGATATTTGCTTCTAGACCTGGCGCCATGATTAATCTTCATTGGCTCGAACTACCCATGGCTCGAACAATTTTCCATGGTCCCAAAGGTGTTCGAGCCATTTAAGTTCGACTTTATTAGTCTTTTGCTCTTGGAATTCTAACTGAAACGAGGAAAATAGTGTTTTTTTTTTTGTTTGTTTTTTTTTGTTTTTTTGCCATTTGCGAAGTGTCTATCTAAAAAGCTGTATCCGCATGTACATGTAAGGATTTTTATAGACAAAGGGGTTATTGAAACAAGTTACAAAAATCATGCTAAAACTCGGGATCCACAATTCAGCAAATATTCAACCAAACGCCGTTTTTACCTGTATAACAAGCAATCATTTTTTTTTACATTGCTAAACGACATAATCTGTCGTACATGACATACGAGGGTCCTGCAAAAAGTTTTGTCACTGGATTCGGATTACTTCAGTGTTACGTTTTATCAAACATATTTTTATTAGAAACCTTGAAAATATTCCCCCTTTATTGAAACACATTTTTGTAACCTTTTTACCCAGTCGCGAAAAGCACATAAATAGTCTTCTTTTGGTATCTGTTGGAGACACTGATAAATAGCGCTGCCGAGAGAACTTCTAGACGTATACTTAGTTCCAGAAAGCATTTTCTTAAGCCTTGGAAATAAAAAGAAGTCACAGGGACTCAGGTCAGGTGAATAAGGTGGATGGTTTAAAACTTTCACCTTTTCAGAAGAGAAGCCAAAAAAGAGTTAACAATCTCACCCTTATGAGAGGAGGCGTTGTCATGTAAAAGGTGGACTCCTGACCATCCTTTGCATGGTCGTTTCTTATTGTAAAACTCTTTCACTTTCTTCAGTACAGAATTCTTGTAGAATCCGCCAGTGACTGTATGACCAGATGGACAAGGTACTTGAACGACTGGCCCACTTGAATTAAAGAAAATTGCGCACAACATTGTTTTCGAACTTATGGTTCTCTTGGCAATACATGGGCGTTTTTGATCTTTTCGCTTGCATTGCTTATTATCAGCCCTTCTTTGTGGTTCAAACATGTGCACCCAGGTTTCATCACCCGTTAGCAAGTTAGAAATAACCCGACTATTACAGCCTTTGTATGTTTTCAAAAGTTCCCGGGCACATTTAATGCGTTGTGTCTTTTGCTCCTCAGTGAGCAAATGAAGTACCCACCTAGCACAAACCCTTACTCAGGTCCAAACGCTTTTTCAGAATTGTTTGCACACTGCCTTCTGATATGCCAGTACAACTAGCTATATCTTTGACATACAATCGTGCATCCTGTTCGACCACAATCTTTACAGCAGCGGTGTTAGCCTTGGTAACAGAGGTTTTAGGCCTTCCAGGACGGGTATTATCTTCAACAGAAAATTTCCCAGCTTTAAAAGCTTTAAATCACCTAAAAACTATGCGCATTGAAATGGTCTGAGGTCCATATATACCACACAATATATTAAATATCTGCTTTGAATATATATTATGCCTAATGCGGCACTTAATATAGCTACGAATTTCAGTCTTCTGGTCCATGTTCCAATGTAACAAGTAAATTGGTCAATGTATATGTCTGCATCTATTTCAATTTGAAATAACTCGGTCAGTTGGAAAGCAATTTGCACGAAATAAACGGGTAACGTTAGCTATTCAACACACCATTCAAGTGCAGTGAAGCATTTTAAAATATACCTGGGATAAAACTAAGTAAGCCTATTAGCGACAGAACTTTTTGCACGACCCTCGTGTATCCGATTTTCACCTGTTGTTTCTTTTCTGATTACAGCGTCGCCCAACATTCTATCTTCTGACAATGTTGTTCCCGTGTCTCTTAATGTCCTGCATAGCGACCTTAACCTTCATACTGCCGGCTGAAAGCGGGGAGAAAGTGTCTCTGACGATCACCCTTCTACTGTCACTAGCCGTGTACATGCTGATTATTGCCGAGATGCTACCGCCAGCAAGTAATCATTTTCCTATTTTAGGTAAATACGAGTAACTCAACACGAAAACATACCTATATAATGTTCACCCTCTTAAACCCCAATTTTATATTGTAAAACTGGGGTTTACAGGGATAAACATTATTTTTCTTATTTTTGCTCAAAAACGTAGATTGTGGTACTCAGGCGGTTCTAACGAGAACCCACAATCTATGTTTTCAGCAGAAACATGAAAAAATATCAGAATTTTATTCTGAAAATTTTCATTTTTTTGGTGGTAAAAAATCAGTATATTTGAATAGGCATGTTTTCGTAATGTGATATTTTGTTTTTATTTTCTAGCCCTTCGGTATTATGTTTCTGTGGAAGCCTCCTAGCAACGCCTACGTAGGAAATAATAAGTCCTACGTAGGAGATAATGTCTTAACTCCTACTAGGAGATAATAAGTCCTACGTAGGAGATAGTTAGTCCTACGCAGGAGTTAATAACTCCTACGTAGGAAATAATAAGCCCTACGTAGGAGATAATAAGTCCTACGTAGGAGTTAGTAACTCCTACGTAGGAGATAATAAGTCCTTCGTATGAGATATTAAGTCCTACGTAGGAGATAGTATTTAGTTATAGATAATTCAATACGATTTTGAAATGAAGATCAATAGTTTAACCTAAGAAAATAAAACTTATTGAATGATTAAAATAGTAATATGTTTAGTTAATGATAATTCAGGAAGATCAACAAGTTATCGTCTGCTGAATTAACCCAGATAGTGGTAAAGGTTACGGGATCAAATATTCTTCCCGCACCCCCCCCCACCCCTCCCTTCCCCCCCCCCCCCCCCCCCCCCCCCCACACACACACACAAGAAAGGATTTGACATTTCTGCAAAGTGTCTCTGTTGAAATCCTATCTTCTGTGTAAAAAAAAAGACAAATATCACCAATTTATCGTCTGCTGAATTAGCCCAGAGAGTGGTAAAGGTTAAGGGTTAACCTATTTTACCACAAATATTAGTTTGACAGTTCATGCACACTGTCTTTATTGGATACAATTGGCATGATATGTCAGAGCCTACTTTCTGGGAAAATTAAGAGTATGATCAGTTTAGTCTTGATGTATAAATGTTGCCTTACAATCATTTTTCAGTTGATCTGAGAGATTAAAGAATTGCAGTGACCTGTTTCAGATACAGGACACTTGTGTCAGATTATGAAAAAGGGAGATTGTGCATTATGCAAACACGAAATACCCAGATCAGACAGCACAACTACACATTCTGAACAGCTTTTTCACTGTTTATCAATGCATTTTACAGTAACCAGTATTTCTTTAGGTACACAGTTAAAGATGCCGATTTGTCTGCCCGGATTCTTAGATCATTGTCGTAATGGTCCTTTACAAAATTAATGTTGATGTTCATTTGATGTTTGGACCACTTTGTTTTTATTGTATGGGTTATAGATCAAACTATAACCTTGCCCAGTGGCCTGAGGCTTCTGGTTCTCAACTTTATGATGTCAAGTAGATAAATGAAACCAGGAGGTACAGGTCTCTGGAGAAGGTTGTATTTAACCGGTTCACAATTCATTGAAATAATGCCTTTATGTGACACCGTTGACTGGTAGCGTTAAAAATCTAGATACAGATATTGGAAATACACAATGATGTTACTAAACTTGTGTTTATATATGTTTGAAAAATCTTTTCAAAACAATGTAGTAATAAAAATAAAAAATAGAATGTCTTGTTGATATTTTGTAGAACTCTGCGGTGTCTACAAGTAAAATAAGAAACAATGCTGGTTGAGTCTTTTCAAATAAAAATGGACTTTATGAATTATGCGACCACTGTAGACCCAGATTAGTCTGTACGTCCGCTTTATGATCAGAGTCTATACTGCACGCGAATAGAGCTTGCACATTCTATCAGCGAAGAAAATGTATGCACATGCTGATCTGGAACTACAATTGTTGCACATATTATTAAATCCTGTTTTTATTATTTGAAGAGACTCTTGTTATTTCTGTTAGTAAATATGGATAAAATGTCGTTTTCCTTGGATTATTACTGTTACTACCCTAGGTTTCTAGACAGAGGCATGTGCTTACAGTGTAGACCCAGATCAGATGTCACATAACACAATGTGTAATCAGGGTCTACACGGTCTACACTGTTCTACACTTAGCCAGCAATTTTTAGACAAATCAGTGGGTACTATAATGGCCTTGTAAAAAATATATGGCAAGTGTGGTAAAGGATCATCTGATGTCCCAGGTTTGTTTTTGGAAGAATTACCTTTAGGCCAATGTTTGAAAAGGTGTGAACAATTTATTGAATCTGACAGATGATGGTTAGAAAAGAAAGTGGTTTACAGTATTTAACCTAAGTATTCTGATAGACACACCTTAACAAACAGCAGTCACGGCCCCTGATCAGACATCACATTACAGGTCTGCACACTGTTTGCCACTCAAATAGCACGTATAAGCTATGTCAACAGGTAGTAACACGGACAATCTTTCAGTATGATAGGGATTTAAGGTGTTTAATAATTAGCAATATTGTACCCCTAAATACACATGCAGTAAAAACTGTTTAAGCTCTACATAGCTCTTTTATAAACAAGACGTTTTGAACATGACCAACATGATAATATTTATTCTTCGGAATTCAAATGTACAGCTAAATCACTGTTACTATTACTAATCATTTTAATAAATAAATAAATAAATAAATAAATAATAATAATAATATTAATAATATTAATAATGATAATAATAATAATAATAATAATGGTAATAAATGTCATTATTATCATTATGTTTCTTTTTCATTATTATCACTATGTTTAATTTCTTAGAAAACCATTTTATCAGATAAAATAGGACCAGCATAATATTTTCCGAATTATGATATACAGCTTGATTACTAATATAATTATTTCTGAAAATAATATCAATAATTATATTATTATCATTTTGTTTTAATGTAATTTCTTAAATATTATAAATAATCAATTGAATAGATATACTTTATGGAATGAATTATGACCAACATTGTTTTTCTCCGCATTGTAATGCGGTTACTAACACCTTTGTAGAAGAAGGTAAGTATAGGTTGCATAGGTTGCACATGTATTCACATATATTTTAGAGATACTAGAAAAGGACCCGCGCAAGCGCGAGTATGACATTAACTTTTAATCCATCGGGCAGATTTCAACCTAAAAAAAAGAAAGTTCCAAGGTTATCATTTTTTTTATTTATTCAGACTTAACGTCGCGTTTAACAATCTTTCTGTCATATCGCGACGGTGTCTGGATGTGACAGGGAGCTCAATGCTCACTTTAAGAGTGCTGCCTCACTGACATATCACACCTCAGACACATGACGTGACATTCCACCCAGTCACGTTATATTGACACCGGACCGACCAGTTCCGCTTTCTTAATACTGAGCGCAAACGAAAGAGCAGCTAATACCATTTTTAAAGTCTTTGGTATGACTTGGCCGGGGATCGAACCTCCGGACGCAGATCGGACGCTCTAGTAACTGAGCCACTTCACCAGTAGGTTTGAAGATATTCGGCTTGCTGATTGGAACGGTTTTTACTATAACTGAGCCAGCGCATGACAAAACCAACAAAATTACTGGGCTACCAGGGAAAAATCAAAACAACATTGGTATCCACCCAGTCTGATCAGTCTTCGCTGTGCACTCAGTGGGTTGCTAAGTAGCTAAGGTGAGTGCGCTGGGTGTACATGTCATTTTGTTGGTTTTTTTTTCATGTGAAAAGGATCCGCGCAAGCGCGGGTATGGCATTAAGGTTTAATCCATCGGACAGATTTCAACATGAAAAAAGAAAGTTTTATTTATTTTTATTTTTTTTTTATTCAGACCTAATGTCGCATTCAACAATCGTTCAGTTATATCGCAATGGTGCCTGAATATGACTGGGAGCTCAATGCTCACTTTAAGAGTGCTGTCTTCTTGACATATCTCACCTCAGACACATGACGTGACACTCCACCCAGTCACATTATACTGACACCGGACCGACCAGTTCCGCTTTCTCAATGCCGAGCGCAAACGAAAGAGCAGCTAATATCATTTTGAAAGTCTTTGGTATGACTCGGCCGGGGATCGCAGCCACCTCCCGGACGCAAACCGGACGCTCTAGTAACTGAGCCACTGCGCCAGTAGGTTTGAAGGTAATCGGCCTGCTGATTTGAACGGTTTTTACCATAACTGAGCCAGCGCATGACAAAACCAACGAAATGACTGGGCTCCCTGGGAAGAATCAGATCAACATGGGAATTTGCACAGTCTGATCAGTCTTCGCTGTGCACTCAATCGGTTGCTAAGTAGCTAAGGCTTCTATGGCTTTGGAAAATAAAGAACTGAATTGTAAACAGTGAAAACTGATCAGACTGGGCAGATGCCCCGGCTGATCTGAGTCTCCGCTGGGTGCACATGTCATTTGGTTGATTTGTTAGCGGCTCATATATGCAGTGTTGCCGCTAGGACCATCTGACGGGGCAATTTGTTGCCCCATAACCATTGTTAAAAGGCCGTCACCTATTTTAAGGGATTGTATTACCTTAAACATATTAGCAACAAGACTTAATATTTAGGGTAATCAAGGTTCCTTGTCCAATTCATGCTTTTAGATGGAGAAATAGCCCCTTGTTCCCCTCTAGATACAACAATTTTTGTATATGGGCAAGGTCGATATTCTGATGACATGATTGGATCATTTTAACAAATGTTTGTTCCCCACATGCCTATGAAGCTTTATATGAAATTGGATTTGGATTGACCCAGCGGTTTCTGAGATGTTCGAAGAGTGCAGACGATGGAGCCTCTGTATACTGTAAGTTCACCTATAGGCTAAAGACTTCAGGATAAAAATCATAAGGGATTGGTTCACGAATGACAAAATTAATACATTGATGAAAACTTTTCTAAATATAAATCAACATGGGGCATCTTTAAAAACAACAAAAATAAATTTGAAAAACCAATTGTAATGATTGCTATGGCAACAACAATACACTACATGTTGTACTGTAAAATTGTTTGTCTTCCTATACTTCTAAAATATACGAATCCGTATAAAAGGAAAAGTATGTACCCTAATATTTCAAAGTGCAATGTCAAGAGTTGTATCTGCTGCAATCATTTATTTTGCCAGTCAACTATTATTTCCTCAGTTAATCATAGACAATTTTCAGTTGTAAACAATTCTGATTTAGACTGAAAATCAGAGGATGTTATATATGTTCTCACTTGCAGCGAAGAAGGCTGAGGAATGCAGTATGTTGGTATGTTGGACAGACCAAACGGGTCCTTAAAACATTTTTAAGGAACATTTGTTTAAAATTAAAAAAAAAAAAAAAAAAGAAAAAAGAAAATTGATACGTTTCTTTATCAACATTTCCGGAGAGATGGTCATTCATGATCATCTAGTAAAGTTTTGGTTCAACCTGTTGAAAAAATTATACACAAGTCCAATTCTACCGAAAGATTCAAAAATATTTTAAGACATGAACTTGAACTTAAATGGATTAAACGTTTACAAACACCTTTTACACTTGGATTTAATGATAATATTTACCATGAAGAAAATATTTCTAAAATGCCGGATTTCGATGTTGTTTTTCCCTTTTAGATATTTAAAAACGTAACAAACGATCCCATGGTAAGCGCAAAAATGGTAATTTTAAACGAAAAAATAAAACTGTCTTATCTCTTTTTGATTTAAATATTCTCTTAAATTCAGGACGTCATTAAATGCTTTCTAAACTAGCTTCACTGTCTATTTCTTCATTACGTAAGTAAGATGATGAGGCGAATAAATTTTATGATAGAAAACATGATCTGTATGAAGCAGCTCTCCTTACTAGATGTTATTCTCAACATGCTCTTCGTCCTTACATTGATTCTGAAATTAACCAGATTAGACACTTCATCAAAATTCCTTTCATTAATAAAGGTATTGAATTCATAGATTTACCTAGCATATTTCGAGATAATTATGTTATATCAGCTATACCTTCATATTTCGAAAACACGGAATCTCCTATTATTTGTTATAAATATAACAAACCTATCCGTAATACTATACTTAATTTCAATAAATTAGTTTCTGATCTTGATATTGAAACTAGTTCCCTTGAGATTGTAAAGATTCTAAATTTTGTTATCGACCAGCGGGTCATATTGTCACTGGTAACTTGAAGAATATAACTGATTCACGAATCCGCTCAGTTATTTCAAAAGGACCTAAATATAGATTTCCAGCCTCCATTGATTTCAATAAATGTCCGGAAACAAATGTCAGTGCTTTAAATGATTATTGTACGTGTTGGTGTAAACGAGAGCATGTTGAGTCTAATGCTTTAATTAATTGGAAATTAAAGATTTTTAAGATCATTGATGAACGTGTGTTATTTTACTCTAATAACCTTGATCTTCTCCCTTCTAAGCCTAAATTATCTTTTCGATATTTGAAACAAGGTATCTAAGATTTTCATAGGAAGTATGTTTTGGCTCCAGCTGATAAAGCTGCTAATAATGTTGTTGTTGTGTGACGACTTTATTATATCAATACTCTAATACAATAAACTTGGTAGTACCAAAACATATGAACGGATTTCTACTGACGTGAGATCTATTGTTAATACCCATTCTATCGATATTACTGCTAAGTTTGCAGTGAGTATTAAAGAAAAGCAAGACAGACTTCCTACATTATATTGGTTACCGAAACTTCATAAACGACCTTATAAAGCACGTTTCATTGCTAATTCTATTTCATGTACGACTACTGTTTTGTCCAAACTGCTAACTTCATGCCTTACTCCTGTTAAAAAAAACCATTGGATTAGATACTATGATACTGTTTACGAAAGGGACGGAATTAACTATTTCTGGTCAATTAAAAATTCCAATGATGATCTCTATAAATTTAAATCTAAAAACTTTCAGGCTTCTAAATTGTCTACATATGATTTTTCTACACTGTATACTACGTTACCTCATCATCGTATAAAAGATAAACTTATTGATTTAATTAACCGAACGCTTATTCGGAGAATACCCAATATTTGGCTTGCAACGAAGAATGTGCTTTTTTCATTTGCTGTGAATACAATAATCACAATTTATGGTCGTGTCAAAAAGTCTGTGATGCCCTTGTTTATCTTTTGGATAATATTTTTATTAGATCTGCAACTAAACTTTATAGGCAAACTATTGGTATTCCGATGGGAACTTATTGTGCTCCTCTTGTTGCAGATTTGTTTTTTTTTTTGTGTGTGTGTTATGAGAGGGGTTTCATGAGTCTCTCTCACGTCAAAATCAGGCTGACATTATTGAGGCTTTCAATTCAACTTCAAGATACCTTGATGATTTATTAAATATTGATAATATTTACTTTGACCAAATGCTGGACCGCATATACCCTACAGAACTCAAATTAAATAGAGCAAATTCTTCCGATACCGAGGCACCTTTTTTGATTTGAATCTATGTATATCTAATGGTACAGTTTCCACCAAAATTTATGATAAATGGGACGATTTTGATTTTGATATAGTCAATTTCCCTTTTCTGGATGGCGATGTCCCCCGGCGTACCTCATATGGGGTATACATATCTCAACTTATTAGATTTGCCAGAGCTTCTTCAAATCTTAATGACTTTAAATACCGTAATAAAGCCCTTACTGCCAAACTTCTTAGGCAGGGCTATGGTTATTTTAAACTTCGTAAGGTGTTTTCGAAATTTTATCGCAGACACAGTGCCTTGGTAGAAAAATATAGCGTCAGTCTGAAAACACTTCTGCAACAAGGTATATCGGAATCAGAATATTACGGTGACTTAGTGTACAGATTTAGAAAAATATGTGGGAAAATCTAACTTTTCGGAGCAATTCAGAAAACGTATTAACCGTTATAAAAGAATTGGCTATAGCCTGGATATTATGCGGCAGACTGCATGCCTAGTTGTCAACCCAATCATTATTGATGGCTATGCTTCACTCTTTAATTGCACGACGGCGGTTCGGGCCTCGTACTCAATGACGGCCTCTTCGTAAAACTTTAACCAGTGGGTTGGGGCTTGACGATATGTCTTTGGCTTGGTCCGCCGTGGTTCAACTTTTGGTTTTCATTTACTCTGGCATATACTCGTAGTAGAATTAGCCATGAGTACTCGTCTTTGTTTAATAAAGTGATTAATTTGATTTTTATGATTTTGCTTTGATGCATTGACTGAGTTTGGAGCCTTTATGCGAACCTAATTTTTAAGTTCTGTATTATGAGTAGCATCGGGACCCAGCGTGAAGTTTGTTAACTGTAAAAGTGCTTTGAACCCCACGGTGGTTTACTCTACTGACCGTTCTAAGGCGGTTGTCCCGGTATTAGTCTTACTCGTTGTTGCTTTGTTGTTTATTCTACGAGGCGATTTGTTTTATGTCTTACCTTGTGTCATTTTGTTCTTGTGTTTTCGGTCCTTTTTGCGTTGCGATTACCTCCCTTGGGGAAGAGAGAGAGCTAATCTTAGTGCTTTTCGTACGTTTTTTCGATTTGTGCTTGTTTAGATTTGTCGGTTTCCTCTTCCTCTTCGTGTCTAGGAAGGGCTGCAGTTTGTGATTGTGGCACTCCCTTGACTTTTCTCTTACCTTTTTTTTTAGATAGATTTCATGGCGGCAATCTGAGAACAATGTAATTAAAAGCATGATAGTTTTATAGTTGTTTAATTTATGAACAAAATCAATATGACACAGAAATTTAGGTTGCCATGGCAACAAATATGTCGAATTTATCCCATAAAAGCACATAGTTTTATTAAATATATTCTGTTTTCACTGTAGTTCTATTTTTTTTTCACCACTTTGATTGTCAAGTACTGAATGACAATTTAGAAAGAAAAAAATGTTATCACTTAAGAAAAAATTGCGTTGCCATGGAAACAAAACTGTTTCCTTTATTAAAATAATATGTGGTTTTGACTGATTTTAACTATGAAAGATAAAAGTTTACTATTTGACTGGTTTTTATGTGTTACTTATCAAGTATCTGACTGTGCGTGAAAAGCAACAGTCACATCACTTAGTTTTGTGTTTTCCTACCAACAAAACCCATTTATCTCATAACAAAGACGTATAAAAACACGTATTTTAGGTAGCACGGTAGCTCAGTGGTGAGCGCACTGGCCTCTAGAGGTAGAGGCACTGGGATAGACCCTAGGTTTAGGCGAGGGAATTTTCGGTGTTCAAACATGCTTTCATTCATGTCATTTGCAGTCATGAAATGAAAACAGTGCCGTCCTTCGGATCGGGACTTTAACTGGAGGTCCCCTGTGCAGGAAAAGTCACACCATGTGCAGGTTAAAGAATCATACGGTAATTCAAATTGGTTACCTGTAGGTCTTCATCCTGCAACCCGGGACATACAATGTACACCGTCTGTGTCCTTCCAGGAAGTTTAGACGTATTGGAAGAAAGAAAGAAAGAAAGAAAGAAGAAAGAAAGGCAGTATTTTACGCCAAAATGTTGCCCATAAGAATATGTTGTTTTTGATTTTCCGTAATATGAGTTGGATCGTACTGATATACTGCTTTTGCTAACAGGTTAAACAATTTCAAATAAAATAAAAGATGAAACAAAGAAATAAAAAAAAACAACGACTAAAATGTTCATTAAATTAAACACACACACACACACACACACACGCACACACACACACACACACACACACACACAGAAGGTCACCAATGAGACTCAAACCCTAGTTTGTTCGTAGGAGAGGCCACTACACCACAGAAGACAGTATTAAGAACTGACCAAAATGAAAATACTTATTGGCTAGACTTTTCAATGCAGTTTGAAATAAATGAATCACCTTCCCAGTCCCCTCACCCCCCCACCCCGACACACACAGTTTGAAATTTGTGAATCACCTCTCCCGTCCCCTTCCCTTGCCCCCTCCCCCCTCGCCTCACACACACACACAAAAAGAATATTCTTAATTTCGTGTACCATTACGTTTTAAGGTTATGCACATTGTTCTTTCTTTCGGTTCACAGCGTTGTTGGCATAAGCTGCTCACCTTCTGTATCGCAGTAATGTACTTGGATGAACTGATTTATTTCCCACGAACTTGAAGGTCAGTAAGGTCAATCTGCGACAGCGCTTGTTTGTATCCGAGATGTCACGGCGGTGCACAAGCTAAGCCGGGAGTCAGTGCACGTGATATACTTATACGTCATCTATTTATACAATGCCCTGGATAAGGTTTTAAGCAATTGGGTATTTTGGGCTATTTTTATCCATCCATTTCTCATTGAATTGGGTATCAGGATTTTTCCTTTGGGAACCCTGTTATGTTTATGGGTGCAAGGATTACTGATAATTGGGTATTTACCCCATACATTTAATTCTACTTTTTTTTCAAGATTTTAATTGGGTAAATACCCCAAAAAGCAGCTTATCTAAGGTACTGATTTATGTAGGTGGACAATTCGAGAAAGACATTCAGCTACTTAAGAAGAATTTGAAAAATTTAAAAGGTCAGAAAAAGCAAACATAATTCCATAAATCTCAAATCGAAATTATCAATGCTGTTAATATGTACCGTTATCTTGGTTAATCTCACAATTTATTTATTTTGTAATATAGCCCAGCAGGCATATGCCGTTAATACAACGTCGCCTCAACGTCGATGCATCGTCATGACGTTGCATCGACGTTGAGCCGACGTTGTATAAACGTCATGTGCCCGCTGGGAGATTTAACCAATTTATGCCAAGAATGTCATATAAAGGACATTGCCAAACCGTACATACCCAGAGCAGAACGCGGCGTCTGATCAGGATCTACACTGTCTGCATTAAGTAGAGGAATTTTAATAACAATCGGTTGTATTAAAAACAGATCAGACACCCCTTCAGCTTGAAAAGTGAGAGGCAGAACTCCACTAGGCATAAGTAGGTTAATTGGCTCACAACAGGGGAACAATGTTTCGTAAGATTTGCCTAGCAGGCACACAACGTTGAAACAACGTCTATTCAATGTTGATTCAACGTCAAGACTTTGAATCAACGTTGAATCGACGTTGTTTCAACGTTGTGTGCCCGCTGGGCAGACGTTGAATCAACGTTGAATTGACGTTGTTTCAACGCTGTGTGCCCGCTGGGTGCATACATCGAAGATCCTTATCACTTTGCATATCCGGGCTATCTAAAAAGAGTATGAACTGTACTTTTTTTTGATTGCCAAGAATCTCAAGTAATTACAGGCGGACACAGGATATTCCGATCAGACTGCGCGGATGTACTTACATAAACATGTATTTCAGGAATTTATTTCGCCGTAGAGATGGGAATTATAGCAATGTCTTGTGTACAGTCTGTTGTTGTTCTAAACCTCTTTTACCGCGGCACCACTGGCAGACAGGTACCAAAACTGGCGAAGACAATTTTGTTTGATTACTTGGGAAAAGCGTTGTGCTTTAGTGCTTACAAGAGACACCAGTGCGAGAAATGTGTTTTCCGACATAATACGGATGACGTAAGTCCGAAAATTACTTTTACTGATTTCATAATTATGACTGTATATAAAAGATAACGGCTATACTACAGCTGAAAAGTCTAAAATTCTCCCTGCATACTTAATCTCAAAGAACATGCAATATAGTGACGTAGAAAATACTGGCTGAAATCTATGTCTATAGCACACATATGAACACTCTTTGAATCATATTTCGAAGACATACGTAAAGAACTATATGGAAAAAAAAAAGATTGATAAATGAGCGCAAGGTAAAGACTCTGGTCAGACTGGGCGGATGCCGATGCTGTTCAGAGTCTTTGCTAGGTGCACATGCCATTTTGTTGGTTTTAGTTACATGCTGGCTCAAATATCGTTTTATTACAATCGTATTTAGTCTTTGTTACAAGAAGCACCAAGATCCATCATCTGTTTCATCATGAAAACACGCATATTCAAATATATAGAAAATTCCACCTCCAAAAACTGAAAAATTTCAGAAAAAAAAAAAACTGATATTTTTCATATTTCTGCTCCAAAACATAGATTGTGGGTACTCGTTAGAACCGCCTCGGCGAGGCGGTTCTAACGAGTACCCACAATCTATGCGGTTCTAACGAGTACCCACAATCTATGTTTTTGAGCGGAAATAAGAAAAATAATGTACACCCCTGTAAACTCCAGTTTTACTATATAAAAGTGGGGTTTAAGGGGGTCAAAATTAAATAGGCATGTTTTCGTGATGAAAGCAAAAGTACCTTCATTAACTCATTTAAGACTGAATAAGCTACCTAACATATAATATTGGAATGGTTCAATCTCAATTTTAGGTATGTCTAGCTATGTGATTTAGATATTCCTAGAGAAAAATGGCTAAACTATTTGCACATCGTGAAGACCCTCATCAGACGCCACATTCTACAGCGTCTTATCTTGGTCTGACTGTTTGCCAGGGAAATCGAGTTTTGCTTAAACGGTGTTAGGGGAGGGGCGTATGCAGCCTTGCAAACTACATTTCTGCTATGTAAAATGCCTCAGTAAACGAGATTTTCGCGGTTATTGTGTGGTGTTTCCAAGAACAACCTTTAGTTTCTATTCGACATTCATGCAAATTGTCTCTAATTTTCGTGAAATGAAATATCTAAAAGCATGCATTTCATCACGAAATTTTGACCCCCTTAAACCCCACTTTTATATAGTAAAACTGGGGTTTACAGGGGTTATTTTTGCTCGAAAACATAGATTGTGGGTACTCGTTAGAACCGCCTCGGCAAGGCGGTTCTAACGAGTACCCACAATCTATGTTTTTAGCAGAAATAGAGAAATATCAGAGTTTTTATCTAAAAATTTTCAGTTTTTGAAGGTGAAATTTTTTACGTATTTGAATAGGTGTGTTTTCGTAATGGGAAACGAAAACACACAAAAGAACAAAAATCGGAGACACGATTTTTATCAAGTTTTTTCATATGCAGCTATGTAGTTTGCGAGGCTGCATATGCCTTCTTCCCCGCTCACCCGTCTCCCCCACCCACCCTCTACCTTAGCAATGTTCGATTTTCAAAGTAACCACAATGGGTCCAATGATCCGGAAATTAAAATATAATCTGCACTTTTGTGAAGTGCTGAGGAACGTTTTAACTTGAAACCAGCTGCAGTGATGTAAGATAAAAATCTAAAATATATAAATGTCAGTTGAAGTGCAAACATCCTATTTGTTTGGGGGGAAATCAAACCAGATCACACAGTCGATAGCACGCCCTCGCAAACCCCTACGCTTTCACTACTAAGCGGAGAGAAGTGAAAACTAAATATTCTTCTTGCACACCCCTATCACGCGGTGAACTCATGTAGCAAGATTGTTAAATTCCGTCCAGTGGTTTAGGAGTAGATAGCGTGAGGGATGGACAGACGGACAGACAGACGAAAAAATAATGTTGCTCTCGCACAACCTTATCATGCGGGGAAAGCATGTAACAAGTTTGGTTAAATTATGTCCAATGGTTTACGAGGTGATAGCGTAAGGGACGGAGAGACGGACGGGTAGACGGAAACAATAATGTTGCTTTCACACGCCCTTACCTGGCGGGAAAGTCATGTAGCATGTTTGGTTGAATTCAACCCAGTAGTTTAGGAGGAGATATCATGACAGACGGACATACAGACGGACGGACGGAAAGACAGACAAGCGGAAAAATAATGTTGCTCTCGCACACACTCACCACTCGGGAAAGTGAAAACCAATGTTCCTCTCGCACACCCCTATCACGCGGGGAACTCATGCGGCGTTTTGTTGAATTCCGTCCAATGGTTTAGGAGGAAATAGCCTGAAGGACTGAGAGACGAACGGACAGACGGAAATGTAATGTTGCTTTCACATCCCTTAGCATATACGGGAATCATGTAGCAAAATTAATCAAATTCCGCCCAGTGGCTTGCGAAGAGATAGCGTGACGGACAGACGGATGGACAGACGGAAAAATGTTGATTTCACAAACCCTTACCAGGCGGAGAAGGCATGTAGGAAGGTTAAATTCCGCCCAGTGGTTTAGGAGGAGATATCGTGACGGACGGACGGACATTCAGACGGAAGGATAGACAGACAGACGGAGGGAAAAATAATATTGCTGTCGCACACCCTCACTATGCGGGAAAGTCATGTAGCAAGTTTGGTTAAGTCCACCCAGTGGTTTAGGACGAGATAGCATGAAAGTCAGACGGACAGATGGACGCACGGAAAAATAATGTTGCTCTCTCACACACCTTTACCACGTCGGGAAGTCATGTAGCATGTTTGGTTGAATTCCACCTAGTGGTTTAGGAGGAGATAGCGGGACGGACTGACATACAGGCGGACGAACTTACAGACAGAGGAAGAAATAGCGTGACGGAAGGACGTACAGGTGGACGGACGGACAGACAGACAGACGACTGAAAATAATGTTACTCTCTCACACCCTTGTCACGCACGAAAGTCATGTAGAAAGTTTGGTTTAATTCCGCACAGTTGTTGAGGAGTAGGTGGCGTGGCGGACGGACGGATAGACAGATGGACGGACGGAAAAAAGTGTTGCTCTCGCACATTCTTAACACGTGGGGAAGTCGTGTAGGATGTTTGGTTAAATTCTACCAAGAGGTTTAGGAGGAGACAGCGTGACGGGCGGACGTACAGACGGATGGGCAGGCAGATAGACGGGTAAAAATGTTGCTCTCGCACACCCTTACCACACGGGCAAGTCGTGTAGCAAGTTGGTCCAGTGGTTAAGGACAGACGGACGGACGAACAGAAAAATAATGTTGCTCTTGCACACCCTTACCCCGCGGGGATGTCATGTAGCAAGTTTGGTTAAATTCGGATTAGTTATTTGGGAGGAGATAGCGTGATGGATGGACGGAGGCGTTCACAATATCCCCATCGCGTTTTAGCTCACCTGAGCACAACGTGATCAGGGTGAGCTTTTGTGATCGCCCTGTGTCCGTCGTCCGTCGTTCGGAATGAATCGTCCGTCGTCTGTCGTACGTCGCCCACAATTTGCTGCAAAAGACATCTCCTCCGTAACGACTGGTCGGATTTCAATCAAAGTTGATAGGAGATTCTCTACCAAATTTGCTCAAATCGTTTTGCTCCGCTGCACAAAATTGCCGCTATAGCTAAAAATAGAAAAACAAACAAACAAAAAAATAAACAAACAAAAAACAAACTTCAAACAGCATCTCCTCCATAATCCCATGACCGATTTTAACCAAACTAGGATTGTTTCTTGAGAGGTCTTCTACCAAAATTGCTCAAATCATTTGGCTCTTCTGCTCAAAATGGCGACCAGAGCTAAAGAAAACAAGAAAAAAATAAAAATTTAAATATCAGTATCAAGTCCTGCACTTAAAGCAGATTTTCTCAGATGAGCGATTTCAGAGGCCGTGGCCTCTTTTTATGTGTGTGTGTGTGTGTGTGTGTGTGTGTGTGTGTGTGTGTGTGTGTTAAAGTATTTGTCAATGAGAAATGCTTTAAAAGCCTACTCCTCCTACACCCCTGGGCCAATTGACTCGAAACTTGGTAGGAAGCATCGGGGTGACTTGTTAATCAAACCTAGCTAAAATTGTTTCGATCGAAAATCCAAGGTAGCCGCCATGGCCGCCATCTTGAAAATCTATTTTTTTTTTTTTTTTTTTTTGTCGTTTCTTCTTCTGAACCGAAGAGCAATTGACTTGAAACTTAGTACGGAGCATCGGGGTGATTTGTAGATCAAAAATATCTAAAATTCGTTCCGATCGGATATCCAAGATGACCGCCATCTATTTTTCGCTTCTTCTCCTGAACCAAAAGGCCGATTGACTTGAAATTTTGCAGGAAGCATCAGGGTGACTTGTACGTTAAAAATAGCTAAATCATTCTAATCGGAAATCCGAAACAGCTGCAAACTTGAAAATCTATTTTTCGCTTCTTCTCCTGGGCCAAAAGGCCAATCGACTTGAAACTTGATAGGAGGCATCGGGGTGATTGTAGATTAAAAATAGCTAAAATTGTTTCGATCTGAAATCTAAGGTGGCCGCCATCTTGACTTTTTTTTTTATTTGTTTTTACTCCTTCTCCTGAACTGAAAGGCCAGTTGACTTGAAACTTGGTACGAAGGTGGTGACTCAAAAACTACCTAAAATTGTTCTGATAAAAAATCCAAGATGGCTGCCATGACCGCCATCATTAAAATCTATTTTCAGCTTCTTCTCCTGAACCGAAAGGCTAGCTGACTTGAAACTTGGTAACAAGCATCGGGGTGACTTGTAGATCAAAAATAGCTAAAATCATTCTAATCGGAAATCCAAGATGGCCGGCGTGGGGGGAGGGGGGAGAGTGTGTGTGTGTGTGTGTGTGGGGGGGGGGGGGGGCGAGAGGGCTAGTTGACTTGAAATTTGATAGGAACCATCAGGATGACGTAGATCAAAAATAGCAAAAATCGTTCTGATCGGAAATCCAAGGTGGCCGCCATGGCCGCCATCTTGAAAATTTATTTTTTATTCTTCTCCTGAACTAAAAGACCAGTAGAATTGAAACGAGACAGGGAGCATTGATGTGACTTGTAGATCAAAAATAGCTAAAATTGTTACAGTTTTTACTTCTTCTCCTGAACCGAAAGGCCATTTTTTTTATTATTCTCCTAAACCAAAAGGCCAATGGACTTGAAACTTGATAGGAAGCAGCGGGGTGACTTGTAGATCAAAAATAGCTAATTGTTCCGATCAAAAATCCAAGATGGCTGCCATGACCGCCATCTTTAAAATCTATTTTCAGCTTCTTCTCTAGAACTGAAAGGTCAAATGACTTGAAACTTGGTAGCAAGCATCGGGGTGACTTGCAGATCAAAACCAGTTAAAATCATTCCAATCGGAAATCCAAGATGGCCGCCGTGGGGACCAATTGACTTGAAACTTAGTAGGAAGCATGACGGTGACTTGTAGATAAAAAATAGTTTTAATCGTTCCGATCGAAAATCCAAGGTGGCCGCCATGGCCGCCATCTTGAAAATATATATTATTTTATTCTTCTCCTGAACCAAAAGGCCAACAGACTTGAAACTTGATAGAAAATATCGGGGTGACTTGTAGATCAAAAATAACTAAAATTGTTCCGATCGGAAATCCAAGATGGCTGCCATGGACGCAATCTTGAAAATATATTTTAACTTGTTCTCCCGAACCGAAAGGCCAAGTTATTTTTTATTTTCCTGGACCAAAACGCTAATAGACTTAATAGGGAGTATCGGGGTGACTTGATCAAAAATAGCTAAAATTGTTCCGATCGAAAAACCAAGATGGCCGCCATCTTGAAAATCTATTTTTTTGCTTCTTTTCCTGAACAGAAAGGCCAGTTGAAACTTGCTATGAAACATCGAGATGATTTGTTTATCAAAAATAACTAAAATTGTACCAATTGTAGATAAAAATAATTAAAATCATTCCAATCGGAAATCCAAGATGGCCGCCTTGGGGGCCGATTGACTTGAAACTTGGTAGGAAGCATCAGGGAGACCTGTAGGTCAAAAATAGCTAAAATCGTTCCGATCGGAAACCTAAGGTGGCCGCCATGGCCGCCAACTTAAAATATATATATATTATTATTCTACTGAACCAAAACGCCAATAGACTTGAAACTTGATGGGAAGCACAGGGGTTACTTGTAGATCAAAAACAGCTAAAATTATTCCGCTCGGAAATCCAAGATGGCCGCCATGGTCGCCAACCTTAAAGTCTATTTTTAACTTCTTCTCCTGTACCGAAAGGCTAACTGACTTAAAACTTGGTAGCAAGCATCGGGGTGACTTTTAGATCAAAAATGACAAAAATCATTCCGATCGGAAATCTAAGATGGCCGCCGTGGCGGCCACATTGAAAATCTATTTTTCGCTTCTTCTCCTGAACCAAAAGGCCAAATGACTTAAAACTTGGTAGGTAGCATCAGTGTGACTTTTAGATCAAAAATACATACAATCGTTTCGATCGGAAATTCAAGATGGCCGCCACGGATGCAATCTTGAAAATCTATTTTCGCTTCTTCTCCTGAACTGAAGGGCCAATTGACTTGAAACTTGGTAGGAAGCATAAACGTGTCTTGTTTAGCAAAAGTAATCAAACCGTTCTGATCCAAAATCCAAGGTGGCCACCATAGCCGAAATATTTTCAGCTTCTTCTCCTGAAACAAAAGGCCAATTGACTTGAAACTTGGTAGGAAGCATTAGGATGGCTTGTAGATAAAAAATAGCAAAAATTGTTCCAAAGGGAAATCTTAGATGGTCGCCATCTTGAAAATCTATTATTTCGCTTCTTCTCCTGAAACGAAAGGCCAAATGTCTTCAAACTTGATAGGAAGATTGAGGTGAATAGTAGATCAAAATAGCTAAATCATATTGATCGGAAATCCAAGATGGCCACCATGGCTGCCGTCTTGAAAATCTATTTTTCACTTCTTCTCCTGAAACGAAAGGGCAGTTGACTTTAAACTTTATAATAGCCTCGGGGTGTCTTATAAGCAATATATTGGTATTCCGATGGAAACTAATTGTGCTCGGCTTGTTGAAGATTGGTTTCGTTTTTGTTATGAAAGAGATTTCATGAAGTCTCTCTCACGGGAAAATCAGGCTGACATTATTGAGGCTTTCAATTCCACTTCAGGTACCTTGATGATTTATTAAATATTTACAATATTTACTTTGACCAAGTGGTGGACCACATATACATTACGAAAACATCCCTATTCAAATATATAGAAAATTTCACCTCCAAAACTAAAAAATTTCAGATACCCACATTTTATGTTTTTGAGCAGAAATAAGAAAAATAATGTCTACCCCTGTAAACCCCAGTTTTTACTATATATAAGTGGGGTTTAATGGGGTCAAAATTATATAGGCATGTTTTCGTGATGCCCAACTGAACACCAATTAAATAAAGCCAATTCTTCCGATACCGAGGCACCTTTTTTGTATTTGAATATATGTATATGAAATGGTACAGTTTCCACCAAAATTTATCATAAACGGGACGATATTGATTTTGATATAGTCAATTTTCCCTTTTCTGGATGGTGATGTCTCCCGGCGTACCTCATATGGGGTATACATATCTCAGCTTATTAGATTCGCCAGAGCTTCTTCAAATCTTAGTGACTTTAACTGCCGTAATAAAGTTCTTACTGCCAAACTTCTCAGGCAGGGTATCGTTTTTTTTTAAACTTCGCAAGGCGTTTTCGAAATTTTATCGCAGAGAGAGTGCCTTGGTAGAAAAATATGACGTCGGTCTGAAAACACTTCTGCAACAAAGTATATCAGAACGAGAATTTTACGGTGACTTAGTGTACAGATTTAGAAAACTTGTGGGTAAATCTAAGTTTTCGGAGCACTCGTAATTAACCGTTATAAAAGAATTGGCTATAGCCTAGATATTATGCGGCAGGCTGCATGCCTAGTTATCAACCCAATCATTGTTGATGGCTATGCTTTACTCTTTAATTGCACGACGGCGGTTCGGGCCTCGGACTCAATGACGGCCTCTTCGTAAAACATTAACCAGTGGATTGGGGCTTGACGATATGTCTTTGGCTTGGCCCGCCGTCGTTCAACTATTGGTTTTCATTTACTCAGAATTAGCCATTCGTACTCGTCTTTGTTTATCTTAGTGATTAATTTGATTTTTTCAGCTTCTTCTCCTGAAACGAAAGGCCAATTATCTTGAAACTTGATAGGAAGCATCGGGTGGACTAATAGAGCATATTAAGTAAAATCATTTTGATCGGAAATCCAAGATGGCCGCCATGGCTGCCATCTTAAAAATCTATTTTTCAACACTTCTCCTGAAACGAAAGGCCAGTTGACTCCAAACTTGGTAGGAAGCATCAGGATGAATTGTAGAAAAAAGAGTTAAAATCGTTCCGATCAGAAATCCAAGATACTATCTTGGAAATCTATTTGTACTTCTTCTCCTGAACCTATAGACCAATTTATCAGGTGAGCGATACAGGGCCGTCTTGGCTCTCTTGTTTATCTCACCCGAGTATAAAGTGCTCAAGGTGAGCTATTGTGGTCAGTAAATATCCGTCGTCCGTTGGGCGTCGTGCGTCGTACGATTTTCGTCGTGCTTCCAGCGGCGTCAACAATTGCTTTAAAAGCCTACTCCTCCTACACTATACACCTGGGTCAATTGACACAAAACTTAGTTGGAAGCATTGGAGTGACATGTAGATAAAAAAAGCTAAACATATCGATCGGAAATCCAAGATGTCCGGCATGGTGACCATCTTGAAAATCTATGTTTGGCTTGTTCTCTTGAACCGAAAGGCCAATTGACTTGAAACGTGGTAAGGAAACTTGATAAGAAGCATCGGGGCGAGTTGTGGATCAAAAATAGCTAAATTCGTCCCGATCGAAAATCCAAGCTGGCCGCCATGGCGGCAATCTTGAAAATCTATTTTTTTGCTTCTTCTCCTTAACCATAAAGCCAATTGACTTGAAATGTGGTAGGAAGCATCGAAGTGATTTGTAGATTACAGTTAAAATCATTTAGATCGGAAATCTTAGATGGCCGCCGTAGCCGCCATCTTGAAAAGCTATTTTTCGATTATTCTCCTGAACTAAAAGACCAATCGTCTTGAAACTTGGTGGGAAGCATCGGGATGACTTGTAAATAAAAAAAAAAAAAAAAAATAACACCTTACCGATAGAAAACCCAAATGGCCGCCATGGCCACCATCTTGAAAATCTATCTTTCGTTTCCTTTTTTGAACCGAAAGGCCAAGTGAATTGAATTTTTTTCAGGGAGCATCGGGGAGACTTGTAGATAAATAAAATATCTAATTCCATGATTGCCGCCATGGCCACTATCTTGCATATCTATTTTTCTCTTCTTGTGGTGAACCAAAATGCCAACTGACTTGAAACTTGGTAGGAAGCACCGGGGATTTCTAGATCAAATAGAGCAAAACTCTTTTAGATCGAAAATCCAAGATAGTCGCAATCCTGAAAATCTGTTTTTCGCTTCTGCTCCTGAACCGCGAAGCCAACTGACCCGAAACTTGGTAGAAACCATCAGGGTGACATGTAGATCAAAAATAGTTAAAATCGTTCAGATCGGAAATACAAAATAGCCGCCACAATTGCCATCTTGAAAATTTATTTTGAACTTCCCCTCCTGAACAGAAAGACCCATTGACCCGAAACTTCAAAGGAAGTATTTGGGTGACTTGTAGACCAAAAATAAAAGAAAATGTGGCACTGTTTGTCTTACACGGCATTGACCATCATATCACTCTTGTTTAAAAAGCGTATGGATAAAATTCACAATGTCGTCTGCTGAAATATTTACCCAGCATATAATTTATCTGCGCAGAAGCCAACATCTTTCACTTGTATTGAAACGGTCTCATATGTACTTGAACCCACTTTAACACATTACGAAAACATGCCTATTCAAATATACTGAAAATTTTACCACCAAAAAATGAAAATTTTCAGATAAAAATCCTGATATTTTTTATACTTCTGCTCAAAACATAGATTGTGGGTACTCGTTAGAACCGCCTCGTTGAGGCGGTTCTATCGAGTACCCACAATCTATGCTTTGAGCAGAAATAAGAAAAATAATCCATACCCCTGTAAACCCCAGTTTTACTATATAAAAGTGGGGTTTAAGTGGGTCAAAATTTTATAGGCATGTTTTCGTGATGAAACGTATGCAACTCCACTGCTGTAACATAAGTAAGCACCAACCAAGATATTCATGTTTAAGTTGGCTGTCCCATTATGAATTACACATGTAAGCAGGCCATCTGCATCCTCACATGTACATAATCGCCTTCTTTATGTTTACATTATTTTTTTCTTTACTATAACCGACTACAAGTTCCATATCCATCACGAAAACATACCTATATAATTTTGACCCTCCTTAAACCCTACTTTTATATAGTAAAACTGGGGTTTACAGGGGTATATATTATTTTTCTTATTTCTGCTCAAAAACATAGATTGTAAGTACTTGTTAGAACCGCCTTGCCGAGGCGGTTCTAACGAGTACCCACAATCTATGTTTTGAGCAGAAATATGAAAAGCATCAGAATTCTTATCTGAAAACTTAGTTAATTGTAACGAGTACCCACAATCTATGTTTTAGAGCAGAAATACGAAAAATATTGTATACCTCTATAAAACCCAGTTTTACTATATAAAAGTGGGGTTTAAGGGGGTCAAAATTATATAGGTATGTTTTCGTGATGTGGGGCTCTGTGAAATGAGGTTTCCTCAAGCGGACATTTAGGACACTAGACAGCTATGTGTGAAATGGAACACCCATATCTGGTAATGAAAAATAAGATATCTGACAGGATATATATTAGGCGAGTGTTTAATCCACTATTTTTAAATTAGCTGCTTCAAACTTCCTGAGGTGTTCGCTTTGATCAAATTGCCATACTTACATTTTGTATTCTGACAGCCAGGTCTAAGCATACAGTGAAGACACGGATCAGACGAAGCAGACCGCGGCGTCTGATTTGGTTCTAATCTGTACTTTGTTTTGACTAATTCACAGCTTGTAGAAGTAAAATGCAAAAAAAAAAAAAAAAAAAAAAAAAAATGAAAGACGTCAGGTGTGCGAATATAATGATTCAATTCGATATCCAAAATGTATCAGATTTGTCCAAAAGTTCCCATTAACATGAAATTTGGCGTCAATGAGGGGCTCCATCGAACACAAACCAAGATCCCCGCTATATCTGCCCCTGAATACGATAAGGTAAATGATTCGTTTTAGGTTTCTATAGATTTTTAATTTGTCTTACGTTTTCTTACCATGTTTTATCCAGAACCACTGCGAAGCTAGAATAAACAGTCTCATCCAAGAAAATACTGATGGGAGTACCATCGAGGGTGCTGTCTCAATGATCGCTGCTGCTAGCAACAAATATGTGGTGCCAACAATGACCCATGATGGAAACATAGATAGTAGAAGGGATGACCATTCTGTTAGTCCAACAGAGAGGTTCGAGTCAAATGCTCACAGTAAATATTTGAAGAATATAGACAAGTCCTTTAAGGAAAAAGACAGAGAATACGATGTCAACTCTGAATGGCGAGATGTCTCGAACGTTCTTGATCGTTTGTTTCTTGTATTGTACCTTCTTATTACAGTTGCAGTATCCCTTACACTAATTCTGCATGTGATATACAAAAGCGAGCTGTAGAAGTCTAAAGTGCATAGTCTGATTTGTACCGCGATTTAAGTAGTACCCAGCTAGCATTCTACGTAAATCTACATCGGGCCGTCATCGGCCCGTCAGCTACCCTGACGGGCCGATGACGGGCCGATATAGATTTACGTAGAATGCTGACTGGGTACATGAATTTTCTGATGAGTCGCTTAGTGAGAAAACGCACCTTCTTACATGTGCGCACAAGGAACAAGAGACACTCGTATCAGCCTGTCCATTCACGCAGTTTGTTTTCGTTTTCCGCACGAAGAGCTTGGCTATCCGAAATGTGCTTGTAAATATTCGTCTGCGCGATCTAAATCTCAGCTGAGCGCATATGTCCGATGGTGTGTTTTCTTAAATATTTCAAGCACTTTATATGAGTACTAAAACATTAAAGATTTCTTGCAGCTCCGTGACGGTTAATGTGACTAGATAATCTTGGTAATGGATTTAACCTTTTTAACCCTTGTCCTGATTTACCTGGATATACCCTGCCTTTGCAAACACTGTAGATCCAGATCAGTTGGCTTCTGAAGAAGCCAACTGATCTGGATCTGCACTGTTTTCCATTTTGTACGTGAATTTGTATCAACCACCTAAATCAAGTAATCTGATTGGCTAAAAAATAGATGTGGGCATGGCATCATAATTTATTCAGCATGACAATGCTTCACAAGGAGACAATTTTGTGACTTTCAGTTTGCTTCCTTGTGCACCAAGCATTTTCTGAAAAGTGTCTGTTCTAACTTTTCTGTCAACGGACGGTCAAGCTAACCATTTTACCGGTACCTGGTCGTTCTGTTTGCGGTTTGCGGTCGCTCCGTGCCCGGTCGACGGTCATTCCGGTTAATACTGCTATTCCAGTCGTTTCATTTCATTCCCATCATAATTGTGACCGCTGTTGCGTTACGTTCCATTCCTTTATGTTCGCTTTACTGTGACAACAATGTACGATAAAAGTCATTCAAACTATTTATTTACAAGGAGTCTGAATTGGGTATAAATAAACGTTTCTGAAGTCTGTCTCTCTGTCGTTTAGAACGATTTACTTTAAATGAAATTACCCGAGTTTGCTATAAATGCTACGATAACCTGGATAATTACGTATTATGAGAAGTATACATGTGTTCACGCCGCGATCATCATCTGTGCAACAAGATGATAGCAATATATCAGTTTTGTCATGATATTTATTCTTATTTGTATCAAGTATTCTTTTTTATAACATTCTGTTTCATTAAGAGGAACGTATACATGTTCAGAAATGCATAGGCGTAGCGCCCATTGTGCACATTACGCATGCGCGTAACATGCGTGAAAATACAGTCGAACCTCGTTATCTCGAACTCGCTTATTTCGAATTACCGCTTATCTCGAAGTGAAAATCTGGTCCTTGGTTTAACATGAAACTATGACAACAGATAACAAAATAATGTGGAAAAGAGGAGAAATTGCTCCTAAGGAGCAATTTCTCCTCTTTTCCACATTATTTTATATATATATTTCTAACTTTAGGAGTCAAATTACATATTCATTTGTTAAATGTGGTTGTTCAATTTATTGGTTTTCTCACTCTCTCAACTCTGATATGTCGAGGTACGGATATCTCGAAGTGTTTTAGTGAGTCCCTTAGATTCGAGATAACGAGAGTCGACTGTGATATCATTTGCAATAAAGAGGCATAAAATATGTTGTTCCTTTACTTTAGAGATTACTCGTAAAGGAAGAATTAAAGAAGTTATCGCCTCTGCCAGCTGATTCTTTCTTTTAACAGTCGCCCTGTATTTGAAGCGACACTAGGGAGAATTTATCAAGATTTCTTCCTCAGTATGCGTAAAAAACTATTCCGTTCTGGCTACGCAACTGGAATGGATAGATACATTTTAGAGGAGGCAACTCGGTCAAAATATACCACACCAAAATCAACTGCAACACTTCTGGGCTGCAAAGAAAAGTAAGATTGATACATTTTTTTTTCTCATTGCAATAAAGAATAATTACATGTGTTGGTCTCCTTGTTTCTTATATATACACTTTATATTGAGGAATAAACAGCTGTTAATTTACACACACGTTTTACACATTAGTTACAATCATAAGTTAATAGTCTTTATTTTCTCTGCCATTTAGGAGTGTTTATGGAAAGCCATAACTGTCTTAAGGTAAGTATGTAGATAATTGGTGCACAAGACACAATACGAGGTATAGATTATATGATAATAACATATTCTGGTAATGTAGAAGGTCACTTTTACATAATAATTAATAGATATATACAACATAACGATTGGTAAATCAATAAAATATTGAGTGCTTTGACCAAATCCCTTGGTTGCTTTCATATAGTAGTATGTGCATTTTACGTTATAACGAGACAAAATAAAGTCATATTCAGTGGATTTGTTAAGGTACAAGGTTCCATAAGACACGTCTATGCATAATATTAAGTTCACAAGATACAATAACGTGTATTTTTTTTATACAATAATAAGATAGTTTGGCAATGTAAAAGGTTACTTTTACACAGTATTAGGTATGTGCATCATAACGCTTGGTATAATTAATATAGTAGTGAGTGCTTTTGCCAAAATGGCTGCTTTTATAAAATAGTCTGTGCATTTTACGTATTAACGAGACAAAACAGTCATATTCAATGGATTTGATAAGGTACAAGATTCCATAAGACACGTCTATGCATAATACTAAGTTCATGAAATACAATACCAGGTGAAACTAATATAATAATAAGAGGCTTTGCTATAGCATTTTGTATAACACTAGGGTTATTTATAATCATATGATGTGTTCACAAGAACTCATTACACGAGTATGTTGTATTACTAACATGCTTTTATAGAATAGCAGGCATATGCAATGTAACAGTGTGCGAAAAGAACGTTGCATGAAGTTGTCTTCCTAATTTAATAAGTTCACCTACCATCTCGGTCAATGTTTGTTTGTTTGTGTTGAGGTTTTACGGCCCAGTCAACCCAATGGGGTCATGTCGAGCGCGGTCAGTTTACCTAACCACACGTTTACTGGGCAGGCTTAGTCCTCTAAGCGGTTAACCAGTATTGTGCACATTCTTCTGTCAGAAACTGACAACTGCCCTTCTTGAATCAGTGGAAGGGAGAGAATGACCGTAGAAAATATTTCATGATCAATCTCCACGAAAGAATGTTGCCGACCTCGGCGGGGGTTGAACCCGCGACCTCCTGGTCTCCAGTCGGACGGCGCATCCAACTGAGCCACCGAGGCCGGCCTCGGTCAATGTAGCTGATACGATATAAAGTGTAATTGATAATACATGTATAGCGAGCCATTTTGTCACAGCCCTGAATTTAGTTTTCATATTAATATATCAATTTCTTACTGTAATAAGTGAAAACGGTGCAGTACAAGAGTATTTAGCCATAGGACAAGAATTGTCTGCATTATACCATTACGAAAACATGCCTATTCAAATATACTGAAAATTTTAGCACCCAAAAATGAAAATTGTCAGATAAAAAAATTCTGATATTTTTCATATTTCTGCTCAAAACATAGATTGTGGGTACTCGTTAGAACCGCCTCGACGAGGCGGTTCTAACGAGTACCCACAATCTATGTTTTCGAGCAGAAATAAGAAAAATAATGTATACCCCTGTAAACCCCAGTTTTACTATATAAAAGTGGGGTTTCAGGGGGTCAAAATTATATAGGTATGTTTTCGTGATGCAATATCAGTCTGCGCTTTTTGTCTTATATTTCGTACAAATATTGAAGCATTAGATGTCTTTGTATAATACCGAGTCTGTATTGCAATACATTAGTTGGAAACAGCGGTGTATTTTGTCACGTGTTACAGGGGCGTACTTGTTTTCAAATTTTCAAATTCATGTTTTTTTTTTCTTTCTTTCTTGTTTGTTTTTTGTTTTCATACGCTGAACGGAACGGAACGGAAACAACGGTAATCCTGTTTGATAAAATCCATTTTTTTTCAATCTAAAACTCAAGGTTATTTGATCCCTTACAGTAAATCAATCTAAGCATAAAAAGTATCATTAAATCATAGTAGGTGTGCTGCGTAATCACTGGAAACTATAATCACGTTTCATAGCGATAAAGATCGTAATGCACACTCGAAGGCCAGACAAGACTCCAGGGCTGCTTTCAGTAGTGCAAATTGATAGCAAACGTTTTGCCTTGTATCCCTGTACCTAATGACGCGCGCAAACAGTAAAATGAGTGTGGTGGCAGGGCCAAACACCCGCGAGTAACTAGCATTTCTGAAGGTTGTCTGGGTATTTCGGCGTAGTTCGATTCTGACTAATTTTGGAGTGGGTCGATTCTGTCTCGGTGGGCGCACTCTTTACTCACCTAACCGATCCAGCCGATGGTTAACTGGCAGTTTGTTACAAAAGAGTGCACAGACTAAAAACAATATGGCTGACCAAGCAGTGCGGCTGTTTTCGTCATTGTTCGTTCAGACGAGTTACTTGTCCATTCGGTTTAAGCTGCTCAACTTATCCGTTAAAAACGGATTAAACCGGTTCGCCGGTTGACTCGGCTTTAGAAAAGAGTGCATTAGCCGGTTAACCGCGCGGCAAATCGGCACAAATGCGAGTGCAGGACCTAATTGACGCAGGGAGTATGCCTCCTGACACCATCCCGGATATATATTAGAACTCAACCCCAATCATGCCCGATATCAATATTTCCTTGATTGGCTTACTAAAACTATTACAAAAAAGGTAAGAGAAAAGTCCAGGGAGTGCCACAATCATAAACCGCAGCCCTTCCCAGACCCCAAGAGGAAGAGGAAACCGACAAATCTAAACAAGCACAAACCGAACAAACGTACGAAAAGCACTAAGAAAACCTAAAACCTGGGAAGGCTGCTGGCCCTGACAAGCTCCCATGATCAAAATTATTTTAAAGAACATCGAAGTCAGGCAAGCTTCCAGCAGACTGGGTGAAGGCAAATGTCATGCCAGTTTTCAAAAAGAGCGATGAATCGCTAGCAGCAAACTATCGACCTATTTCGCTCACTTGCATTCTCCGCCAGATTCTTGAACATATTCTTACATCAAACATAGTCAAGCAACTTGACGAGTAGGATCTTCTGTATGACCTCTAACCCCGCCTCCAACATGGGTTCCTTGAGAAGAGGTCATGTGGGACCTAGCTTGTCATGCTCATAGAGTAACTTGCAAGGAATGCCAGTCAAGGTGAACAGATGTACATTATACTACTTGACTTTTCCAAAGCCTTCGACAAAGTCAACCACAGCAAACTTCGATGGAAGCTCCATAATTATGGCATAAGATGGCAGGAATTAGGATGGATCCGTGCGTTCCTCGGTAGCAGATCCCAGCGGGTAGTTGTCGATGGAGAGGAATTGGAATCAACACCGGTTACTTCTTGGGCCAATACTCGTCCTTATTTATATTAACGACCTGCCTGTTCCCGAGTACATCTATTTGTCGATGACACAGCTTTGTACCTTACGGTAGAAAGAGAGGATGACAGCACTACCCTCCAAAATGACCGGAATAGACTCTCAGCTTGGGAAACCAGATGGGACATGGAGTTCAACCCCTCGAAATGCCAAGTGGTACAGTTGACGGGCTCCAGAAGACCGTTCAATACAGACTCCATGGACAGGTCTTGGAGACTGCTACTTGTGTCAAGTATCTCAGGGTTGATATTTCCAGCAGTCTGCCCTGGGATTCCCATGTAAACCGTGTAGTTGGAAATGCAAACCGGGCATTAGATTTCATTCGTAGAAACATCAAAACGAAGATGCAAAGGTACGCGAAATGGCTTACAACACCCTGGTCAGACCTTAGCTCGAATATACGTCCCCAGTATGAGACCCGCATTCAAAGGAGCGAATTTCCCAAATCGAACAAGTCCATCGAAGAGCTGCTCACTGGCCAGTCAGTAATTTCGATAGACAGGCTAGTGTAACTTGAATATTGCATTAACTTGAATGGCGTGCACTGGAGCAAAGAAGAGCTGATGCTGGTCTTTGCCTTTTTTTACAAGATCATTCATGGCATAGTAGCTGTCCCCCTTCCGGATCATGTACAGTACAGTAACACGTTTCACGGTAGTATCACTCCATGACCTTTAGACAGATCTCCTTTTTAGAGATTATTATAACTATTCATTCTTTCCCCTTGCCACAGTACAGTGGAATGACCTTCCTGAATCTGTTACATACTTCCAGAGTCTTGAAGCCTTCAATACAGTTGTCTGCGAGCTACAGCATGCACGCTCACAGATCCATGTATGTTTGTTTTTATCTGATTTTAGCTGAACTCAACTATTCTAACCTATTATCTGTTTTAGCCTTCACTTTCATCACTGTACCATAATCACAACTTTCTCCTGTGTGATATTCACAGACACAACGTTAGAATTTCTGCGAGGGCGTGTGGCAGGATGAAGAGATAGATAGAAGAGATAGCATTTTGGGGAACACTTGATATCGCCAAAACTGCGTAATTTACTCCCGGTCACAAGTTACACGACATGATCGTCTGTGTAGCTAAAATTTTGAAAACACCAAAATTTACGGATAAAAAACTTCTATGCATTTTCAGAGAAAGTCTAAATTATACATATTTTCCGAATCTTCGCATGATAGGTGTCCATTTAATACCAAGATTCATTGCTTGTCAGTTTACTCCCTGCTTTCGGGCTTTACTCCCGGCTTGTATACTCCCTCCGGCAAATATAATTACCCACGAGACAAACAAGTGCGCCCTTTATGAGCGGGAAGACAATAAAAAAAGCTAAAAACAAATTTAACAACAAATGTATGTTAAGTAAAAGTGACATTTGACGTGTTTATTTGTTCGCCTTTTAAACATTTCTAACATTTAGCTGTGACAAATTCATTGCTTATTTCTTCAAAGCACTTCACTAATCCGTATAACAGTTGCATTATCGGGAAAATATTACAGAGGCCTCTCAGGGGTGTGTCCTTGTTCCCCTTAAAAACATCAGCATTTTCCCTTGTTCCCCAAAATCAAAATCTTGATTTTCTATGTTCGCTGTTCCCCAAAATTGCCTTTGTTCCCCTTCCCTTCAGTTTGAGACTTTTTTCTCTTGTCCCCCTGAAATAAGTGGCCTTATTCCACTGTTCCCCCAAACCCCTGGAAGGGCTTTATTAGGTACGAAGTCAATTCGTACTTAAGTCAGTTCGTACTTAAGTCAATTCGCTCTCATTTTGGTCATTTCGTTCTCATTTTTCGGTCAATTCGTACTCAACAATATTTTCTTCGGTCAATTCATCCTCATTTGGTCAACTCATACTCATCTTGGTCAATTCGTCCTCGTTTTGGTCAGTTCGTTCTCACGCTAAATTTGATTAATTTCGAAGGAAAAAGAAAGAAAGAAAGAAAGAAAGAAAGAAAGAAAGAAAGAAAAAGAAAGAAACAAAGAAAGAAACAAAGAAAGAAAAAGTAAAAAAGAAATAGAACGATAGAAAGAAAGAGAAAGAAACAAGAAAGAAAGAAAGTAATAAAGAAAAACTCCCAACTATCGCGAAGGCGATAGTACGCCATCGCAAATCCGACTAAAATGGGTTAAACTTGTAAATGTGAACAAGTCCATCGGACAACCTGATGATATGTCTAAAACCCTGCTAGGTGAGGGGCAAAACGCGGCGTCTGATCTAGGTCTGCTGTTTGCTAAGGCCTGCGTATCTGACTACTTAGGCTAAATACCTGCATGTGTTTATGTGTGTGAAAATTGTTGGATAAAAGTCAAATATTGAAGACTCTACACTGTTAGCTCAGGCATGTCTGTCAAAATACTTAAAATAAACAGGTACATAAGGTAATGACGGACGCACAGTCTAATCAGAATATTCACTGGGCGCATTTCGGATAGCCAAGGTGCAAAATATCTTAATAGGGACAACGAAGACTCCGATCTGACCGCGAGGGTGCGCAGGCTGATTTGTGTCTTCGTTGGGCGCACATGTCAGAAGGTACATTCCCTCACGTTGCGGCTCAAGTATACATTAACCTTTGCCACTCTCTGGGCTAGTTCAGCAGACGACAAATTGATATTGTTTCTTATTCAAATGTCAAATATTGTTTTCTGGGAAATATAAGAAAAAATATTCCCATATGTCGTCTGCTGAAAATTTTACCCTGAGTCCTAAGCGTTAAAGTACATGGGTCATGTCATGCAAAAAAGGCCTTGCTCGCATAGGTGACAAAAGCCCATAGCAGCCTGCATGCCCACGTAGTTTGATCCGGGCCTTCATTATCCGCTTACAGACTCGTTTCAATCGGACAGTTTGCATGAAACGTCAAACTCTGTTTTCTGGAACAAACATAAGAAATATTTTATATGTTTGTCGTCAGAGAGTAGTAAAAGCTTCAAAAAGGTACGTTCTCATCAGGGTGGCCTAAACTGATTTGATAATATTCAGACATGTCATTTTTTTTGTATGCTTGAATGCAGACTTAAATGAATGCACTTTTATTTTGCCAACAGCCCGAAAATAAATAAGGAAGTTTTAACACTCTGTTTTCATTTAAGTGTTACATGCTGCAAATCCCCACTTTTATTTTACTACGTTTTTGGTTTAAGCATATTTTATTTAATCGAAGTCACAATACAGTCATGCATACACACTATACTCGTTAGGATTTGAACGAAAGCATACTGCTTATTTAGTTCATCTCCTAATACATACAATATCTATTGTGAACATTTATGGTCAAAGCATATTTATAGAGTAAGCAGATGGCTATATAAGAGACGAAAATCATGAATAATACAACAGATTAGCATAAAAAGCTACATGTATAAACAGAAGTCAAACTAGTAAAGAGGTACAAGAAGAAAAAATGAATTGTTAATGTAGAAAAAAACAAAAAAAGAAAGAAAAAATTCAAAGACATAATCCATACAAACGGGTGGCGATTAATTATACCGAATCTACAGAGGGTTGAGAGCATAAGTCAAACATACAAAGCCCGGGCAGCTGAGGGACTCTATATTCAGTTTCAAGAGATTCTATACTATATATACTTATGTATCTTTCCAAGACTAACTAAAATATACTAGAGGTAAAGCCAGTACAAAATCATAATTATAAACCATAATAAATTATAAGTTATAAGTTAGGCCCCAGTGCCAGTCGACCTGTCTTAAAATATTTAACTGTTTTTGATGTATGCTTGCACAGCCTCGAATAAATGGACATTTGTTTGATATGATAAATCATTATTTCCACGCAACAATCAATAGTTGCCCTACAAACCTGAGAAACAATACGAATTAGTTCCGCTCGTTTGTTTCTGTAAAAAGTGCACATCAAAAAGTAGTGTTCTGCATTTTCTACCTCTCCGCATCGACATAACGGTACCCAAGTTTGACATGTTATACATTTTGACCCCTAGCCTAATCCCAGGGCACGACTCAGGGGTAACTGTAGCACATAGATGAAGGTTTACGTCTGGGTAAGTAGGAAACAAAATTGCAACTTCCTAGCGTAAAAGGTACCTAAGTTATGACCTAAGTAGCATACCAAATTTCAGCTTCCTTGCGTAAAAGGTACCCAAGTTTTACCTGTAATACATTTTGACCCCTTATCCCAACACCAGGGCATGACCCAAAGACAATTAGCTCATAGCTGAAGGTTTAGGTCTGGGTAAGTAGCAAACCGAATTTCGATTTCCTAGCGTAAAAGGTACCAAAGTTATGACCTCCAAGAGAAACGCGGACGTAAATGTCAATGTAAACTTGAATGTGAACATTTGTAAATATTTTGATCGCTAGTCTCACCCCAGCGCATGACCCAGGAGCCAATCTAGTAAAAAGTTGAAGGCTTATGGCTGGGTAAGTAGCATACAAAATTTCAACTTCCTAGCATAAAAGGTACCTAAGTTATGACCTCCAAGAGAAACGTGACATAGGCATGTACTCACTTACGCACACACGGACGTAACATTACTGCGAGACGATATATGCATGCCCCACTCCTGCCTTCGGCAGGCGTAGGTGCGTGGTGGGTGTGTGTGTGGGGGGGGGGGAGGGGGGGGGGGGAGGCGCATAAAAATGTGCGAAATTTTATCCAAATATTAGTTCATTAAAAGCAAAAGGCAATCTCATAATCTAAAACGTCTACCTACCAAAGCAAAATTAACCTCAAATGAAAGTCCAAGTGTCGCAAAATGTAAGAGACCGAACAGCGGCCTCAGTATTCATCTAAAAGAGGGGAAGAAAATAAAATTCAAATGCGAAGACAACTTCAAAATCCATGAAAATATGTCATGTGCGGTCAAAAACGTTATTTCTGTCATGAAATGCAGCGGCTGTGGGGAGGAATATATTGGGGAAACTGGTAACCTTGCGTAAGTGGGTTATCGTACATAACCAGCAAATCCGTGGCCCTCAAACAAGAATGATAAACGTAAGTGAGCATAAAGATAACTGTGCGAAAATTATGTAATCCAAATATACAGTTTTCCCGTTTTATAAGATGTACACAGAAAGTGCAACTACGACGGGCAAAAGAAAAACTGTTAATAAATGCATTAAAACCAAAACTAAACAGGACTGCTAGGTACTGGTGCCATCAGGGTATTCACAGACCAGGACTATGTAACCGGTAATTACGTAAATAGTTTATTGTGCACGGTTATGTTCTCGTTGTTAGGATATTCACTAAATGTCGTCTTGAAAATCTGTACTAATCATTGAAACCGCGGTAGAATATAAAGGGAAACATTCACAAAATATAAAGTATATCTGATGTTCATGATATTTGCAAACTGAACATTTTGGTGCAAGTTTTATCAAAGTGCATTAAGAAATGAGGAAGTTATTGGTTTTGTAGTTTTTGACATGGGCGCCGCCATTTTGAATATTTAAT